>OY284486.1:40533495-40891964 GCA_958336395.1 Ctenicera cuprea
ACAATGAAAGTTTCCTCAACATTCCCTTGAGCGTCGAACGCTCCCACCATGACCCTGCCTTGCGCCATACTACCGGTGTAAACGGTCTTGGTGTCTTAAGTCGGCTGGGCTCACCAAGGTCAAATAAATATGACAGGTTAACGTTAAACGTGACAGCTTAGAATTAAATGTTGAAACATTTATTTAAATCTGTAAGGATTTATTTATATTGGTAAAAATGTATTTAAATCTGCGAATATTTATTAAATATTGAAAGATTTTAAACAAATATGTGCAGATTTGGCTAAATACATAAAGGTTTACCAAATATTTGAAAATTTAAAATAAATGTGTTAAGGTTTATTTAAATCTGTAATGCTTTATTAAACATTGGAATATTTAAACTAAATGTTTAAGAATTTATTTAAATCTAGAATGATTTATTAAACTAAAAAGCATTTAGTTAAATGTGTGTATATATAATAAATATTGGGACAAATTGCCTTAAATACCGTGCAAATTTTCACTTTACACTTGGTGCCCCATAGATGTCGCTTAAAAATTTGTCTACTATTGGTTTTTAAATCATGAGGTTGATTATAAATGTCAGCAATGCAGTACATAAACGATCGTTTGACTAATTCTGTTTTATGCTCAGGAGGCGTTAACAAACGTTTATACCTCAAACTAGGATTGTGCACATCAGTGCGGAAAATAATTTTTTATTATACCTGAATCATAATCTCTGTTTTTGAAACTAAAAAGCGTGCAAAATCAGGCCTTTAAATCACTAGTGCTTTAAAGTTGCCTAGGTAACAACAAATTCACCTACAAATTTTGAATAATGGTAAATACACAGGTAATCAGAACTAATCTTTATTTACTTAAATGAATATGAAACGTACAATTGGTGTTGTTTGAAATTTGTAAACCAGAAGCTTTAATCAGCTCATTGTTAGTTATTTGTAAACTAGTAGACTGCTGCTCCTTTGCAATACGCTTGTTTAGATTTCTCGGAGATTAATCGCTGTTCAGCTTGTTCGGCTAACATTCTAATCTCGGATGAAATATCCATGTTTTCGTTCATTTTGTAATTCACGAACACAAAGTCGAAACAAACTTCACAAATCAACAAATTTATAATAAATATATATAGCAACGAAACAACAACAATTGCTATATCAACGATTAATGACAGATTACTTCGAAAAAGGGATTTCAATTTCCTTTTTTTGTTATAATTTTTAGATTGTAGTGCAGGTAGAATAAAAAATAGCGTATAATACACGTGTATAAGAGCCTTTAAAGCGCTGCTCCGTTAAAAAGCACTCGACTTTGCCTCGTGCTTTTAAACCGGTCGCGCGTGCTTTAAAGGCTTGCTTATACACTTGTATTATAATATACTACTAGTGTTACCCCAGCGCACAATGCACTGACAGACTGAGCGTTGACAGAACCGGCTAAATGCCAAGTCACGTGATGCATTAGTTCCATAAGGAAGGTGTAGATGTCGCCTCAAGTGAAGCGCATTTAGCAGACTTTCATATATATTATAAATTAAAATAATTATTATTAAAAAATCGACGTAGAATAAAAATATAAAAATGTTGTATTTCTAAAATAAATGCTACTTTAAATACCAACATGCATTTAGAAAGAATGCACAAAACAATAAAAAAATATAAATATGTATACGGTAAAAATGTAACGTTGGTGTAGATGTCGTCTCAAGTGAAGCGCGTCTAGCAGACTTTCATATATATTATAAATTAAAATAATTATTATTGAAAAATCGACGTAGAATAAAAATATAAAAATGTTTCATGTTCCATCTGAGGATAGAGACCTTTCATTGAAAAAAAATGGTCCAAATTGGTGAAGCGGTAACCGCTGGAGGAACCGGAGAAGAAAACCCCTTGAGCTTTTATATATGTATGGATGGATTATTGTAAAGATATATTGGTGTTTTAATTAAAATAAGATTGTGGTACAGGCAGGCAGAATGGAGCCGCTTGTTTTGTTCCATATTTTGCCAACCTGCGTCATTTAATTTATGTGATATTCTGTCAAACTTTCTTATGCCAAATATTAGTCTAAGACATGAATTTTGCAATTTTTGTATTCGTTTTTTGTCGGTATCATCAAGACGTGGCACGTAAACCTAAACAGAATCACAGTAAAATATTTATTTTTTGGCAGTATATGTCTATTGGGATATAATTGTTTCAGAGTAATGTAACCTAATTGCAAGTAACTACAGACGTGTTATTTGAAACGAAAAGTATCATCAATAAACAGACCTAAAGTTTTTAGTTTAGTTTAGTTTAGTTTTAATAAATATAATATAATTTTGATTCATAGATAGGTCTTCCAACTTCCTATTTATTAATGTACACGTGTTTACTGTTTCCTTAGGTTTAAATTATACATCGGGAAGTTACTTTCAAATGTGATCATAGCGTATCCAATGGAATATTACATTTGTCGCAAAATTAATAAATGGTGTTGCTATAAAACAATAATTTGGACTTGCGGCTTTTTTAATAACAATGTTTTTGTGGTAAATAACTGCGTAAATAATAGAAACATTCAATAATTTAATTTTGTAAGTTTTAATTTTTGAACTTACATACGTTTCTTCTTTGAGGCTGTCGCGGTGTTTTGAACTGTCAATATTACAATTTACTTTTTGGCTTAGACCGCGTTGCGGCTTGCATCTTCAGAGTGAATAGCTGACTGAATTCAAATCCGGGATGCCGAGGTATTTAAACTCCTTTGAGCCAGTCGGGCAGAACGGAGGAGTTCTGGCTGGCTGTCACCGTTGGGCGAAGACGGATCCGGTGGAGCGTGATCGTGAAATCGATGATGCTTACGAGTCCTTGGAGGATAAACTGCTGGAGTCGTTGTTAGGTTGTTTCTCAATTTCAATTGCTTCACGTATGATACGAGGAAAGTAATGAGATACTCTGGCGAGTACTTGAGCATTTTTAAACTCTAACTTACACCCAGTTAATTCAGTATGTTCAGCCACCGCAGATTTTGTTAAGTCCGATGTAGCTGGAATCACAAGAGCAAGGGATGTTGTAGATCCCGGATGATTTCAAATTTAATATTTGGTTCTTCGCAGATCTGAATCACACGACCCTGTTTAGGCAGGTAAGGCCTACAAATAACTATTGCTCAAACTTCTAGAGCAAATGCAGACAAGCTGCAGGTCGTTTATCGGTAAATTGTAATATTGACACTTAAATACGTTTGAACAACTCCTATGCAATGATGCAGTAGCTCAGTGGTTGAGTTTCTATCTGCTAACCGAAGGTTTGACGGTTCGAATCCAACCCACCACAACTTTCTTTTTAAATTGTTCTTTTATAAATGCTTATGCTTCATAAACTTAAATTATTTTTTATTATTTTATAAAACAATTACATATTACCTTTGTGATCACACTTTTATTTAAAAATGTTTTTATGTAATGTTATGTAATACAATAATATTTCGTTGTTGATTAGGATTACGTATTGTTATTGCGATATGTTGGAATAATGGGTAACACTTTAGTTTCTTAACATCTAGGCTCCGGGTTGGAGCCGCGAATTAAGTATACAATCGTGTACTTAATAAAAAAAAACTTTTATTTATTTTACTACATAAAGTTTAATGCAAATTGTAGGAGTACATACAATGCGAACAAGCGAATGCAGACTGAAGACTAACTCATTATAATTCTAAAATAAGCTTGCATACTTTATTATCGTTAAAGAAGCGGTTTAGGATTACAGTGCTTATCATACTAGTTGGAAATATGTAACTCCTCCATTGCAAGATTTTTGTATAGATTTACAAAAACAATCTATATAAAAAAATTAGAATTTTCATTAAAATCAAGAGCGAATTTGAACGAGTGGAATAACTTCACGAGGTTCATTTAAATTCGTCTTTTCATTAAGTGATTTTTGTATTGCATGCTTATGAATTAATTGAGTGAAGGAGTCACGTTCACAATAGGTATATAAAATAACAAGAATTATTATGATTATAATTATTATGATTAATATAAAAGATCCAGTACCTAAACTGGTGCCAATCGGGGCATTGTTAATACTTAACAATGTTTCTTTTTGATGGCTTATTTTAAGTTGATCTTGTTCTAGTTTATGCATATTTATATGCGTTAAGTCAATAGTGGACAGATTTATTGATTTTTGATCGTTTCGTGTTTTGTCAATAGATGGTATATCTAAGGATATATCATATCTATTAGTAGATTCTAAATTAAATAACATATCATTATTATTGATTTGAACAACACATTCTGGGCTAATATTAATTAGTATAGATTCATCGATTGACTTTCTATTTTGATATGTTCTACATTTAATGTCAAAAAGTAGTTTGTTATGAGAACTAATAATCCAAGAAGTTTTTGTTATGGGTATTATTTTAATGGTTTTAAGTTCAAATAAATATGGTGTGCAAGTTTGATTGTTATGAAATGACAATAATTGTGTTTCACACAATTTTTCGTTGGGGATCGTAAAATGATTAATTCGGTCACAAAAATAATGATTAGATATGGATATACATTGATACAAATCGATTGGTATACTATATTGATTATTAAACAAAATAGTATTATAAGTTGGAATGATCATTTGAAATTGTTCGTTTCCTAAGGATGCGGGAAAAGGAATTAATTGAATTAACTGATATTCAATATTTTTGATCAAAGGTATCTCATAAATAAATGTAAAGGTAGAGCCTTTTTGATAGACTTTAAGTTTTATTAGTGTTTCATATAAGTGAAGATTTTCAAGCTTTACAGGATAGGGTAGACATAATCGTTTGTTAGTATTTGTCTGAAGAGATTGCAAACTGGTGGTTAGGTTGTTTAATGTATCAATTAAGACATCATTTTCAATTAAAGAAAGGTGAATTTGATGATTTTGGGCAAAAGTTAGGGAATTTTCTAACTCTTCTAAAGTTGTTATTAAAAGTTGTAATGAAAAGGTAGATTGAGTTAATAAATTTAGTACAGCTACTTTTTCATGAACAAGGCTTATACTTTCATTAATTTGTCCAAACATTTTATTAAGATTTTCATTTAATAAGTCTTGATTTTTAGACAATTGCTTTATGTTTTCAGAGAATACATTTATTGTGTCATTTAGTATTTGTGCTTGTTCTAGTAATATAATTTTCTGCTTTTCTGAATTTTGAGTTAAATTATCAATTAGTTTTTCGTATCTTTTTCCATCATCTGCATCTAAATTTCCAGTTATAAATTTAATTACACTACCTAAACCATCAATGATGCTTCTTTTATGTTTAATGGTAGGGAATAGCTGAGCAATTAATTGATCGCTTTTCTTTAAATACTGTTGTAGAATTAATAATTGGTTGTTGTAATCAGATATGGTATTTTTATTTTTAAAGGGTGATTTAGAGAGTTTATTGATGATGTCAATAATGTTTCGTCTTAAAGTGTCATAGTTTTCTAATATAGGAGAATAATCTAAAATTTTTATCAATGTCCAATCACTTTCTTTTAAATATGCATTTCCCTTGATTAATGGGTATATTCCTGGGTTATTTTTCAAGGTTTGAATGTTTACATCTCCAAGGACGATTGTCCAGGTGAACAGGATGAGGATTTTTCTGTAACAACAGGAAGTAAATCGTTAGCATGTCTTTTTAATATCGATTTTGTTTTACTGCTTGCCAAGTCGTAGGTATCATGTTCATGTATTTTAATGATAGTATAAGGTCCTTTAAATTTGGGTTCTTTTTTTATTTCTTTTTAAGGTTTTTGTATAAACTTTATCATTAATTTTGAATATATGTTTTTCTAGAGATTTATTTAATTTTTCATTACGTTTTTCTTTCGTCTCTTCTTGTTTTTCGGACAAATTATGATAAATGTCATTCATTCTGTTTTTATGATCATTTACGTAACTTTCTGGGAAAGTTTTAGTATAATCTAAATCAAAGGGGTTTTTGCATTCTGTATGTCCAAATAAGATTTCAAATGGGGTATACTTTAAATTAGAATGTATAGTATTATTGTATGCTAAAACTGCATAAGGGATTTTTCTTTCTTCTGGGAAATCTTTTAATAATCTGTATCGTTCAATTAGATTAGAATGTAATCTTTCTACGGGTGAGTTTGAAGTATGATTATAAGGTGTAGTTACATGGAGTTTTATTTGGTGTAAATTGGCGAAACTTTTTAAGGGTTGTTTATCGAATTCATTATCTACTACAAGTATTTGGGGTGTAGTGTAGGTGGTGATATAATAAAATAGTCTGTCAGTAATATCTACAAGATTACTGGATCTTAATGAATAAGCTTGTGCAAATTTAGAGAAAGAATCAATAAGTGTTAAGTATTTTAGATTGTTAATTTGAAATATATCCATATGTAGAGTGTGGAAAGGTTTATTTAATGTAGGTGTTGTCTGTAATGGTTGTCTTAAAGGTTGTCTGTTAAATTTTTGTGTTTTACACATCTCACAATTATTTATATAATTTTGAATTTCTTTGGACATTGTTTTCCAATAATATTTTCTTTTTAAATGTTCTAGAGTTTCATTTATTCCTCTATGATTGCTTTCATGATATTTTTGAATAATTTCCGTTCTATTTTCAGGGTTAATTACATAAGTAACTTGTGTAATGCATTTATGAAATTTTGATGTATTTTCATTAGAATTGGAAATAATATATTTGGAAAAATCTCGATATAGATTTTCATTAGAGAAATGGCAGTAATAATGGGTATTTGGTTCACAATATTCAATTAATAATTCATTAAATTTGTCGATCTTATTAGATTGGTTAAGAAACACTGAGAAATGTTGATTATCATCGTATTTAGTTACTTTAATTAATTTTGGTAAAATTGCTTCTATAAATTCTATTTGTTTAGAATGATATTGTAAGGGTTTCTCGCAAATATCTATAGTGGGTGTTGATTCTAATTGTGTGTGAATAGTGTATACTAGAGAATTATTTTCATTGGGTATATCATTTGTTTCCTTTTCTATAGGTGGATCAAATAGAGGTATTGCGAAATCTTGAAAGTCGGGGGTATCTGATCTTTCAGGTAGAATACTCATATTAAAAGGATCTGAATTTGGTTCGGGTGTTCTTAAACTTTCTACGTCATGTATGATGTCATCAATGTCATTAATTATGTTATCATCGATTATAGTGGGATGTATCTGAATTCGGGATAGAGCGTCAGCGACTTTATTGGTTTTACCCGGTAAATATTTTATTTCAAAAGTGAATTCCTCGAGTTTAAGTGCCCATCTTGTTAATTTTGAATTTGGTTCTTTCAAATTTCTAAGCCAAACTAATGGTCTGTGATCGGTATATAATATAAATTTAGTACCAAATAACTAAGGTCGAAAATTTTTAGTTGCCCAGACAATTGCAAGTAATTCTCTTTCAATTGTTGAATAACGCTGTTCTGTTTCATTTAATGTTCTAGAGGCATAGCAAATTGGTTTTGAACTTTGGGACAACACAGCTCCTAAAGCAACTTTCGAAGCATCTGTTGTTAATTCAAATTGTTGTTCAAAATCTGGATATTGTAGTAAGGGTTCATTAGTTAGAATTGTTTTTAAATAATCAAAGGATTCAACAAAATTTTTATCATGAATAATTTTATTATCTTTCTTTAGACAGGTAGTTAAAAATTTTGTAATTTTAGAAAAATCTTTTATAAATTTTCTGTAATATCCAAGGAGTCCTAGAAATCATTTTATTTCAGTCCTAGTTTTTGGAATAGGGAATTTTGTTATAGCTTCAATTTTGTCCGGATTGGGTTTTATTCCATTAGGGGTAATGATATGACCTAAGTATTTAACTGATTGTTGTAAAAATTCTGATTTATCTAATTGTATTTTTAAATTTGTTTGTCGACACTTTTCAAAAATATTCTTTAACCTATTTATATGTTCTTGAAGAGAAGTGGAGAATATTATTACATCATCTAGATAGACCATGCATTGTGAAGGGGTTAAACCTGTGAGGGCTGTATTAATCATTCTTTGAAATGCAGCAGGTGCATTCTTGAGTCCAAAGGGCATACGTTTAAAATGGTAATGTCCCTCTTCTGTTGAGAAAGCGGTTTTTTCTCTATCTTTATGTTCAATTTTTATTTGATGAAATCCGCTAGCCAAATCTAAAGTTGTAAAATAATTTGATTTTCCTAATTTATCCAGAACTGTTTCTATATTAGGAAGAGGGAATTTATCTTCTATAGTGTGTTCATTAAGTTTCCTATAATCGATCACTATTCTAAATTTTCTTTTGCCTGATGCGTCTAATTTCTTTGGAACTATCCAAATTGGGAAATTATAGGGTGATTCGGAGTGATTCGGGTGATTCTTTTAGCATTTTGTCTATTTGGGTTTTAACTTCTAATGTACGTAATCAATGTGGATACCTATAAGTTTTAGTGAAGATAGGTATATCTGTTTTTGTTCTTATATGATGTTTAGTTATATTAGTGGATGTTAAAGGTATTTCGGGGTGATAGAAAACATCTTTGTAGTCATAGCATAATCTTGTGAGTAACGATTTCTCTTCAGAATTTAAGTGATCTATTCTTAAATTATTTTTTAAATTTTGCGCTAATTTTTTTTTATAGATTCATAATCATTGACATTATGATGATTAATTTGAATAGATTCTGGTTTTAATTCTTAGTAGTGTTCTAAAAAGAATGGTTGATCAATTGTTATCGATTGATCTTTATCAGAAGTATTTATTATTGAAGTCATAAAATAATTATTGTGTAATTTTACAATAGCTGAAGGCATAATGAGGTCGTTATTGAATTTAATTCTTTTAGATAATTTAATACCATTATTTCCTATAGCAGGTAGTTTAACATACTTTTCAGTTCTTGGCTCCAAATTTATTTGCATTATTGTTTTGTTTGAAATTGGTTTCAGAAAATTACAATGGTTACGTTTTTGTTCATTTTGTTTATTTAAAATTTCATTATAAAAGAAAGGAATAACTGTTTTTTCTGTTTGTATATGTTGCCATTTATAATCTATATTAGCAGGTAATTTTGAAAGTAAATCTGAACCTATAAGTCCTATATATGATGGATGGAAATCAAACAAATATACTTGATGATTACCTTCTTCATTGAAAAGAGCTAAAATTGGTACATCAGCAACGTATTGATGTTGTGTGGTACCGTGACTTGTAGTAATTTCAAAATTTGATTCATAAATTGTTTCGGGAAAATTATCAGATACAAATTTAGGATTCAAAATAGTCTTAGAGCTTCCAGTATCTATTAATAATTTTTCTTTTGTATTAGATAATAGGATGATATAGGGTAGAGAAGGTGAGGAATTTATTGAAAATGAATCGATTCCGAGGCCATTAATTAAAAATTTCCGGCTTGCTCGGAATGTTCGTAATTATTATCGAATGAGTCAGGGTTGTCTTGAATTTCATCATAACAATTATCTTCCGCAGAAGGAAGTTCGTGCTGATAAACTTCTGCATAATCAGCACATTCGTAGTCGGGTAATTCAACGTGGGAATGACCGTATTCATTATCTGGCATAGAACCTTCCAGTAATTGATTGTGAAAAAGTTCTTGAGAAGTGAAATTTCTAGGTTGATTAACTTTAAAGTTATTAGTATTATTGAAATTGGGTCTTTGAACAGGAGGACCCATTTGTTGAGTAGCAGGTCTTTTCTGAATATTAGAGGTTCCCATAGGTGTTGGTTTATAATTTGATTGAAAATTTCTTTGGGGTTTGAAAACGTTCTGTCCTGGTTTACCATATCGGTGTTGAAATCCAGGGAATTGTTGTGGGGGAATGTTAGGATTTAGTTGATTTGATTTATATGCTTGTGGTAAATTATTTTGAAGTTGTGTTTGATTATAGCGAGATGGATATTGATTATATTGATTAGGATTAAATCGAGCTTGAAACGGAAATTGATTTTGGAAATATCTTTCTGGCTGTAAATTCTGTGATTCTCGTTTTTGTAAATTTGTATGTGGATTAATATTTTGTTTATTAAAGTTATGCGAGGTATTACTTTGTTTATTAAAATTTTAAAAATATCTTATATCTATTTCGGTTTTAACAAAGGTGAGGGCATTTTCTAAAGTTAAGGGGTTTCTACTCCTAATAAATGAACCTAATGGTTCCAATAGACCACCAATATAGGCAGTTAATGTTAAATTTCTAGCTTCTAGGGCTTTATAATTTTTTATAATTAATGCTTCATTTGAAAGAACGATTTTTGAGTGTAATGTTGCAAGCAAAGATCTACATCTATTATAATAATCAATAGGTGATTCTTTATTAGATTGTCTTAATCGAGATAATTCTATTTGTAAATTCAGCTCGGATCTTTGATCTCCAAAGTTTTCGATTAAAATAGTTTTTAGTTCAACCCATGTTTTAATAATTTGGCCTGTGACAACTTCAAGAGCTGCACCTTTTAATCTATTTCTTGCTGCTGATAGTAATAATTTATTAATGTAGGCATTGGGATTATTTTCCTGCCAGAATTGGCTAATAATATCCTCAGCTGCTCTGATATATTCTGATAATTCAGATGGTACGCCTTCATATTTAGGTATTTCATTCAAAAGACTCGTATCAAATCCTGGGGGGTATAATTGTGCTTGAGCTACAGGTGGGTCCATAGTTAAATTTACAAAAGATAAATTCGCAAAAGTATTAACTAATTCGCTCTAAAGAGTTCTCGATATCGTAGTCAGGGTATTCGGATTCACTAAAAGAACTTTCTGAATTGGAATCAGCCAGTGTTATTTCACTTTTATTTAAAAACAATATTAAGGTTAATAATTATTATAATTAACAGGGTTCCTACTCATGGAACGTTAGTCAGAATGGTAAAATTAAGTACCCTATTAGTACACCAAACTTTCTCGCTTACAACGTTCCAATATGAACTTATAAATTAAAATGCAATAATTAATTATAAAATTATGCAATGGCTTGTCTCCTTCTGAGGAAATCAAGATATTTAGATAATTTATATAATTAAATGCTCTTAAACTAGTTATTAAATCTAATTTTAGTACTTATTTGTTTAAATTTCAAATTTATTTCACTTTTCACTTTAATAGAATATAAATTTCTTACGTTATTTTCATTTCCTGGGTCACTTGTGTATGGTTTGACAAGTGAACCTATTATCCTCGATGGATAGATGTCTGCGATAGACGGATGTCTGCGATAGACAGATACCTGAAGAGTTGCCTTGGGTCTGATGGACGATTTTTGTTCCGATGGACTCGAGCTTCTTCTTGGGATGTAGATTTCTTTCAGCTTGGCTTCTACGATGCTTGTTCTCTGCCAAACTTCTGGATCTCTGATTGTGGTGAATTTTCGGAATACGCAATTAAGAGTTAATACTCAAGGAACACAATAGATTTTTGATTTTTGAAAATTCTAATTGTGCCCTTTACGTATCCTACCGACTGCGCCAATTAAGTATACAATCGTGTACTTAATAAAAAAAAACTTTTATTTATTTTACTACATAAAGTTTAATGCAAATTGTAGGAGTACATACAATGCGAACAAGCAAATGCAGACTGAAGACTAACTCATTATAATTCTAAAATAAGCTTGCATACTTTATTATCGTAAAAGAAGCGGTTTAGGATTACAGTGCTTATCATACTAGTTGGAAATATGTAACTCGCGTCGTTGGTGCATAAACTGCTGACGTTTCGTCCTCGGTTGCACAGGACATCTTCAGGGCTGTGGTCACTTTGGAATCTGGAACACAACGGGCGAGACCGGTGCAGGCACCGGGTTTGTAAGGGACGGGTGGGTAACAAGGTTTGACTTAGGTCTGTGATTGACTGTCGGGCTGTAGCGGTTGAGCGGTTGCAGGGCGGGGCTTGGGTTTAGTCGGAAATAGTAGTTTGTGGGCATTGTGGAGGGGATAGCTGTGGTCTCGGTTAATATTGTTAGGAATTTTGTGTATTTCTATGGATTCACGGATCACACGGTTGAGGTAGGTGGAAGAACGGGCTAGGATTTTGGTCTTGTCAAATTGAATGTTATGGCCTGTATCGACTTTATGTTCTGCGATAGCCGACTCTGCGGGACGTTTCAGTCGAGTGCAGCGCTCGTGTTCAGAAACTCGAACGCTGATCGGCCTCTTCGTCTCACCGATGTAGGCTTTCCCACAGGAGCAAGGTACACTATACACACCGCAGGATTGGAGGGTAGGTAACTTGACAGGAGAGAGTGGGGAACCCAAGGCAGCACCCGCCACTTATTCGTCCACGGAATAGGAAATAGGTGGAAACTAGGCAATTTTCTACTAGGAGGGACAAGTCAGAGGGTTGGTTATGTAAGGAAAATATGTCCTGGATTAAAGAAATGGAATCAGGGATAGGAACCGTAGTGAACAAAGATTCGACATCAAAACTGACTAAGATATCCTTAGGATTCATAGACAAATTTTGAAGTCGTTGGAATTTAGGATGAAAGAATCAGTTTTGCTAACATAAGGTTCTAGAATTTTGGAAAGGTATTTCGAAAGTTTATAAGTGGGGCAGTTGGTAGCACTAACAATGGGACGTAAAGGAATATTAGGTTTTTGGATTTTAGGAAGTCCGTACAGTCTTGGTGTCTGAGAATGTCTGGGAATTAAGGTTTTTTGAATTTCTTTTGGAATTGAAGACGATTTTATAAGAGCAGATGTGGATTTTTCGATGCGGGATGTTGGATTGGAGGATAATGTGCGGTAAGCGTTGAGTAGTGAAAGGATTTTATTATCATACTCCTCACGGTCAAGCACAACGGTAGCGTTGCCCTTGTCCGCTGCTAATATGATAATATCAGGATTGGTTTTGGGATTCGGACTTGGTGCAGTTGGATTTGGGTGGTTTAGAAAAGTTAAGAATTTTAAAGGTTTCGAAATGTATGGGATCTGCTATAACAGCAGGTAATTTAGAAATAAAAGCTTTAACACCGCACACAATTTCCTCTACAGGAATTCGTTTTGGTGCTAAAGCGAAATTGGGACCTTTGGAAAGAATGGAAATTTCGTCTTGGTTCAGTACGTGTTTGGAGTGGTTGATAACAGTGTGAGTCATAGCTTGTGGTTTGGAAATTTGTTTAAAAGAAAGTAAACCGTATTTCTTAAAGTGGGTTTTCGTAGTTAGTGCGTGAGTAGTCTGTGCTTGTTCAGAAGTTATTGTGTCAATGAGGTCCCAGTCACAAGGGTAAAGGATGTGCGAGAGTTCGTGGTGCAAATGAAAATGTTCAGAGGACAGGTTGTTGAGGTCCCGTCTGGTTTGCTTAATGCGTTCCCGTATCAAAGCTAAACCAGCGCGGCGAAGAATAAGGTTCGATGAACGGGTATTGATATGATGTTTGGCAGTAAGAAATTTAGGAACTACATGGTTATCACGACATCTCATAAGAAAAGTGCTACCATGGGTTCCCCACTCTCTCCTGTCGTTGCTAACATTTTGATGGAAGCATTCGAACAGGAAGCCCTAGACTCCGCACCTTCAAACCCTAAATGTTGGTTCAGATACGTCGATGATACCTTCGTTATCTGACCTCATGGACGGGATTCCCTTTCCGACTTTCTGTCACACCTAAATTCTCAACATGCTAGCATCCATTTTACTATGGAGATTGAATTCAATGACAACCTTCCTTTCCTCGATGTCCTAGTGAGTCGTCGCCCTGTCGGCAAACTAGGACATACCGTGTACCGCAAACCTACACACACAGACCGTTACCTAAACGCACATTCCCATCATTATCCCGCCCCGAAACGTTCTGTCATCAATTCCTTAGTTAACCGAGCCTTTACCATTTCGGAACCATCCTACCTAAAAGACGAACTCAATCACATTACGACTGTCCTTTCCCAAAACAGCTACAACAAACGAGACATCCAACACGCTACTACTCAAAAGGCCCAACCCGCAAAACACAGAACGTACCTCTATAGCATTTCTACCTTACATACACAAAACCACCGACCGCATCAGCAGACTACTTAAACAACAAAACATAAAAACCGTTTTTACACCCTTTCAATATTCAATTTGACAAGACCACAATCCTAGCCCGTTCTTCCACCTACCTCAACCGTGTGATCCGTGAATCCACAGAAATACACAAAACTCCTAACAATATTAACCAAGACCACAGCTATCCCCTCCACAATGCCCACAAACTACTATTTCCGACTAAACCCAAGCCCGCCCTGCAACCGCTCAACCGCTACAGCCCGTCAGCCAATCACAGACCCAGCAGTCACACCTTGTTACCCACCCGTCCCTTATAAACGCGGTGCCTGCACCGGTCTCGCCAGTTGTGTTCCAGGTCCCAAAGTGACCACAGCCCTGAAGATGTCCCGTGCAACCGAGGACGAAACGTCGGCAGTTCATGCACCGATGACGCGGCTCCAACTCGGAAGCCTAGATGTTATTAACAACGGCAGCGGAAGCCTGCAACTTACTTTAGTTTCTTAGTTAATACAAATGATGATAAAATAGTAAAATTTGAGTTTGAGTTAATAAAGCAAAATTAAACATTCATAAAAATGATCTAAAAGAAAGTTATAGTGGATTGGATTCAAACCGTCGGTTAGCGGATAGAAACTCAACCACTAGCTACTGTATTTATTTTAAAACGAGGCGTTCAAACAAGTTAAGAATTGTTTTATTTACAATAACTTAAAATGAACTTCAACGAAGTAAAGCTCGAACTTATAAATAAAAATATAGGTATATAAAGCTATTATAAGTTTAGAGAAACCCTACATTAATTAAAATATTCAATGTTTTTTTTTATTTACTCAATTATTTACTACAAAAGTATTATTGAAGAAGTTGCAAGTTAAAATCACCGTTCTCTAGGTATTATAAGTTTAGAATAACCCTACATTAATTAAAAATATTCAATGTTTTTTTTATTTACTCAATTATTTACTACAAAAGTATTATTGATGAAGTTGCAAGTTAAAATCACCGTTCTCTAGCAACACCATTCATAAATTACAAATATAAAAATTAATTTTGTGACAAAATTCTGTCGGATACGCTATGATCGCACTTGAAAGTATTCTCCCGGTATAAACCTGAGTATCGTCCGCGTAGAAGTAAAATTTGCAAAACGTTTAAAACATTACAAAGAACTACCTGTAACTAAAATAGTTCTATATACCAAATTTAATAAAAATCGGCGATGGAGTTCCGGAGATATAAGGCGGCGAACACACCCACGCACCCACCCACGTACGCACCCACCAACAAAGAGACATTTTTTAAAACCACCATTTTGGGTTTCTTAAATACTAAAACGTCTAATGTCTAATAAAATCTGAGATGTGAAAATTCGTATGAAATCATAATATTCCATACGTCAGTAGTTATTTTGGATTACCTTAACAACGATTCATCGTTAAGGTATGGTGTTTGTAGAATATTTGCGGTTTTATAGGATTTTTGATATGGTATTGCTGTTTAAAAATGGTTCAAAATATCAAATAGTGGTGGTGGTATTCGGTAGCGGTGTTTTTGAAAAATACGTTTATAAGTACAGGTACATCTTTTTTTCCTAGTTTCAGATGTGTGAAATTATTTAAATCAGAATTATTATAGCATTACACATGAGCTTAAAGTTTTATTTGAAACTTGTGCAGTATGTTATAACTTACCTATGTAGTCGTCTTTGGTGCCATCTGGAGGTATGATGTAATCCACAGTATTGTCATGGTAAAAGTGAAATGGCTGAAATGTATCAAATAAAAAATCACCCATGTATTCATCCATATATGTTTTCACAATGCGCCTATCAAAGTCATCTATAACTCGTCCACCATACATTACTTCTCCTATTAAATATTTTAAGCTGTTCCAAGGAATTCGCGTATCCTTCAAAGCTTTGACTTTGTTTAAATAGGTGTCCAAAATTTCCACACACACATTAAAATCAGATTCGTTAAAATCGTAGGATATATTCCATCCAATCTTATCATATTTTCTGCGTTCTTGAACAACAGCATGAAAAAATGCCAATACATAAATCAGTGGTTTGTATGCACTATGAGAACATGCGTCTAACGTCTGAGTTCTCAATTTAAAGTAAGTGTTGCGTAGATTTAGCTTCAAACCATTAGGTGGTTCAATGACAACTTTCAGAGATCTTTGTAGTATACCAACTGGAAACGTAGGTGTGGGATCTGTAGTTAGCCATAGTCGAAAATCTGGATGAGGTTTACTTATTTTTTCTAATTGCTTTTCTAGAACTCGTATAAATGAAATCAAAAGATGGCAGTTTTGCAACATTAACCATTGCCCTCTACTAATTGCTGTATCTAGAAGATTAAGAGCGATTGGTTCTTGACCTTGACCTAGCGACAAATAGCGAAATTTTCTACTACCCATGCCACAACGATCTGACAATTTCATTAAATCGGCTGTGGGGTCCGAACCAGAACTTAATATAAAAACCACTGGAGTTAAGGGAGTACTCTGGTCAAAAATATTATCTAAACTTATTACTGGTGGCATGATATACTCTTCCCCCATAATCTTTGTAATGTAATCACTAACTGATCTGTATACTCGATCCACTCTAAAGCATCGTAGGAACATTAGAATTTGAAATGGTTTTAACCGCTTCGTATAGTCACATGGAAAAGCGATAGATTCTGGAGAATCTGTGTCGTACCATTCCTGCCATTTATCTAAATCTTTTTCAATATCTTTTGGTAGTGATTCAAAAGTCTCTGGAAAATCACTAGTTAGCTTCAATATGTCTTCCCAACCTTCTAGCGTTATCCATTTTGCTGGACACACTTTTGATGATTTCTCTAAGCTTACACTGCCTTTTATAAAAAACTCTAATTCTGCCTGTGTCACATGTTCTTCACTTTGTTCTAATTTAATTGTCATTTGAAATGAAAACAAAAGTTTGTGTTTTTCAAATATCCCAGTACATCCATAATCGTATACATTTTTAGTTAAACAATTTATTATATTGTTCAATCGTCTTAAGAGAACTGTATGTGGCAATGCTTTTCTTAATGAGTAGGCAAATACCTCTAAGTACGATGATAATGAAAACTGGTACATCGTGTTTACACCCGCCATATCAGACAAAACAAAGAATAGTATAGCTCCCCGTTTTGACACCGAGCGGTAACCATCCCGTAGTTTATCAATATCTTTTCCTGTTTGCTGAGAAAGCTCTAACTTAGTAAACACTTCAGTTGCCTTTGTTTTTGTATTTTCCAATGTATTTATTAATTCAACATTGTCGAGCATATTTCCTGTTGATGTTGATAATTCTCTTAACAACGAATTTTCTAACTGCTGTAATAGATTTTTGTTTTCACTAGTTTCAGCGATAAGATTTTCTCTTTGTTCTTCTAAATCAGGTCTTTCATTACGAACAACTACACTTAGAAGTTGATCTTCTAGTCCGGACATTGTAACAGTGTAATTTATAACAACTGCTTTTGCATACGCAGCTGGATTAAACATAGGATTTGCAAGTTTAGTAGTTAAATACATTCGAAAATTTGGGTCATAATCTACTTCTTTGTCACCAAGAACCACAAATATACGTCCACTTATAGTTTTTATATTTTTTTCTAACACATTATCAATAACTGGATCAATATAATCGTCGACATCTTGAAAAAGAATAGATGAACCATACTTAATTGCCATGTCTACATATTTTAGAAAATCACTATCATTGAAACTTAGTATTTTAAGATTATTTGTTTCTTCTTTCTTTTTAATCCAGGTAAGAGCTTGCTGCTGAGGATCTATGCAAAGTGGAAATCTGGAAGCACGTATGGTTAAGATACCATTTTGTACAGATAATTCATCTGGAGGTAGATTTTCAGATGTCCATTTACTAATTTCAACGTCGTTAGTTAAATTAGCCTCAATTCGAAAGGGCATAGTTAGCGGAATTTCTCTACTTATAATATCATTTTGCCAATCCTCATATATCATGTCTTTTCTAAATTCATAGCTGAAAGGCCCAGTGTAGCTTAAAAATGCCGCACAAAGCAAGCAGTTTCCAACAAGTTTTTCTTGTTCTGTGTGCAGTTTGGTTAAATCATCAGTCCAACGAGCTTGTTCCGAACTAAGTCCAGAAATCAATTTGTCGGCCGCAATTAAGCGCCTCATCATAATATCGGTTTCTTCTTGTAACTCTTGCTTTCTTTTCATAGCTACTTCATATTTTTCATTAAGCTTGGCTAAATCTTCTTCCAGCTTTGTAATTTCTTTAAACAATTTTTCCAGGCTTTTTTTGGCAGTATCATATTCTTTTTGTAATTGCTCTACACGTTCTTTTTTAGGTTTAACTTCTCTGTAAACTGCGCAATATCCAAGTACAGCCTGCACAAACTTAAGAAGTCCGAATCCTGCTTTACTGATACTAGCCATATCATCAAGTTTATTTGATTTTTTTAAATGAGCTTTAACAGCACGTACTTGTGTTTGTGTGATCGCATCACAATTTAGCTCTTGGAGAGTACGAAGAAAACTGGGATCTGACATCATTCCTTTTGCGCTTTTCCACGACACTTCTTTTATACCTCTAATTATTACTACGCATTCGCATACTATTTGAACAGCTTCAGGCGGTGTAGCAAATGAACGTATTTCAGTAATATCAGATTTATCTAAGTCTGCAAGTGCCAATCTAGCCGTTTCTAAAGCTGGCATAGCAGCAGATAACGCTTCTTCTGCATCTGCCTGTTCCAAACCAATTATTCTTGCTTGTTCTGCAATTTCATTGCTGCGTAAGGATGCTATGTTTTTTTTATAAGTAGCTGCACTTGTTCCAGCTTCGATTTCAGCAAGCATTGCTTCACAAGCTTGTGTTGCTTCGCTAACAATTACCTTTTGTACAGCAAGTTTAGCGTTTAATATTTCTAATTCACCACTAGCTTCTTCTATTTTTATTAAACCACCCATAAGCCGATTACACTGCGCGTTTATATAATTATTTTTTTCTTCAAGTAATTTAAGATAGGTGTTTATAAAATCTAAATAGTGCTTTGGAGTGACATAACACTTTCTCCTCAATTTCAAAAGAAAGTCAATTGTATATGTACCCACAGTTTGGTGAACGTATACAACGTGTTCTACAATAGTACTTCTATACATTTCAGCAATTTTTGGATTATCTTTAAGAAACACAGATGCGACAGCTATTAAAGCTTGAGGTGGCCAAGGAAACAGCCAATCTATGCAAGTATTGTTAACTAAACCAGGAAAATTCCTACAACGTTTACTTAAAATATCTCCAGCGGGTGACATCGAAAGTACAACATGCAGATTATCGGAGCATGTATTTAGAAAATAGTTCCAAACCCCATCTTTATTTATCCCGTATCCAGCGGCACGAGATGCATTTCTGCATTGACCAACTATTTGATCTTTATCTTCATCAGTAAATAACGATGGCACCATTCCAATCATAAGAATATTGTTGATAAATTCAAGAAAACCTTCTTCTGCTATCTGTGCAGCGCCAAATAAGAATACTGTAGGTTTTCGTTCAACACCTAGTACGTTAAACAGCTTCTTAAGATCTTCTTTAAAATTATTTTCATTATATCCCCTGCAAAGCGAAATTTCAAACATTTGACAACCAGCTGTAAATGCTGCTAATCTTGTTAAACTGGCTTTTCCACTACCACCAACACCAACTACCATCACATGACCCTTTAATAGTCGCAAACCACGATGTATACGTGTTAAATGTTCCAAGGCATCATTAAATAGTACTATATTCATTTTTTCATTACGTTCATTGTATTCATCCAGAATTTCTTGAAACAAAAAGTAAACGGCATCATAATCTAAAAGATCCTCATAATATCGAGCTTCCTCTTCATTAACAGCATTTCGGTAATCCCCAAATAGTAATGGATCTCTCATAACATATTCTAAAACATTCACTTTTTCAGTTTCCTGTTCTTTAGTTTCACCATCTGCTGCTGCTTCGGATGAAAAAAAATGATTTAACTGTGCAACCATATGGTTTCTCATTAGTTCTTGATCTATTTCATTTATGAGACGATCACATATAACTCTTGCAAATTCATTTCTCCAAACTCTAACCATAAGATGAACTGCAGTATAATATTGGGGAGCTATAACACATAAACCACAAACTATTCGTGATAAGTCACGCATATTAAATATGTAATGAAATTTACTTGGCGTCGGAGGAAGTTCTATAATGATGATATTGTATAGACTTAGTGTCATTGTTATAAGTAATTCGGCAACCTGTACTTCTTCGTTAAAACTTGTAAAATGTCCAGATAAAATGGAAGAATAAATATGTTGCAGAGTTACATTAGATGGAAATACTAAATTAAAAACTGTAAACATTGACATAAACCGAGCATCAACTTCATTTCTACCACCCCCAGCTACTCCCATAGCAGCAAAGTAACTTATATCTCTGATGTATTTCCAATTTAAATCTTTTCCACGATCATATAATCCGCCTCTTTCAAAGAGAAGCTTTAGTAAAGCTATTGGTTGTTGTGTTCCATAGTCATCCACTTGTGGCATATTTAAGTCATCCATGAAACATATGAGTTTCTTTCCCATAGGGGGTCCATATATATCTTTAGTACGTTTTTCGACTGAAGATTCAAGATTTTTTTGAACATCCATTGACGATGTCCTAGATGAAAAATTAATATTAAGCAATACATAAATATCGGCGCTTAGCTGACGCAAAAAGTCTTGAATGATAGCAGTTTTGGAAGTTCCAGTTTCTCCTACTAATATAATAGGACGTCTTATTTTATTCATTAACTTTAACACGTAGGTTATTCTAACAGTATCTACAGTTGGAACTAAAATTTCTGAAAACCGTTTTTCTCTGTCATGCACATATTCAGGTACCAACCACTCCCATGCAATCCAAGCGTTTCCTTTAATGTCAAGATAATAATCATATAGTGATGGATATGCAGTTGGCAACTGACGTATTTCAGCTTTAGTTTCAGGTGTGTCTTGAACATTCATCATAGCACATTGTTTTTTAATAAAAATATCAAAATCCAGTCTACAGCTGCCAACCAGCGCTGCTCCAAGAGAATTATAGATAGCGTGTAAATATATACCTTCTATGAAGCTTTCATCTATTTCTTCTTTAGGGTCACGTGTTTCTTCAATTGGTGGAGCATACATAGCATCAATCATATAACATAATTGCACAACCATATTCAAACCGGTTTGTGGTATTACTGTTTTAAGTGGTGTTACTTGCTGAGTTCCAAGTTGTCCTAATGTTATATAGGATATAGCGCCAGGAACATACACTTCATAAAACATTTGAAATAGTTTTTGTTCTGGCGGAAATGTACGTGATTTTAACCATTTGTCCCAGTAAGGTTCATAACCTAAATTTTTAGGGTCTACATAAACCATTCCAGCTCTGGAAACTGTAGCTGGCGATGCATATGCAAGATCACCAACTTCAAACAGTAAAGCGCATGTAGGTTGTAAAAGTCGTATTCGTTCACCGTTAGCAAGAGTAAGCAGTTTATTATCATCCATCACAGAATTCATATTTTCAATCCATAAAGCATCTACATCACCATCAAACATAATATATCTTCGTTCTGGTTTATCTGTAGGTTTGTTCATTTCACGAAATATATTTGATAGTAATCCATCTGTCCAATCACGCGTTAAGGGATCTAAAATTCCATATAATTCAATAACTGAACATGCTTTAGGATTTAATGTGAAAATTTTTGTAGGTAAACCTAAAAGTGTTTGAGCACGGCACAGTGTCTGAATAACTACTGTTTTTCCTCCACCAGTAGGTCCTACTAACATTGAAGAATGTCGAGTCATTATTGTTTCATACAACTGCACAACCTTGTCAACCTGTATTGGCAATATAATATAATTATTGCTTTCTAATGATTTTTGAACAGCAGCATTAAAATCAGGATAACCCACTCTAGGACAATCTAATCCAGGAAATAAATCTTGAATTAACCCTAAAAATAATGGAACATCTTCGAATACAAATTTAGGATGATTCATATCTCTTAGAGCTCTCATAAGCACGAGCGTTTCGGAAATATCAGGTGAGGCTCGTTTTAAAACACCTGCCATGCGGAGTACAGCATTTAAAGCTCTTAAACCCCAGTCATAATGAAATTGTTTAGACAACTGTTCACGGGCCAACTTATAAAGAACGGTCATTTTTTTAGCTAACACTTTAGCATGCAAGAAGCCGTCAGAAAACAGCGATATTAAGCATATCATTTCTAAATCTGGCAATATGCACACTACTGGTCTAAATAACGCTTTTACGGATTCAGGCAATTCTGTTCTTCCTGCATAACCAGGATTCATGGTAATGAAAATTCCAACTTTTGGATCTAAATCTATTTCAATTCCTTCAAAGTTAAATCGTTTTACTTTCATTACTAAAGCACTTCTTATTGTTTGAAGTTGTGTTGAAATAACTGACAAGACTGATATATCAATTCTATTAAATTCATCGAAGCAACCCCACGCTCCGCACTGTGCTAAACCTGCCAAAGTTGTTCCAATGGCTTTAAAATCCATGCCTTCTCCACAATTTGTTACTATACAAAGAAGAGCCATTGCTTTTGCCAAATCTTTAGTTGTTTCTGTTTTTCCTGTCCCTGCAGGCCCAGCTGGAGCGCCTCCGAGGTGCATTATTAACGCTTGTGTTATTGTTAAATAAATCCTATCAGTTAAAGGGGTTATTACTAACCGACCATTCAATCCCATATATTCATAACCGTATTCAAATGAACCTGTACACTGTCGCACCCAAAGATTATCCAAATTATTAATCCAATAAAATCGAAGTTGACTTTCCCATTCAAATTCTTGAGCATCTGTAACACTATCTCGAACAAATCCTTCAACTATATCACGCGCATGAACTTCAACTGTTGCTACAGTTTTAAATTTGGATCTATTATTTCCTGAGAGATTTGCCCTAACAGTTATTACTATGTCGGCTAATTGTCTATTAAGTTGCTCTAAATACTCTTTCATAGCTCTATTATTTCCTTTTTTTATTTTTACAAAAACATTTTCTACTTCAGCTGTCCACCAGACTTGATTTCCCGCTAAACAAACCATGCCTTGATAACCCATCATCCATTCTGTACGAGGTTTTTGCTTTTCTTTCCCATAGTAGTATATAGCCGATTTGGTTATAAATCTATTAGAACGGCGCATTTCATTTAAAACATCATTCATCCAATCTTCTACTCTACCTTCAGTAGAAACATTATTACGAAAGTCCATAACTTCACCTTCAGTTGATATCATAGCACTGGCAATCATACGATCATCACTATCAGTTCCTAAGCGAAGAGATTTAATGTTATCAAACATTTTCACCATATGATCTTGAACAACAGCTGGGTCACTACTGCCAAGAATAGAAAGTAACTCGTCTGTAGATATAAAGTAAAAACGTGGAAAACGCCTACGCTTAGAATCTAAGTAATCGTTGAGAGATTTCTGGCATCTTTCTAAACCATAGCCAAGTCCCTGAAATTCAATTAAACGACCACTAGCTCCACAACATTCAAGTACGTTCGGTTTTTTTGCAGTATCCACCATAATTCTTCGAAAAGCTTTATCGATATCATCGAATTTTTTTGCTTCGTCGGGTAACTGTGAACGAATGTCGCCTCCGACAAAAATTCCTTCAAGATACATCCATTTTCTTTGAACAGAAAGCCATTCGTCAATTACTTCTCCAATATTGGATAAATTTTTTTCCCATTTTTGTACTTGAGAAAGAAACGGTCCAACAAATTGAGAACCAGCCATACTTTGCAAATTCATAGAATTATCTTCTAAGACTTGCATAATTTCCTCAGTAGATCCCAATATAAACCCTCTTTCTTCATTTCCTTTCATGTGTTTATGAAGGGTGAAAGCCATTATATTCCAAATTTCTGCGATATCTCTAACACCTTTTTCAATACTTAATTCCTTAATAGCATTATTAATAATTTCTTCGGCAATATCTTGATATCTGTGTAATTCCATTGCAAACATATTATCTAAAGTAAACCTGTGAGGAGACATATCAAAAACCTGTCCAGTTTTTGACATAAGTTCTCTCCAATGTCTTTCTCGTAATGCTTCGTTTTTTAAAGCAACCATGAGAGGTACAACATTTTTAAACTGTTTCATTTTTAGATCCAATGTTTGACCTACTGGATACTGTCTCACAGACTTTGGGAGTTTTCTAAAATCTTTCATAAAATTTTCTATCCCGTCCACTAACGCTTGAGGATTCAAATTTGCCCACAAAGTTCTACTCCATACATCTCTAGCCTGCTTTTGTGATTTATAAACTTTATAAATTAATTCCATCGCTCCAAAATCATCTTTAGCTCTAAGATATTCTGAGTAATCTGCAAGTGGTACATCAAACAACATTTCTGCATTCATTAGATCTAATCTACGAGCTTCTAGTTCACTAAAAATCTTCGCATATTCATCCATAAGTTTTAAACCATTGTCTAAATTTTCGCCTACAGCACCAGGACCTTCATTATCAAATTTCTTTATAAATTCCAAAAGAATATTGCAAAATTCTGCAATATCCATTAAAGTTATCTGAGCAAACCTTTCTTTAGTGGACTCAAGAGTTTGATTTCTGTAGATACCAGATAGATATAGAGCTTTCCATTCCTTCTGTAACTGATAAGCTAATTTTTCATCTTCAGAAGCAAATGGTATTTCATGTTGCCTTAAAGTTTGATAAGTTTCTTGGTAAGTTAAATATTCCAGTTCGGCGGAAATATTCATTCTTAGAATTGTAGAAATAGCTTGCATAATTAATTTAAATAACTCCAGTTCTTTAGTATTTTGATTTACGGTAGTTCTTAACTCATCGATGGTTTCTTTAAGTATAAGCATTCTTTGTTTTGTTACTTCTGCTAGTTTTTTACCTAATGTCAGCTTCCATTCTTGGGAATGATCACAAATAGAATCTAAAAGTGGTCGTAAATTTAAACGAATGCAACCAATATCAATATAATCGCAATGTTCTTTCAGATCTTCAATAATGTTTGCGTAAAATATAAATTTGTCATCATATTTAGCTAATTGTGAGTTTCTAGATATAAATCTGTCGCAGAGTACAACTTTATCGTAATTCCATAAATTTCTATAACGTTTCCACCTCTGAAGGTACTTATGAACATCAAGGATGCTTGAGTGCGACGTTTCTTTCAGTTTCCCAACAATCTCATTTACATGTGGCACTTGCATAATATCATCATAGAACGAAAATGAAAAATACGCATCTGCATTTTCCAGCTTCTGTGGTTTGCAAAGTAAACAAGTCGTATTCATCCATCGTGGAAACGATTTTAGCCTGCTTAAGAAGTCCCTAATACTGCGTATAATAGTATTGGAAATTTCTATTGGTGTAGGATTCAGTACGACATCTGGTGTAGATAATACAGCGTCAACTTGAAAAAGCACGTTTTTATTAATCATTTGCTGGTTAAAGTTTTCCATATTATTTAAAGTCATTTTTAAAAGTGATCTATAAATTTTATATTCCCAATATACATAATAATGAGACATTAAAGCAGATCTTCCAGAATTAGTTTCTAATACTAAACATTCGAGTTTCATTAATATGGGGCCGAATGTCTCATATAATTTTACCATTTGGCACACTCGTTCAGTTCGAGTATTGTTCATTTCGATGAAAAAATCTTTACATGGCAGCCTACATGGTTCTTCATCGATTGGTTTAAAATAAAATAATTTAATATTCGACAACGAATTGATTCTATAACTTAAATCAAGTTCCACGTGTTTCAGTTGAGCAACTAACGATGATAAATTTTTTATTATTAATTGACAGCTTATAGCGTACTCTTTTATGCCCAGCGAAGCCCAACTTATTCTTGTAAGACCTGGTTGTATATTTATTTCAACTTCTCGAAGTTCATTTCTAAGGAAATTCAGCTGTAAAAAAATAGTTTACATTAATTATTAAATCTGCACTACACTACATATATTAATAACATTTTTAAAAGTTTAAAAATAAGTAAAATATTTATATATAATTACAAAAATTGTAAAAATAGTTAATGATAATACGTGTGCACAAAAATGGGTAAACTATTTCGTTTAGAGTTTTCCATAATTTATAAAAATATTATATCACTACGTTCTAGCCCCAACAGTTAGGTAATGGAACATCAAGTAATTCCTGAAATTGTATGCGTTCGTTTCTTGGCCCCCGCATTTCCCACAAAACAGCTGATTTAATTTTGACTGAATTTGTTCTGAAAATAAGTTGGATTCTGTAAATATGAAAGCAGAATTTGTTAAAGCATATCGTGGCTGCATAAGTGGCTGAAAAAAGCTGCAGTTCAAGAAAAGCAAGAAGCATAGCCCATCACAAAGAATTGTAGGGACAAAAAATGGAGAAGAAAAAATTCAAGGCAAAATTTGAGTTCATGTCTCCAGATTTCACCTCGATGTAGCAGAAGAGGAATTAAGAAATCATCTGAATAAGAAATTTGGCACAACGGATTTTGTCTGTGAAAAAATTCAGCTGAATGAAACACACACAACAAGCTCGTTCAAAGTAGGAGCACACGCCTCCTTGAAAGATTGCATATGCGATACGGACACATGGACCACAGGAATAATTGTACGCAAGTATAATTGTTTCGTGCATCCCGTAACTACGGTTATCGTAAATGATTAACTCAACCTACGAGGTCAACCACTATATAACCAAATATTTAATTAGCCACTTGTTAATAGCACACTAAATTTATTTTCAATTAATGTACAGTCGATTTTAAACAAATTAGACGAACTGGACGTTTTCTTAAAAACAAACCGCTCGAGTCATTGGTATTATTAAGCAAAGAACTGGACCTGGAAATCTTGGCAATTGAATGATCCGATAAGGAACCTCGTTGTTGATAATATTTTTCGCTCGCCAGGTAGAAACTTAGAGGCCTTTTATAATATCCTTAGGGAGTTACCATAAATGTGTCCGGCAAAGAAAATAATAATAAGAGTGATTTTAATATCAATATCGATGAACCGAATAAAAAACATCGCGCAAACTTTTAGACATTTTAAACTCTTTTAATTTAACTGTAACAAATAGTAATGTACTAACCAATATAATAATAAAAAAGTGCAACAGTAATAGATAACGTCTTCGCAAACATTATCAGAGATGATTACAAAATAAACATTATTGATCCTTTTATATCGGATCATAAAGGTATAAGATTTAATTATAAATACGGAAAGTGTCAGGATCAAAAAAAGATAATCAAGAAAAAGCCTCGCCCCATAACTCAAAATAATCTTGATAAGTTTTAAATCCACCTTGCAGAATGCAAATTGGGAAACAGTTTATGCTGCTCAACACGTACAAGAAGCCTACACTAATTTTCATGATACCGTCGTAAAGAACTTTACGGAATGTTTTCCGGAAAAAAACAGTAAGGGTAGAAACGGTAACATGCTCACAAAGTGGTCTACAAGGGAAATTGCCGAAATGAGAAATATTCTTGAGGCACCATCGCTTATACACTGTGTCCATAAAGTAACCCCCCCCCTAACTAACTTTTGAACGACTTAATATTTCACTACAAAATTTGGTGTGCTTTAATGGGAAATTAAATACTATTTTTTAGCTCATAATTAAATAATGTATCATTCAAAATGGCGGCTGGGCGCCATTTTGAAATTTTTTTTTAAATAGAAAGGGGGGTCGAGTGGCACCTCATTTGAAAGGTCTTTCAGTTCTGCGTCTGATCCTCGAGTTTCAAAGAAAAATATTCAGCCATAACAAAATGACAAACGTTTGAAGTAAAGAAGTCTATTAAAAAAAACTAAGAATTAAAGCAAAAACAAATGAAATTAAGTGTTCGAAATGTTCACCATTCACTTCTTGGCACATAAAAAGTCGGTTATGACATTCCTGCCTTATATTTTCATAAGATTCTGGAGTGATATTTCTGCAAACTTCTGTAATGCGTTTTTTACAGAAATGTCACTCCAGAAACTTATGAAAATGTAAGGCAGGAATGTCATAACCGACTTTTTATGTGCCAAGAAGTGAATGGTGAACATTTCGAACACTTAATTTCATTTGTTTTTGCTTTAATTCTTAGTTTTTTTTTAATAGACTTCTTTACTTCAAACGTTTGTCGTTTTGTTATGGCTAAATATTTTTCTTTGAAACTCTAGGATCAGACGCAGAATTAAAAGACCTTTCAAATGAGGTGTGACTCGACCCCCCTTTCTATTTAAAAAAAAATTTCAAAATGGCGCCCAGCCGCCATTTTGAATGATACATTACTTAATTATGAGCTAAAAAATAGTATTTAATTTCCCATTAAAGCACACCAAATTTTGTAGTAAAATATTAAGTCGTTCAAAAGTTAGTTAGGGGGGGGGTTACTTTATGGACACAGTGTATACAGTACCTACTACAAAAACTGAAAACTCTCGAACTGCTTTTCTAAATTTACAGAAGCAATACAAAGCCAAGATTCAATACGCCAAAAAATCTGCAAATAGCAACTATATATATAGCGCCGGTAATAAAAATAAAGCAGCTTGGGAGGTAATTCCTGTAGAAATGCAGAGCAAACATGCTGAAAAAGTTTATATACCATTTGATGACTTCAACACGTACCTAACCACAATTGGTGAGAAGATTTGTGAAAATTCTTGCTAATCAAAAATTGCTAGAACATCTAGAATATCTCCATTGGTTTCCTTTTACATTCGTCCAGTTATAAAAACCGAGCTCCGGAACATTATAATTAGTATCTCTCATGTCTCTCTCCCTCTCCCTCTCCCTCTCCCTCTCCCTCTCCCTCTCCCTCTCCCTCTCCCTCTCCCTCTCCCTCTCCCTCTCCCTCTCCCTCTCCCTCTCCCTCTCCCTCTCCCTCTCCCTCTCCCTCTCCCTCTCCCTCTCCCTCTCCCTCTCCTCTCCCTCTCCCTCTCCCTCTCCCTCTCCCTCTCCCTCTCCCTCTCCCTCTCCCTCTCCCTCTCCCTCTCCCTCTCCCTCTCCCTCTCCCTCTCCCTCTCCCTCTCCCTCTCCCTCTCCCTCTCCCTCTCCCTCTCCCTCTCCCTCTCCCTCTCCCTCTCCCTCTCCCTCTCCCTCTCCCTCTCCCTCTCCCTCTCCCTCTCCTCTCCCTCTCCCTCTCCCTCTCCCTCTCCTCTCCCTCTCCCTCTCCCTCTCCCTCTCCCTCTCCCTCTCCCTCTCCCTCTCCCTCTCCCTCTCCCTCTCCCTCTCCCTCTCCCTCTCCCTCTCCCTCTCCCTCTCCCTCTCCCTCTCCCTCTCCCTCTCCCTCTCCCTCTCCCTCTCCCTCTCCCTCTCCCTCTCCTCTCCCTCCCCTCCCTCTCCCTCTCCCCCTCCCTCTCCCTCTCCCTCTCCCTCTCCCTCTCCCTCTCCCTCTCCCTCTCCTCTCCCTCTCCCTCTCCCTCTCCCTCTCCCTCTCCCTCTCCCTCTCCCTCTCCCTCTCCCTCTCCTCTCCCTCTCCCTCTCCCTCTCCCTCTCCCTCTCCTCTCTCCCTCTCCCTCTCCCTCTCCCTCTCCCTCTCCCTCTCCCTCTCCCTCTCCCTCTCCTCTCCCTCTCCTCTCCCTCTCCCTCTCCCTCTCCCTCTCCCTCTCCTCTCCCTCTCCCTCTCCCTCTCCCTCTCCTTTCCCTCTCCCTCTCCCTCTCCCTCTCCCTCTCCCTCTCCCTCTCCCTCTCCCTCTCCCTCTCCTCTCCCTCTCCCTCTCCCTCTCCCTCTCCCTCTCCCTCTCCCTCTCCCTCTCCCTCTCCCTCTCCCTCTCCCTCCCTCCCTCCCTCCCTCCCTGCTATTATCATCATACCACAGATTTCCAATAATTTTATTAGAAATATGTGCATCATACAGTCTTGCAATAAAAACATCGGCACAATATGTAATTTCATGCAAAAAAGTGCACATTTAACTTTAATAATTGTTCTAAAAGAAAACTGTGAACGTTTCAAGTCATACAAAATATCCCTGCTGCACATATAAATACTAGATAAAATTGTGTCGCAGCTGCACTCAGGCGTGTTGCGAAGGAAACGTTTTTTAGGCCTGCGTAAAAATTGGATCGTAATTTTTATTGCACACGCCGCAAATGCGTTTAGAAAAATATTATAACATAAAATTGGTAATTAATATAAAATCCATGTATTATTATTAGTTATTATTATAAGGTACTAACACTGTTTACAACTATGTACTATAAATGTAAAATCCTAGTAACACCTAAACTTACCAAAGGAATAGACAAACTCTGAACCATAGCATTGTATTGATCTACCATTTTATTAACAGTTTCCACATTTTCATGCAAATTGTCTTTTTGCAGAGCTACCATACTGACTTCTTCTGGCAAAACAAAGTTAAGGTGCTCCATCAATTCAGCACCAGCAACACAATCATAAATTTGTTTATTAAAATTAATAGCAAAATGTACATTGTGTTCAGACATAATGTTAGTACCCATTATTTCATGCCAAGTTAGATTCTTTTTTGACTTTAATTTCTCCATAAAATTATTGGTCGGCTTAGTTGTAACTAACCATTTCATTGTCTGACTGATAGTTGTTAATTTAATTCCTAGAAAATAGAGCTGCTTACTATTATTATAATTACATTGTTTCTATGATACTCATTCTACATCTATTCCATTTCTATTTTTAAAGTTGTTTATTTTTGCACCAGATAGTCACCGAAAAGTACAACAATAAACAATTATAGTTTAATTTTCAAATTGTGGTTAAAATTAGCCTTAGGCCATGGTACATTTTAAAGCAACCTTAATTACTACTAGAATGGCCCATACGATAGCAACCACAATATTTCTACATAACCATATTGTTACAAAGTTGGCTATGAGAATAAAAAGTCTAAATAAAGACAAGTTTCCATTTAGTAGGTGGAATAAGCGTAATAATATTTTTCCTCTGGCTACCTACACAAAAATTTAGGAGTTACATTTAGACATGTTCTACTTTGTAAATCAGCCATTGGACTTCTCAGAAATGATTAAGTCAGCTGTAATGACATCGTTAATATGGCTGTCATACGAAATTATTTAAGATCAAATATCTCAAGAATTAATTAAGAATTAAAACAGATTCGAATGCACAAGGTCTCATTTTAAAGCACGTTTATACCTTATTATAAAGGTTATAAAGAACGATTCAGTAAATACAACAGTTTTAATTTTAATTGCAAATTAATACGAAACAAGTGCGTTCTTTCTTTTTGTTTTGCAATATAAAAGAACCTGCAGATGTGTACCATAGACATATTTTATAGTGCATAATGCTCATCCACTCTTGAGCAATGATCTTCAAGTGCACATAAAAGAGTGCATCGCAGCCTACTTTTAACACAATGACGCTTCGTACACCGTTCCCTGCACTTGCAAGGCACTAATTTTTGGCGGTGTTTGCTCACATCCGAAAGTGTTGTCCATAAGAGTTTATACATTACATTAACTTTTCTCCATCCACACTAGCACGATTCATGTTCTTGAGGTTTTCTAGTAAGGGAATATCTCCAAATATTGCGCAATGAAAGAATGAAACTCGCCGTTAGCCGAACATTTTTAATGTTTCTGTTCATTTACATAAGTGAAAAGTATCCTATGTGCCCTTTTAACTTTTTCAGTTAACTAGTGGTGTGCTACATCAATAGCAGAAACGCTAAAGTACAGAAAACGCTGGGCTATCATCAGGTGTTACAGTAGTTGTGGGGTTGAAATATTCTTAAAACAACGAATAACATCTCGAAATGGCATCCATGTCTTCCAAGCACTTTTGTTTGAAATACTAGAAATGATGAAACTGTGTCATACCCTATGAATGCATGGAAAACGGAATCAGGTCTGGCACACCGTAGATGCAATTTACGTGCGTAGATATTGTATAAATACTTGCCAGTTCCATACTCAATTAGCAGTTCTTTGACTTCTGCAATGCATGGAAATGCAAACAATGCTATGACAATACATATATTTGAATAAGAAAATTTTTTGAAAACTTTGTTGTGGCCATTCATAGCTGCATCCGATATGTGAAAAACATGGACGTGCATCTGCTTCCTTGTGAGATGTCGGTTATATATACAGGGTGTCTCAGACATGACTCCCCAGGCCTATAACTTTGTTATTTTTAAAAATAACTATAATAAACTATATATATTCGTAAATGGGAGCAAATTCTCTATAAGATGGAGAAAAAAATTTTAGAAAATCTGTACTCATATTATGGCAGCGATATTCAACTTTTTTTTTTCAAATTGCACACTATGCTTTTTTTCGGTCATTCTGATAGTACTCTTTATTCTCTTTACAACCATGTAAACCAATATGGGTCTTACATAAGGAAATTCTCGAAAAAAATACGATTGAAAGTTGAAGTCTAGGTTTGCCATGGAAACAACTGATTTTTGTAATTTGTACTCGTCGGGCGATGAAAACAATAGCGTAGTGTAAAAAAAAATGCCCATTCATTATTTTTATACAATATTACCTTAATTAACTGAATGCTAATGACAAATTAATTATAATTACAAAAATTGTTCAAAATTCTCTCCGTTTTCAGTTGCGCAACATTCAAGTCTATGTAGAAATTCTCTACTTGTAACTTTTATTAATAATTCTGGAGGAATATTACTGCAGACTGTAGTAATATTATCTTTCAGTTCATCCAAATTTTCAAATGGACTTGAATAGACGTGAGATTTTACATATCCCCACAAGAAATAATCTAATGGTGTAATATCGGGTGAGCGAGCTGGCCAGCGCACTGGTCCGTTTGTTCCGAACCAACGATCTCTATAAACGTAATTTAAGTGATCTCGAACTGCAAGACTATTGTGAGGTGGAGCACCATCTTGTTGTAAAAGCAATCTTCTTCTGATATTAAGCGGCACATTTTCCAGCAGTGTTGGAAGCGTATTTTGAAGAAATAACAAGTAACGATCACCGGTCAAAGTGCCTTCATAGAAATAGGGCCCTATTAAGTGTTCTCCTATTATGCCACACCAAACGTTAATCCCCCACATGTGCTGAAAATTTCTTTGTCTGATCCAGTACGGCTGCTCTGTTGACCAGTATCTTGAATTCTGTGTAGTCACCAGTCCATTATTGTGGAATCTACTTTCATCCGTCCACAGTATCCTTTTAAGAATGTCAGGTTCTTCTGAATAATTCGCCATAACCCAACTGATAAACTCCATTCGGCGGTTACTATCCCCTTGGTGCAGTGCATGTACTCGCATAAATTTGTAAGGTCGGTATGCATTCTTTTTCAAAATCCTACCCACAGAAGCCCTTGATATGTCACACTGAGATGCAACGGTGCTAAGCGAAGAATTAGGATGTAATTGAACATACCCCAAAACTGCCACTGCATGAGCATCATCTGTAGCGGTTCGTTTATTTATATTTGGAATTTTCTTGTTCTTTTTAAATGACCCATGCTCAAGAAGGTTCGATGCCAAGTTAATAAACGTTTTATGATCAGGATGTATTCTTTCCGGATACCTTTCTGCATACAACCTTGCTGCTCTTCTTGCATTCTTCTCGCATAAACCATAAATAAGGATCATATCAAGCTTCTCAGAATTAGTGTAATTCATTTCTAATATGATTTTAAACAAGAACATACAAATACAGAAAGAATAACTGTCGTTCTTTGCAACGTAAATTGCAATTGTTTTACAGCTATACGCTATTGTTTTCATCGCCGACGAGTACAAACTACAAAAATCAGTTGTTTCCATGGCAAACCTAGACTTCAACTTTCAATCGTATTTTTTTCGAGAATTTCCTTATGTAAGACCCATATTGGTTTACATGGTTGTAAAGAGAATAAAGAGTACTATCAGAATGACCGAAAAAAAGCATAGTGTGCAATTTGAAAAAAAAAGTTGAATATCGCTGCCATAATATGAGTACAGATTTTCTAAAATTTTTTTCCCCATCTTATAGAGAATTTGCTCCCATTTACGAATATATATAGTTTGTTATAGTTATTTTTAAAAATAACAAAGTTATAGGCCTGGGGAGTCATGTCTGAGACACCCTGTATATTTTTTATTGAACATAGATTAACATCACATATTAACATTCCATTATGCAGTAAAACCAACTCATCGTCATTGATAATATTCAAATAGAAAATGTGACAGAACATATATGTATATCTAGGACATATCATTAAATTAGGGAAAAGTAACCAAACGGCTGAAGTAACTAGAAGACTCCGACAAGGATGGGCAGCGTTTGGCAAACTGTTTTATATTCTGAAAAGCGAAATACCTAATAATTTAGAGAAGCAAGTTTACCACAAGTGCAGTTTACCGATGATGACATATGCCATGGAGGCAATGGCTTTTACGGAAAAATCCGTAAAACGGTTAAGAACAGCTCAGCACGCCATGGAAAGAAATATGCTTGGCTTAAAGTTCAGAGATAGGATCCGTAATGTTGACATCCGCCGTAACACAAAACTTACGGACCTCACAAGAAGAGTGGCAGAGCTTAATTGGAACTGGGTGGGTCACATAGCTAGACAACCAGATGAACGATGGACAAAGAGGACTACAACATAGAGATCAAGAAATTCAATAAGAAATATTGGCCGGCCACAAAAACGTTGACTGGAAGAGATAAAGGAAGTGGCCTCAAGAAACTGAATGCAAACAGCACAAAACCCTGAAGTATGGAAAGGATTAAGGGAGACCGACGTCCAGAAGTGGACAGAAAAAAGTTGAAGAAGAAGAAGAAGAAGAAAAAGATGCAGTAAAAATTTGTGATGCTAACTATTTTCTTCATATCCAACTAGAATTTAGACCGTATTGACAAAGATACTGTAGTGTTTTTTACAACAACCTTTATTAACAGTTTTGTTTTCCAATGCCTGCTGTCATGCCAACTGCGCATCTCCCCCTTAAAGATCCAATCGTCAAAGAGGTCTAACTTGTCGCTGACTTCAACGAATTGCCTCAGAAATAGACTTCATGTTATCCAGTTCTAACTTTTTCTTGATCCATTACAACGGAATCGGAGTTGCTAGGATTCGCTTCAGGTGAATGTAAATTATCTTCAAGGCTAACTTCCTGATGACTTGGGAGTGGATGAAAAAACTTACGATTTCTTCTATAAGTTCCCTTTGGACTTCTAATGATGTACGAACGGAGTGAACTATGTATACCTTCAACCCTTCCTTCTTGCCGAAGATCTAAGATCCAATCAAGTTGGCCAATAGGAAGTTCTAGTAATGAACTTGCTCTATGTCGAGCGTCAAAGATTCTCTTCTGCATTTCTCTTCTTTAATTCTCCCTCCAACAAACGATAGTATTATCGGGCAGGGTAGGTATTAGTTGATTTGCGGACATAGGGACTATCGCTTGAAGTTTTCTTCTCATCAAGAGCTCAGCTGGGCTGTAGCGTGACTGAAGAGGTGTTGAACGAAGAGCTAACAGCATTTTGTATGAGTCTTCGGCTTTCATAAAATGATTTTACTAATTTTAACCGTTTGCACGTCGGGGAACATAATGTTTAAATTATTGTAGTAATATACAGTGACCGGCAAAATGATTGCAACATATGAGAAAACAAACCACAAACAGGTACTTATCGAAAAACGATTTTTTTAAATTAGTTCTTCCAAGTGTGCCAATAACAAAATTTGTATTTAATTATGACCGAAACAAATGAATTTTACTGAAATAAATCCATTTTAAAGAAAAAATGGAGGTTTGGTGATTTAACGTGAATTTTTCGCCAAACGAACCGATCCCAATAATACGTTTTTGGAAAATAATAATAATAAAAAACATTTTCCCCATTTGTTCGAAACATTTTGCCGGTCACTGTATATCCTAATACTTTGTGAGTAGGAATTATTTCGTGCGAATCCTGACACTCGTAATATACACTTCGCCGCAAAATTAAGGGATCAGAAATAAAAGTGCTATATTTTTTTTATCGTTGAAAATATTGTTATGAAACTCATACGCAATAAAGATAGGACTATTTATCGCTACTTTAGGAACATTCATATCTTAAGATATCACAAAAATGCTGCTTAATAAGAAATACTGCAGAAATCGCATAAGTCTTGTAATTAAAAGTTGCCTGTTAGGTAGGGTGTTCTAAACAATTGATACAGTGACTTAAATCAAAATAAATGGTAGCTAATGTCCAGAGAAATTATCTTTCGGAGGTAGATGTATCTAAAGTGGTCACACTGCTCGCGGAAGGCTATACTCAGAGAGAAGTTGCTGCAAGGCTTTGGGTTGCGCAGTCAGTGATTTGCAGAGTGTCTCGGCGGTTTTGAATGACAGGGAATTATACCAGGAGACCTGGCCAAGGTCGTAAAAAGAAAACCACCAGGCGTGAAGACCGGTATGTGGTCGTAACAGCGAGACGTGAAAGGTTCATCACTGCTCGATCGCTCGATCAACTATCCACCGGAACAGTCATTAGCTGCGATACCGTATTCAGGAGACTACAGGATGCTGGTATGAAGGCAAGACGTCCTGCAACCGGCCCAATTTTGACCCCCCTTCGCCGGAGGCTACGTTTAGCATTTGCTCATGATCATTTGAACTGGGAAGATGAAGAATGGGCAGCAGTGTTGTTCACCGACGAGTCTAGATTTGAGCAAAATGCTCTCCGGCGCTTCGCCACACTCTATCACGTCGATCATTGGTGGTTAGAGAAAATCTAGACTCGCCGGTGAACAATACTGCTGCGCATTCTTCATCTCCCCAGTTCAAATGATCATGAGCAAATGCTAAACGTAGCCTCCGGTGAAGGGGGGTCAAAATTGGGCCGGTTGCAGGACGTCTTGCCTTCATACCAGCATCCTGTAGTCTCCTCAATACGGTATCGCAGCTAATGACTGTTCCGGTGGATAGTTGAAGATCATTCCTCAGCGATCGAGCAGTGATGAACCTTTCACGTCTCGCTGTTACGACCAAATACCGGTCTTCACGCCTGGTGGTTTTCTTTTTACGACCTTGGCCAGGTCTCCTGGTATAATTCCCTGTCATTCGAAAGCGCCGAGACACTCTGCAAATCACTGACTGCGCAACCAAAAGCCTTGCAGCAACTTCTCTCTGAGTATAGCCTTCCTCGAGCAGTGTGGCCACTTTAGATACATCTACCTCCGAAAGATAATTTCTCTGGACATTAGCTGCCATTTATTTTGATTTAAGTCACTGTATCAATTGTTTAGAACACCCTAACAGGCAACTTTTAAATACAAGATTTATGCGATTTCTGCAGTATTTCTTATTAAGCAGCATTTTTGTGATATCTTAAGATATGAATGTTCCTAAAGTAGCGATAAATAGTCCTATCTTTATTGCGTATGAGTTTCATAACAATATTTTCAACGATAAAAAAAATATAGCACTTTTATTTCTGATCCCTTAATTTTGCAGCGAAGTGTATTATTAATTTTGTGCAAAAACATTTTCATAAAGTATTTAAATAGTACTAACCTACAAGTATTTTATTCCTATTTCAAAGCCGCAAAATATATTCAAAAATAGGTTTCCATCGTTGTAAGAAACTTGAGATTCATTTCCACTAAAATCGGAATTTCAACAAAATTGTATTTTAAATTAAAGAATGGGTAATTTTTTATATATAATATTTTCATATTTCATTAGTTTACCTTCCAGTCTGCCGTAAATAAAGAAAATGGGAATAAGCCATGTTTCGTTTACACCCGGTAGATTCTATTTAGCAAAATATACAAAATTACATAACTTACTTAATAATCATCACCATGCATAGCATTCAAAACAAAATACAAATTACCTTTAAGTAGTGAATGTGTAGATTTAGTAGGTTCATTGCATTGTTTAATAGCAGCTGTTTCTGCTTTCATGGTGGTCGTTGGTGATAGTGTTGAAATGTTTTCGATTGGTTTTATATTTGTCCTAGAAGCTGAACAAAAAAAATATAGCAAACATGTTTGCAACCATAAAATTAATAGAAATCCAACAAAAAAATTAATTTTTGAGGTCGTATATTTTTGAATACATTATAAACCGAGAGCCCAGAACGTCACAAATAAATTGCCAAACCAAGTATCAACAGTACTTTCTATCGTCCAGTACGTTAGTAGGCTCTAAGTAGACAGGGATTATCTATTATATACACTGTATCTATAAAGTCACCCCTTCCCCGAACTAACTTTTAAACGACTTGATATTTTTATTACCACAAAATTTGGTGTGCTTTAATGGGAAATTAAATACTATTTCTTAGCTTATAATTAAATTCTGTATCATTCAAAATGGCGGCTAAGCGCCATTTTAATTTTTTTTTAATAGAAAGGATAGTCGAGCGACACCTCATTTGAAAGGTCTTTTAGTTCTGCGTTTGATCCTAGAGTTTCAAAGAAAAATATTCAGCCATAACACAATGACAAATGTTTAAAGATAAAGAAATCTATTAAAAAATTAAGAATTAAAGCAAAAATAAATTAAATTAAGTGTTCTACTACGACTGTAGAAAAAGATATTTGCGTTGCTCGGAATCCTAGTAAACATTGCACATTCAAATCATGCGTTAATGTTAGCCTATACTTTACTGCGTTTTAGAATACTTGTGGTCTCTATAATGGTAAACAATGCCAATACGCGGCAGGGTTCAAATAAGAGCTGTTCAGGAAAACTATTTTAAAGTGAAACTTCTTTGCGGATGGGGACAGCATTGGATCGTGGGTACACGAATGCACACGCACAGAAGCGGAACTTACGTTGCTGCCAAACTGAAATACGCATGCATTGATTTAGTATTATTCTGCTTTTGTGTGACGACAGTTGCTCAGGGTCACAGATGGTTGCCGTGAACAAGCGCCGATGGGAAAATTCAAAAATGTTCACATTTCAATTGTTTTGTGTTAACAAGAGTTTATTCCTTCTAACCAAATAAAGTTAGAAACTAGATAGCCTACATGTAGCAGTCATATAATAACCCATAGGTAAGTTTATACCAAAATGTTTTAGAAAATGAAATGAATGCTGTATTTTATTCGATAGGTATACAGTTAGTTTACATACAACACTTATTACGCCTCTATTTAATTCTAAAACTAATCAAGATAGCGAAGAATAATGTTAATACAAGTTTTTTGGTAGCGTTTGTCCTACCTTTCCGCATACTTGAAAAACATTTCTACCAAGGCTCTAGGGCTGTAGGCGCTGTGACGCGATTGTCATTTTTTAAAATGAATTAATCAATTAACAGCCTACTACAATCGCTGATGCATCTCTTTAAAAAAAATCAAGTCGATATATCAAGTACTATACTACGATATTACGTTTTATGTGTTTAAAAACGCTTAATTAGAAAATTGACGATTTCGGCATTTCTTTATTAATGAAACAGTTCGGTACCGCTCAAAAAGTCATAAATGGCCATTTTTTAATAGCAAATAACGTACTTAACAAGAATGTGTCCGTATGATCTAATTTTACGCAGATTTTTCTTATGAAAGAAACGATTTTTACCGTTTACCAAATTTTCTTTGGATAATTATATAATGCAAGCTAAAAACTAGAACAAACCAATATTAAAGAAAACTATTCAAAATTCTTAAAGAATTTTATTGATGAAAACTAAGAAAGCAGAATGTTTATACGTGTAGAAATTATTGAATATGAACTTTAAAAAATTTAGAATATGGTAACGTATTTTTTCTCTATTTAGTTAACTCGCATATGTAAACATATGTAATCTAGTGTGCTATTAATTAGAACTTTTAAAATACTACGATAATAGCAAAACATTTATACGAAAAGATAAATATGCCTTTAGGGAGTTACTAATTTTTTTAGAGAAATTTGTTTTTTATCTTTATTAGTACACAGTTATAAACAAATACTTAAAATTAAGAGATATCAATCAGACTGTAACTTAATTGCGAAAAAGTGACAGACTATCACTTAACTTCCACTGTATTTATATTATTGTTATGACTAACGCGCGCCTACATTCTGTGCTCCCACAAAAAAAATTATCAACCGCTACTACGGACTAGTGGTTTATGTATTACGCAAATTATTTAAATTACAAGTCAAACTAGATTTTCAAAAACACTTTAATTTTCAAAAGATCCGTATTTGTTTGACAGGGAAAACAGTATTGCAAACTGCAAAGTTGATGTTGAATACAATAATAAATGCTTAAATTAGCGACGCAGGTCCTTTTATTTGTTTTCTTATCTCAGGATGTAGTCTTTATTTAAATTAATAATAACATGATAAGTACATAAAGTGTTTACGTAGCTCGCATATATGATCATCTGGGCACATGTAACATCTACCTCGCTACTGCCAACTGTGAGCTTAAGCTCGTTAATCACACACGTGGTTTGCGCTCCCTTGCAAATGATCTGTTTTTAGAACATCTTTATCAGTTACCAGTCAACCCCTACCTCCCTATGTGGGTATCATTATGCACATCGTAAAATTCTTGTTTTAATTGTATTTTAAACTTCGGTGCGGTAGTACGTATTCTCTTTCACAATGGAAATTCAAAAACAGTAAGCAATCGCGGCAAATATGTGTTAATTGTAAATAAATGTAAAAATTTAGGATGGCGGATTCAATATGGCGGAATGATTTCATAAAATTATCCGAATTGCGTAAAAATTGGCATTCAAAAGGTTTTGGGACTGCTAATTACGAATCCAGAATTTCAATTAGAAAATTCACGGTGGATGGCGGATTCGATATGATGGAATTATTTCATAAAGTTATCCGACTTTGACCTACTTATTACGGGTTTGGATGTAAATTAGAAAATTCAAAATGGCGGAACAAATATGGAGAACGCATTTCATAAAGTCATCCGTTTTTGATACAAATTGGTTTGCGTGGGGTTCTGGGACTGCTAATTGAAAATCCAGAATCTAAATAATTTAATTTAAAATACACATTTACTGAGAACACGCGAAGAAGTTTCACTTGGAACCTGCGTGCTCAGCACACATTTCTTTTTTTAAGTCACATACCATCACTATATTATTATGTTATATTAAAAAGTTTGTTTGTTTACCTTTTTTTCTAAATAGTGTGTTAGAAACGTTTAAAACAGTCATCTTCATTGTCGAGTCTAGAATTGGCAAAACTTCATTATTCCATTGTTCAAATTTTGCTTTCTCAAAAGTTTTAAGAGCTTTTGCAGTTTTTAAATAATTATTGAAAGCTTCCGTTTTCAAACTAGATGAATTTAACTCGTCTACTGTTTGAAATTTCAAAATAGGTTTCTTCAGTCGATAAAACAAAAGTCGTGCCCAATATATTGCGCCACCATGCGGAGGTTGATTTCTACACAAAATTGGATGCCTTCTGTTACGCTGTATAAGAAAGAACATTAATTTAACATCAAATACATTATAAAACAAAAAAGTAAGTATATTTCATTCCATACTTCAAACTTCATGAGCTTTACTTTATCTAAATATCTCGCAAAAATCAATAACATGAAAAAAAAAATAATAGAAGTATATAGAAATACTCACAGTAAATATGTTATCAACTAATGTAACTTCTTGAATAAACTGGTCCATAATTACTTCAAACTTTTTCATTAGTTGATTTTGTATTACTTCTCTTGTTTCCATATACTTAAATTTAAGAAGCACCTCCAACGCTTTCTCCGCCAATCTAAGAATAGTAGAAGTTGACTATGTATTATAGGTACAGCATTCAGTAGAACGCCATCAATCAAATAAATTAACAAATCTAATATATCTTACAAGTAATTGCATTCATATGACGTAAATTCATATTCCATCATTTTTTCTATGTTTCACTGATATAAGCCAACATAACATAAATGGGGATAAATGTTCCTCGAAACATCTATATAAAGCACGGCCTTAAGTGCTTTCAATGCTTGCATTTATAAATAGGATCTATCCTTGACTGAAGAGCCCTAATAAGGACGAAACGGGGTTTAGTTTGTTCCTATTTGTAAATGTGAGCATTTCTTCTTTTATTTGATCTATTACGATGACATTCGTATTTGCGCACCGATGGATTTGATACCAGCTTAGCCGGTTCATCGCTTTTTTTTACGTGGATTGTACTTTAGCTACATTTACTTTTTCGTCGGGCTTTATATACATAGATACCCCATTTATATTTAACAGACTAACAGTGCCACTCAAGGTAAGAAAAATATGATAGTATTCAAATTTAAAGATGAGGTCGCGATGGTACAGTGATCCCATGTACCTACTGTCATAAGTGTTTGTGTGTGTTTTACCTAAAATGTTAGTTGGCAGCCAAATAAACCATTTCAAACAACCATTGCAATTGAAGTGCCCGAAGTGCATGATTACATATTTACACACCACTTTTAAATTTAAATATGGGCATTATCTTTTGATTTTTTGTAAATAAAACAGTTCTTAATCTTCAACAAATTTTTTATTTTAACCTTATACGTATTTCGACATGTCATTTGCAGATACAATATTTAAAGTAAACAGTTGCTGTTGTGTTGCTATAAATTAAAATGAATTTCAACGAAGTAAAACTAGAACTTATTAATAAAATTGTTTTTTTTTGTCCTTTACGGTCATTAATCAACTAATAGGGTATAAAAGTCGTGTCGTAGCTGCATTTTTTGACGATGCATCGTCGTATAGAATTGGGTCTGTGTTATCGCACCAGTGTCCAGATGAATCTATGAAGCCTCATCAAAAAGAATGACCAAGTGAGAGAGAAGATGTAGTCAATTTAAAAAAGAAGCGTATACCATAATATTTAATATGAAGATGGTCCGAATTTGTCACAGATCACAAGCTCCTAGTTTTTGTTTGGGTAACAGTTGCCAGTCATGACTAGAGTTGGGCAAATGCATATTTGCATCTTTTTTCCTATTGATCATGAAATGTTAATCTTTCGTATATACACGTTTCGTGATGTTTAGAGTCATAAAAAGTAAATTTTATTTTCCATATTTGGCATATATTACAACTTTACGGCATACGGCATATATTAGTGCATATTTTAGCTTTTAATGGCATGAAAATGCATATTCTAGCAAAAAAAATAAAATTTCAAATAAATTATCAAATAAAATATTCGTAGTTCTTAGAAGAAATTGCACAATTTCTTCTAGTGAAACCACATGAACCCTAGACTTGCACTTTCTAAATTTCCAAGTAGGGGTAGAGGAAATAAAGGATTAACTGACAAAGGTTGTATTATTTGGGTAGGTCTTACTCCTTAGGTACAAATTTCTTTGAAAACAATATTTGGAAATTTTTCTTATACTTATTCTTAGAAATAGTTATTTATAATTTTAGTGCTTGACTAGTTCGTTTGTTGCCTTGACAGAGAGCTGGAAAGTGTAATTGTCCAGTCTATACCATGAAAATGCCTAAAGTTGCTAGTTCAAAAAACGATTTAATTAAGAAGTGGTTGAAGCCGTATACATGTTTTAAATATGATGGAAGTGTTGTGTTGTGCGTCATCTGTGAAAAAGAGGTATTTATCCGTTTATTTTAATTTTGAATTAAAAAAAAAACTGTTTACTCTGTTTAAAGTTAAAAAACTTCAAACAAGCCAAAACAGCGAGTTAAAAATTTAATACTAATTTGTTATTTTATTTTGTAATTAAGCAAACAATTTAATAATAAAATTAGAAAGTTTTTTTGTGATATTGCAAAGGATATGGCACAGGCCACAGGGCACATTCAATTATTTTCCTTTGTGTAAGCTGTAGTAAATTGTACTTAAATATTGTTTTTACAGATAAACGTTAATAAAAAGTTTCAACTTGATCAGCACGTAGCCACCGGTCCGCATCAAAAAAGAAAAAAATAATACAAACGAGCTAAAACAACAATTATTGCTGAACTGCTTAAATAAGAATGTCAACAATTTCAACGACGATTTGTGTAGAATGATGGTTTCATGCAACATTCCATTAAATGACATGGACGTTCCCGAATTTAGAAATTTTTTAGAAAAATATACAAAACAAAACGTCGTTTCCCGGAGAACAGCTTCCAGAACATGCATTCCAAAATTATACGAAGAAAATCTTCAAAAAATAAGAAACGTTGTTTCGAATAATTGTATTTGGTTTAGTGTTGACGAAACCACCGATGCTAAAGGAAGATATATAGCGAATTTTATTGTAGGTGTTTTAAACAGCAGTCCTTCTTTCAGTTATTTAATTGCTGTTAAACAACTAGAAATAACCAACAATTTGACAATTTTACGTTTTGTCAATGAAACCCTTTCGTTACTTTATTTGCCAAATCAAATACCACCAGAAAGGATTTTATACATGGTGACTGATGGTGCCGCATACATGGTAAAAGCAGGTCAAAATTAAAAAATCTTTATCCCAAATTTAATTCATGTAACTTGTTTGGCGATGAATAGGGTGGCCGAAGTGGTTAGAACTGAGTTTCCTTTAGTCAATAAATTAATTAATAACGGTAGAAAGGTATTTTTAAAATCACCACTTCGCGTCGAAGTTTACAAAGGCTTGCTTAAAGATGTGCCCTTACCTCCACAACCAATTCTCACCAGGTGGGGAACGTGGATAGAAGCCGCTCTATTTTATTGTGAAAATTACAGTGAATTTAAAAATGTTGTTAACACCTTTGATTCAACTTCTGCTCAGTCTATAGCAGATTGTCAAGATATTTTAAAGTGTCCGGAATTGCAACCTCAGTTGTCCTACATAAACGCTCATTTTTCGGAAATTCCTAGCATCATTAATAAATTTAGAAACACAAAACCTGCTTCTCACTGAATCTTTAGAATTAATCGAAAAATTTCATTCAATTTTGAATAAAAATAAAAATAAAATATGCAAGAAAGTTAGCAGCAAAATGGACGATTTAATTCAGAAAAACAGCGGACTTTCAACTCTGAATTCCATAAAAAATATTTTATGGAGATTTCTTAAGCAGTGGCCACAATGACGAATGTTTTGCAGTTAAAAATTTACATTTATTGTCCAGTAACTTCTTGTGATGTAGAAAGAAGTTTTTCCAGCTACAAAAATATATTGGAAGATAAGCGGCAAAATTTTCTCGTTGACACCATTGAAAAGCACATGATTATTTACTGTAATAAATAGGTTGTGTTATTTATAGATTTTACTTCTACCTGTATTTTTGTATATGCAAATAAAAAATGCAGTTTTAACTGAAAATAATAATGCGTTTCTATATTATGTAAGCCCTTTTGATTTTTTGAACGTTGAGTGTTTGTAACTAAAAATAATGAAAATCATTAATTGTATTTATCTTTTTCTTTCAACGAAAAATTACTATTGATGCAAAACGTGCTTTAACTCATATAATAATTACTAGTATTAAACTGCAGATTCAAATAAACATCAGATTTTCATATTAGGCACTAAATAAACAAACTAATTTTTTTTAGTGCATATCGCAAAAGGTTACTGCATATTCTTGCATATATTGAAGGTTTTATGCGGCATATTTTAGTGCATATATTGACGGTTTTATGCGACATATGTTGGTGCATATATGCACTATCTTTACAGCATATTTGCCCAACTCTAGTCATGACAGTTCATTCAAAGTTACCTGTACGTGCAAGTTCAGACAAAAAATTTGACGAATTAGAAGAATTAAAGAAAATTTAGCAATATTTCCTAACAGACACACCAAAAGCTCTAAAGAAGATTTACCGTTATATTTCAGAAGGTTGGCCTAAAAAAATATCAAAAGAGGAAGATCATTTGATTATATTATGAACTAAAATTCACTCTAACTGTATCCAGTAATTTCACTGCAAACAGATACAGATAGTACCGACTGCACTGCAGCAACGAATATTGAAAACCAAGGGGTGCCATAAAGTAGATAGCTTCGCTAGCTATTTACTTTATAGGGATACATGGATACCTGGAGAAATTTGGCACAAAGCAAGTCGAAAAGTCCGGTATAAGTAGACCAGCACCTTTGAGTGACTTTTTGCTATGTAAATATTCGGCCAAACTAGTCGGGCAACAAAATAAATTTAAGAATTACACCAAATTTATTAAGTAAGCGTATAAGAATACTCTATTACAATTGATTAAATACTGTAAAAAAATTGTATTTAATTTATACTGTGGGTATACTTCCGCCGGCGGACGCATATACTGACATACAGGGTGGCCTAAATACGTTGGTTTTGCAGGCTATCTCGGTTACTATTGCAGTTAGAAAAAACCTGATAAACATGTTACGGGCCAGCTTTTTGAGTGTACAGAGTGCCCATTTTAAAACTCCGAGCCTAAATGTTTTTAAATAGGCAACACACAATGCAACCCCCAGATCACTATGCATTTCTACCATTTTTTTTAAATTGAGATCAATTGTGTTACAGTACCTGTATCTACTAATGATTAAGTACAAATTTAAGGTTACTTTAATAACTCAAATTTAATATTTGACAACAATAACTACAATAATTTAATAGGAACAAAGTACAAAAACTAACGAAGCAGGTTTTCAAATTGCCTTTTCCCTTCGTTTTCGCAGAGTATAATTCTTCTACGTATCGAACCTCTAACACGAGCTAACATTTCCGGTGTGATAGAGCGACAACATTAAATTATCCTTTCGCGTAGATGTTCTTCATTTCGAATGGGCACTTCATAGACATCATTTTTTACTTTGCCCCACAAAAAGAAGTCTAGCGGAGTCAAATCGGAACTACGGGCAGGCCAAGGATGCAATGCACCTCGTCCAATTACGCGTCCCTCAAAACGTTGGTTAAGATAATTTCTCACATCCCTATGAAAATGCGGAGGTGCACCATCATTTAAAAACCACATGCTATTCCGTAAGTTTTGAGGAACTGTTTGGAGGAGAGCCGGTAGTTCATTAATTAAGAAATTTGAATACATTTCACCATCTAAATTTCCATTAACGAAATGTGAACCTATTACAAAATCGCCAATAATACCGCACCACGCATTAAGAGAAAAAATTCTCTGAAAATGAGTTATGCTGATCCAGCGGGGATTGTCTTGGGCGTAATAGTGGCAGTTATGTCAATTAACCATGCCGTTGTTTGAAAACCTCGCTTTATCACAGAATAATACCATACTTAAAATTCCGCATTGCTGTTTAATTGCCGTCTAAGAAATTGACAATACTGAACACGATGCTCATAATCCCTATCTTCAAGATGGTGTATGGTATAAACATGGTAGGGGTGAAATTTGTTCGCCTTAGGAATATTGAAAACAGAACCTTTGCTAATGTTTAAGGCATTTGCAATAGCTCTTTGACTTGTATGGGGATTTTATCCGTAACCATTTCAATTACAGCTACTTCGTTATGTTCAACCGTAACTTGCCGTGCCCTTACTTTTGGTTTTGAAAATTACCCATACTCTTGTAAATTCAGAAGAAGCATTCTAAATGTTTTGTCTGTTGGAATTCGTCTACCTGGAAAGCGTTGCGTATACAAAATACTGGCAGCACTCGCATTTTTTCGACATTCACCCATAATTAGAAGCATGTCCACTTTGTCAGCGTTGGAATACATTTTGCACCAAGGATTAGTGATCGATAATCTTTATTTTGCACCGTTCAAATAATGTGGCTTAACGAATTTGATTAGTAAACTGTCAAGTTAATGCAAACACGATTGCCCTGATCTTAATTATAGAAAGATTTTGTTTTAAAATACTAGTCGGCAGTGATTTGTATTGTGTGTTGCCTATTTAAAAAAATTTAGGCTCGAAGTTTTAAAATGGGCACTCTGTATTTCGATAGATAAAGGAAACTTTAGCTATCTTCTTTTGTTTTCAAGTTAGGCGCCAAAATTATTTTTTTTTTCAAAACAATATACAACAGATTAACACGAAAACTCAGAGCAACCCTTCAAGAACACAAAAATAATTCTTTCCAAAATTATATTACCAACCTAAATAAAGATAATCACTCTATTTTGGAGAGCAACCAAAAAACTAAAAAGACTGCAAGCTCACATCCCACCAATTTTGACCGAAGATGGTACGTGGGCTAGATCGAATAAAGAGAAAGCAAATACATTCGCAGAATATATACCTATCACATGTCTTCAAACCATTCGAACCATCACCTACCCACGACAATGAAGAAACTGAAGCTTTTCTAGATGCGCCATGTCAGATGTCCCTCCCTATAAAATCTTTCTCTCCAGCTGAAGTAAAATTCGAAATTAACAAATTGAAACATTTAAAAGCTCCAGGACATGATTTAATAACGAGCAAAACTCTGAAAATGCTACCAAAGAAAGCTATCGTCTTAATCACCACAATATTTAATCGTATTCTGAGCATTACCTACTACCCCATCCTTTGGAAGTATGCCCACATCTCGATGATACAAAAACCTGGTAAACCACCTGAACATAAAAACATCCTATAGACCGATTAGTTTGCTTCCCATATTAAGTAAGGTATTCGAAAAGTTACTACTAAAAAGAATGAGAGAAGACGTACAACTTGCGGCAGTAATCCCTCGACATCAATTTGGATTCCGCGAAAATCATTCAACTATCCACCAATCAAATAGAATCGTAAATACTATTGCTAAAAGCTTGGAAGAGAAGAAATACTGCGTGGCAGCGTTCCTCGATGTATCACAAGCTTTTGATAAAGTATGGTATGCAGGACTGCTGTACAAGCTAAAACAATTACTCCCAAGCCCATATTACTTAATCCTGCAATCTTACCTATCCGACCGCTACTATTCAGTGAAATACATGAACACTTTCCGAGTAGTATTCCATCAACTCCGGTGTCCCGCAAGGCAGTGTATTGGGGCCGATCCTTTACCTCCTGTTTACGTCTGACATACCAGAGACAGACAACACCCTAACTGCCACTTGCGCTGACGACACTGCCATCTTATCTGTTCATGAAGATCAAAACTTAGCCAGTGAACGCCTCCAAGAACACTTAAACCTTGTCAACGAATGGTTAAATCAATGGCGAATAAAGATCAACAAAACCAAATCTACGCAAGTTACTTTCACCACGAAATTCACCACATGTCCGCCAGTCAATATCGATGGTGTCCCCATTCCTGTGAAGAATGAAGTGAAATACCTGGGACTTCACCTAGACCAGAAATTAACATGGAAAAAATACATACAAGCAAAAAGACAGCAATTAAACATTAAATTTAGGCAGATGTATTGGCTGCTCGGTAGAAAATCATCATTATCAACTGACAACAAACTGTTGCTGTACAAAATCATATTAAAACCAATATGGACATACGGCCTTCAGCTGTGGGGATGTGCCAAGAAATCCAATATCAGTATTATCCAGAGGTTTAAATCCAAGATCATACGCTCAATAATCGACGCACCCTGGTATGTTACTAAGCAGACCATCCACGAAGACCTGGGAGTACCTTTCGTGCAAGACGACATCCATCGATTTGCTGCCAACTATCACGCAAAAACTCACGGACACCCGAATGAGCTAGTGGGCCACCTCTCAAACGAAGAAATTCCAAGGAGACTACAGAAAATTTGGCCAACCGACTTATTGTTGCAATAAATCATTCTTCTTCTTCTTCTTTCTCAGCTGTTTTCTATTCGTTGAATATAAGCCTCCCCTATGCTTTTCCAATTTTGTCGGTGTTGTGCTACTCGATACCAGTTGAAACCAGCTGTCCTTTTCAAATCGTCAGACCATCTTGCTTGTGGTCGCCCTACGCTTCGTTTCTGTGTCCATGGCCTCCATCTGGGCAGTCTGCCACTCCAATCATTCTCGTTTCTAGCTACATGGCCAGCCCAGCTCCACTTCAGTGCAGCTATTCTCCTAGTTACTTCTTCTACCTTTGTTTTCTCGCGTATCCAAATATTAGTCTTTCGGTCTCTTAGAGTAATACCCAATATTTTTCGTTCCATGGCTCTTTGATTCACCTTCAATTTGCTGAGGATGGACTTGGTGAATACCCATGTTTCGGAGCCGTAGGTAGTTATCGGTAAGATGCATTGGTTGTAGATTTGTGTTTTAAGGGCGAGCGGTATATCTAATTTGAGTACATCTTTTACCTTCGCGTATGCCGCCCACGTTAATCTAATTCTTCTGCAATAAATCATACTCTCCACAATTAAAATACATACCATAGTAAACTGTAATATATATAGGAGTAACATCAATGGATGATTACCTCCTTCAATGTGTTGTTCTCTAACAACTCTTTTGCTTAATACTCATCCAAAGTAGATGTAAAATTCAATTGATGTCAATTAAGAAAAAAAATGAGTGAGAGGGTCTTATATTTCATTTATTTCAAAAGATGAAAAAACTGTAAAGACGCTTTTTACATGTATTTGTATGTTAAATATCTAAACAGACGTTAAAAGCATTCATTTGTTTTTGAGTTATAACACAAACCTAAGGTTTTTTAAATGAAAACCTTAGTTGACCTTGATTTCAATAAAAAGACATTTAATGAGTATCTGTATATAAAATACTTAATCACTTTAACAATATCTATTTATTTTAACCTTATACGTATTTCGAAATACGTATAAGGTTAAAATAAATAGATATTGTTAAAGTGATTAAGTATTTTATATACAGCTACTCATTAAATATGGACTTTAACGAAGTAAAGCTGGAATTAATAAATAAAAAAGACATTTGTTTTGCGGTTCAGAAAATATATATTTTGTTATACTTATTTTCAATCAAAATCGATTTACAGGCACTTTTCTTCATTTTTATGTTTTACTTATAAGTAGAATACGTTTTTAAAACGTTTTAACAATCAGCAGAAACAACTGAAACCAGTAAATACATTATAAAAAATTCTAAGATGTATCAAAAGTGGAAGAGAACAGTCTGAGCATCATTAAAATTATTACCAATGTGCTCGTTATAAAACTGCTGAATTATTTGTTAACTATTTGTTATCTGTGGTTTTGCTTTTGTTACTTAGTGTTGTTTACCTAAAACTAGATAAAATTTCTATAAATTATTTAAAATGTATTTACTGACTTCAGTTGTTTCTACTGATTCTGAAAAATGTTTTAAATCGATAGGCTACATTTTCATGTTTTACTAACAAATGGGATATCTATCGATTTAAAACATTTTACAGAATCGCTAAAATCAACTTAAGTCAGTTAATATATTATAAACAATTTTAAGAAAAATGATATAGTTTTAAGTTAACGGTAGAAAGCAACAAAAATCAAACAACAGATAAAAACATATAACAAAAAAATACAGCAGTTTTAGGCTTTAGGGTGACCTGCACCTGTCAAATTTAAGATTCAAACTATTCGCTTGCCTTTCATTGGCAAGGTCGTATGGACGCTCATGATATATAATTTAACTGTATCTGCTTCCTGACAATAATTCTGGTGATGGAAGTGAAGATTAAAAAGGCTACTATCGTCTAATTCTAAGAACTTTAGCTGCATAGGTATTTCTTGGAAAACTCCACTTTGAAACCGAATTAGTTATTCAGTGTAATGCGCTCACTGCTCATTTACCTCCGAAATTTTATAATAGCTTTGACTGTTTTATGTGCATACAATGATGAAGCCTACTTATAACTCACTGATAACAACAATCACACTTAATAGCAATTTATAGCATCTCTATTATAATTATTTATGCCTTCGCTCTATAATTATTAGGGCTGGGATTTTAATGACGTTAAAAATCAGCGAAAATGCAAAATAAAAAATGCAATTATGACTTAAAAATCTCTCAAAAATGACATAGAAATTTAAAACGATGACATATAAATTTTATTTCCAAATTAGAACCTTTTATTTTTTAAATCTAGAATCAGGAATCGGAATCAGCTAAATTCAGTAACCCAAAAAAATAGAAAAAACACAGGTAGACGCAATACCTTTATTCATTCAACTTAATCCTAAACACTTAACAATAATTTTATTAACTACAATAAATGTGAATTACAGTATACAGTGAAAACTTTATGTAAATTTTCAAATGAAAATGGTTGTCTGTTGTCATTCAATAAGCATTTATACATAGAAAAGCTCCTTTCTACTTCGACTGATACGACAGGAGCATACTTAAAATAGGGTATGTCACTTGAAGTTAGTTCTAATTCGTCACTAAAATTAACTGAAAAATTTTCCCCTGATAGAACTTTAGCGATCGAACACATTGTTTCGTAGCCCTTATTTTTCCCCAAAACACTCTCCACTTTCTTTATTACAGGTTTTCCCATTTTACCACGTGCGCCCTTCAAATCACTAACAGTTTTATTAATCAACTGTAGTTGATCCACCAACTGCACTTGCGACTGTTCCAGAGTGGTTATTGCAGTAGGAATGAAACCAAAGTTTGCCTTGATGAATGAGAGTTTTGCCGCAATTTCAACATCTTCTAACACTTCTTGTGCTATTGAAGCTGCTTCAGTGCTGTCGAACGAATCGATGACCTTTTTAACGACTTTTAAGTTTTCACAGTAGTAATTGCAGGCTTCAATCCAGGTTCCCCATCTTGTTAAAACCGGGGATGCAGGGAGTGGAATATCTGGAGCTTCGGTTTTGAACGCCGTAACTCGTGAAGGAGCTTTTAAAAACACCTTTTTTTATAAATTTGTCAATTTCTGGAAATTGACCGCGAACTTCCTCAGCGACTCTATGTAAAGCATGCGCCAAACACGTTAAATGCAGCATCTTGGAGTAGAGAGCCCGAAGAGAGTTAGCAGCCTTGACCATGTAGGGCGCAGCGTCCGTTATTAACAGTAGCACATTATCGTGCTGAATTCCATCAGGCCACAACGCTCTCATTGAATTATCAAAGAATTTGCTTATTGTAGAATAGTTAACTTTCTCCAAATGCTCACAATTAAGTAAAAACTGTTCACGAGGGCCGTCCTCTTCCAGAGTTCCAACGATGATATTTGCTACATACCGTCCTACAGAATCTGTTGTCTCATCCATGGATACCCACAGGTTTTTTTCTGTAACTCGTTTCCTTATTTCGACCAGCGTCTTGTCGTAACAACGAGAAACATAGTTTTTTCTCAGTGTTGAAGGATCTGGTATTGATTTTCCGGTGTGCCTTTCTAAGAAATCCCGCAGCTTAGGATGGCTCAGCTTATTCAACGGGATGTCCGCCGAAAGAAACACCATACACAGCTCTTCAAAAAAAGGATTGGAAGATGACACGGTTTCGCTAGGAAGCTGTTGTTGTAGTACCTTTTGGTCGTTCAGTCGCTGCAAACTTTTTCTCGATTGACATGTTGCTCCACTGTAAACTTTCTTTCGGCAGCTACCCTCACATTGCACAACTTGCAGAATAATATTTTTTCATCAGTGGAAAAGACCTTTTCTCCAAATTGAGAAACAAACTGTTTTAATTTAACGGACGCACTGTCTTTAACTTTAGGCATCGTGTTTACTACACAACAAAGGAAAGATCGCACTAAACCCGCTTTCGAGCTTAACTGAAGATCAAAATACACCCGTCTGTTGATAAGAACGTGAAGAAACTGAATAAGAAATAAATATAAATAAATTATTGTTGGTTCATTCCCACCCACTGCAGGCCAGTCTTAGGAAACAGCTGTGTAAGTTACTGACTCACTGACTGCATTCCAAAGAAATTTAATCCCTTAATGGGCATTCTTTTGTGGATGACTTAAGCACGTTCCCAGAAAACATTGACTTTGCATTTAGCTAACAATAGAGGTTTTAGGCTTCATTTCTAAACAGGTAAAAATACCAGAACAACCGGAACTACCGAGAAAAGAAAAATATTGCATTTTGTTCTAGACTGCATGAAAAATAAAACTTTAACAAAAGTTTATAAGCTCGCCAAGGAAAATATCGCAAAATATCAAAAAAATTAGCGCTATTCCTCAAAAATGCAAAAATTCAAAGAAAAACACACAAAAACCCCAAAAAAAATGCTGAAAATATCATAAAAATTAGCAAAAAATGCCCCATTCCTCAAAAATGGTAAAAAATGCAAAAAAAAATGCACCAACAAGTTGCTCTCATTTGATTCAATTTATCCTGAAACACGTTTATATATAACTGAGCAATGTCTCAGACTTTCAGAAAAAAAGATACAAAATCATCAAAATCCTAGCCCTAATAATTATTATTAAAGTATGTAGTTACCTTAAATCTTTAAAACTTTGGTCGATAAAAAGTACAGCTTCCTTTTCTAGTATACGAACTTCCTTATAAAAGGAACCCATTACGGCTTCCCAATTTTCCTTATGGCTTTCTTTAAATATATCAAAATCGACATTTTCTATTAGAGTTACTAAATTTTCGACCCGTCTTGTAACATGATCAACTTTTTGGGGGTCCTTAACAATCGCTTTTAATTCAGGTCCAAATATATTACTGAAGTGATGAATTACCTACAACAGAAATATAATTCATTATTAATACAGTTTTGAAATTGTAATAAAGAATAAGCTATCGGACAAAATACGTAAAACTGAAGGAGTTCACATATAAAGAGTGTTCATTTTATTGGTATATGCAGTGTAGGTTAAAAATATTGGAAATCGCACCCGGGTTAGTCAATTAGCAAAAACAATAAGATTCAACATGGCTGGGAAAGGTGAACTGTGTGGTGAGTGTGCCAAGAAAACAAAAAGATATGACTGTATCGGAAATAGCAAGCAATCATATATCATTTTGATGATTTTGATTGTGCAGAAGTTGCCCTTACAGAATTTAGAAAAATGGTAGATGACAAATCTATCAAGAATTCGGTACGTAAAGATTGCACTAACCTTTCAATTTCGCCGTTCAGTACCGATAAGAATGTCAAATCAGATAGCTTTGATGTAGTAGGTGGGTTTCCTGAACGCGAATTGCAAATAAATGCATCAAACATAGAACGTATGTTTTCGCAAATATCTAAGCAATTGTAAGTGTTGCCTTCCTTAAATTTAAATGTAAATACATTAACGCAAACTGCGCACAACCTTGCAGCCAGATTAGACACCTTACAAGTCAAAATCTCTGAAGTAAAGATCTGATGAAATCAGGGATGATATAATTAGTCAAATGGAAGATGAACTTACGCGAAGGGATGAGGAAAATAGAATCGTTACATAAACATAGTAATAATCTTGACCAGTATTCAAAAAAAAACGTTGAAATTCATGATTTAAAAAAACACAATGATGAAGACCTGCATAATACGATAGAAATTATTGCCACAAAACTTGGAATTAGAGGATTTAGCAGTGAAATGACCGAGGCTATACATAGGTTACCTTCCAAAATCATGCATAATCCAGAGCCTATTATAGTGCAATTTAACTAAAGAAATAGAATTAAAAAACGAATTAAACTTACAAATAATGATATCGAACCTAACTAGGTGAATTGTCATATTTATATAAATGTAAATTTAGCCCCATACTATAATAATAATGTGTGTAAGGTTAAATCTACGAAGCATTTCAATACGTGTGGACGAGCAAAGGTCATACTTTCTTAAAGAAGAATCAAAATTCGACCCCTGTGAAAATTGCTATGGAAACTGATCAGCTGAAAAATGTGACCAGTCACTAGGTAGCGGATAGACTAGATGTTAAAATTAAAAAACAACATCTAAGTGTCTACTATCAAAATATTCGTAGTTAAGAACAAAACCTCATAACTTTTATTTAAACTCAGTTCAAAGTAATTATGATCTTATTATGTTAAGTAAAACGTAGTGTTATATGTATTTGCCCCGTCACGCCACCACTGGCATTTCACGCGCATGAGCTCCGCGTTTCCCGGATCCTGAGCCCACACTTGAGTCATTCTGATCCCGGAGTTAAGTTAGTCAGCCACAACCATCTTACGCTGCACTTGTATTGTGCAACGCTCCCGTCCACAAGTTATCGAATATGTAAATTTAACACCTTCTTCTGGGGACGGCCTAGTTGAAGATTTCGGCAGTGCATAAACTCGTCTTTTGAATACTCCACGATTAACGTCCCGTATATCGCTTGATATTCTGCTCGACTTTAGGGTTTAGTTTTTTTCTAACAATTATTATATTGTAGGCTATTTTGGTAATTGGGGTGGGCGGTGCCTGCAGGACAGACGAACTGTGCAATATGGTCCTTGATGATTTGACATTCGAGAGCATATTGTTATAATAAATATTCCTAATTCAAAGAATGGAACATCCAGAAAGTTTGTTATTGTTGAGCCACAATGGGTTAATTTAGTTAAAAAATATCTAGATAACTGGCCAACTGACGTAAGAAAACGATTTATACTATACCGCAAAGGTAAACATATTAATCAAAATAGGTATAGGGCACAACACTATTGGTAAAGTGCCCTATGTAGTGGCTCGATATCTGAAATTAAAAAATCCTGAGAGTTATACTGGCCATTTTCTAAGGCGCAGCTCTGCAACGCTTTTGGCAGAAAATGGGGGAGACTTATTAACCCTCAAAAAACATGGTGGCTGGCTGGAAGTCGGCTACTGTTGCTGAAGGATACATTGAGGAATCGATAGCTGACAAGAAAAGAATTGCTAACTTAGTGCCAAACCCTACCTCATCCAAGGAAAATTTCAATACACCTTCAACCTCTTTTGCACATCAAGACGCTGCCCTAGAAAATTATGAGGCTACTGATGATTTAGTGCTAAGTGTCAACGAATCTTTACAAAATACAACAAGTATTCACAACACTGCAGTAAATGTACTAGCAGAAAATGTTTTGAACTCTATTAATACAGGAAGTGCAGGAATACATATGGTTTGCCACAATTGTACAATTAACTACAATTTTAAATAATGTTTTGTGTTTTTGGCTTAAAATTAAGTTAATAATAACTGTTTTTTGTGTTTAATTAAAAATATAGAAAGTTTATTTCATTATTTACCTATGGGTAATTTTTCATTATCATTCTAGGTAGAGAAATATAACTTCTCGTTAGAGAAAAGCAGTAAATAATGAGGATTTCTCAGGTTAGTGGTGAAAAAAGATCTTATTCGTTATCGTTGTAACAATGAACCTTTAAATCAACTCTCGGCATTACTACAACATTCTTAGAATTTTAAAGATTTCATGAATATAACGCAAAAAAATCACATTTCAAATTTGTTGGAGCAGATCTTGGATGTAGTACTAACTAATCTGGATTGTACAGTTACTCCCGAGTATGATATTTTAACAGTTTAAGATTCCTTTCGTCCTACACTAAACATTAATTTGAATTTGGAGCTAAGAAAGGAAAAAAGTATGAATGCTTCTGTCTACAATCTCAACTTTAAGAATGCAAACTTTTTACTATTGTATGAACCAGTTAGGGAGTCAGACTAGTTGCTACTAGACAGCATTGTGAATGTTAATCAAAAGGTTAAAAAATTTTATAATTTTCTACAGTTCCCAATATACAATACAGGACAGGATATTGTTCAAGCTTTTTCGGATTTTTTCCTGACCGTTTATATGCCAAATTTACATCAAGGGTTGACTAATTATAATCAAAGATCGGCATATTTTACATATATTCTAAATATAAATAAAGAAGACATTCATAACTAAAAAATAGCAAACCGGTCGATCCTGATTTACATCGTGAAGGGCTACGCTGAACATTCCTTTATATAAAATATTTTTTCGTCGACCTTGTTAGAAAGTAGGCTTTTCGACCCTTATTTTGTGGTCAAAAGTTGACAATTGCTGCTTAGCAGGAGCAAAATTACTTTGTCTCCCGCAGAGAGGCAAAGTAATTTTGCTCCCGTTTTTATGCGAATGTTGTTTACGCTTTGTTTATTTTCATTGGATACGTCTTGTATACCAAGAATAAGTCTTGGTTTTTACCTTGTCTCCAGCATCCGCGGGAAAAAAGTATCACATTCTTCTCTTGTGACACAAATAACTATAATTGTTCTCTTATAACTGCATCGTTTACTAGTGGATCTACTGCCAAGGTTTGTCCAATTTATAACAAAGGTAAGCAATCATTAGTTAAAAATTACAGCCCAGGGTCCGTTTTATCTCTGTTTGCTAAAGGTTTTGAAGCGGTTTTATTTAATAATATGCAATACCAAGTGAAACAGTTATTAATTTTAATCAACAATGGATTTATGTAAGCCCGTTCTGCTGCTACTAAGTTATGTTATTTTACTTAAAACGCTTCTGATGCCCTGGAACGTCAGGTTGATCTTATGTATTTTGTTTTTTCCAAGGCAATTGATAAAGTTGATCATACTGATCTACTTAGCAAATTATTAAATTTAGGGTTCACAGAAAGTCTATTAAAGTTAATAAATTTTTATTTATCTAATAGAAGACACCTTGTGGAGTATTTGGGGTACAAATCAAACAAATTTGCCGTTACATCAAGTGCACGACAGAGTTCAAACTTGCGACCACTGTTTTTTTTACTGTACATAAATGACATTTCTGATAGCAAAGGAAGAAATCAACAAACCTAAAAGATTTTTAATTCTAAGTTAAATTTTAACAATCATATTGATAATTTAGTAACTCATTGTTTTAGAAACTTAGGTTTTCTTTTTAGAATCACTAAAGAATTTGATAATAAAAAGTCTCCAAGCAATTTTCAACAGTTCAATCAGATCAAAATTGTAATATTTGGTTCTTATATAAAATCTAGAAAAAAAATTACACGTATCAAAAAATTAAACTTGAAAGAATTATTAAAAATTTTTAAGACACGGCTACTACAAAAAAAAACACGTTTGATAGTAACTATCAAAAATTATTAAAGTTTTTCCATGTGGATTCTTTGGAAAAAAGGTGGCATGACTTACAATTATTATTCTTGTTTAATATTCTTACGGTGTATATACGTGATGATCAAAAAATGCTGTTCTTAATAAATTTTAATTTACCAAATCAGATAACTAGACCTTCTGTTTCTTTTAGATGTAACTGTCATGAAACCAATTATCAATTGAATTCACCTATGGTAAAAATATGCAGATGTTACAATGATATTGAATCTGATGTTGATGTATTTAGGTTGTCGCTACAAACATTTAAAGCTAAATTAATAAAAATAGGATGGCTTCAACTGTAAATTTAATATAAATTTTGATCTTTTAATTTTTGAACTGTAGTATGAAGTGCGATCATCAGAATTTTTGATTGCAGGTGGCTGTGGAGAATGGGGGTCATATTTTGACTTTGTTATACAATTTATTATCTGCCGTCACAATTAAATATCAGCTTGTGGTGTCAAATATAGTCTTTATTAGCTTGAGCTCTTGCCCTTTTTATTATTATAAAAGATTTTAACATTGAATTTGTGATGTATTATGAGGTCAACATGAGGCTTTTCTTCTTCGTAGCCGTTTTTTGTCTGTAATTTTCTTGGTGATACTGTATTGAGTGGCTGATAAAGGTCCAAATAATAAAATTTAGTTCAAACATTATTGTTATAATAAAATAATTACTGATTTATTTACTTTTATTATACTTTTTGTCGTTTTCTAACCATTTTTTTTAATTTATTATTTTGCTCTGTAATTGGGTACGGACGCGCCTGTTGAATGAATAAATCTGTTATTATTATTATTATTATTATTATTATTATTATTATTATTGATATTATTATTATTATTAAATACTGAGGGCTGGAGAAATGTTCTATATTTATGTAAATAAAAGCGTGCCCTAAAAATAAGGTCAGATTAATATTCTACAGATTAACACAAACAATTTGCATAAGCGTGAATACCCTACTAGTCCCTGTTTACCTCCTTGTCAATTTTTGTTAGGTCACAAATTTTAAATGTAGGATTCAAACGCGAAAACACTTGTGGGACGTATGTACTTTGCTCATATCCTTTAGCAATTGTATTATTTACTAAAGGAACAACGAAATTCCATTAATTAGGATACAACGAAAAGTCAATTTAGAGATTTCAGCGGATAAACATTGCCTTATATTAGAATATCAGATATTATTTAAAAAATGGGAAGGTGAGTGAGGCTGAGGTGTGTTCTACTTAAATAATAACGCACTAAAAAAAAGTAGACAAATTCTAATTTTAGAGATACCAAGCAGCCGATTTACGCAAATATCCTACCACACCCCATTCACGCCATCGTTTTTTTCTCGTTTTTAATTTTAAAAATTTCTGTTTTAAACTAGGCGTGAAGGTGCTGAAAGACTACTAGAACAACCCTTCAATAACAAATGAACATTATCTTTATCTGAGATTAGTAAAAATCAGATACTAGATGATTCGACCAAAAATAGGAGTGTGAAAAACTTAATCAGGCAACCGCTAAAAAACGTTGAAAACCTTAGTTAACAATACTTTGTAGTAAAGCATCTTTCTCGTCAGTATACTGAAGTTTTTGTATAAATTAACAGCTGTTTAGTTATTAGACAAAAAATGAGATTAATTAAAAAATGAAAAAAATGTTTCAAGTAGGTATTAAATTAAAAAATCTACTTATTTATTGCATGTCTACTTACTGTAGCAACTTCATTTAAATCGGTGGCTACTAGTGCAATATAATCCGTTTCGCCAAACAGTCTTTTTTTATTGAATTCCCATCTCTGACCTTTACCAGAATTTTCTATTTTTTGCCTCGTGTCTAAATAAGATTGTTTCCATGTTTCAAGCATTTCTTTTGCTTCTTGCGTTTCTTTCCGTACTTGACTAACTGGTTTTCTGAAACAAAAACAAACCAACAGTCAACAAAAGTCAGTATCACTAATATATATATTATATTTATGAAGACTTACTTACACTTACCTGAATAATAGATCACTATTTAAAGCAATCGTGACCTTTTCACAAAGACACCACACTATACGTTCTAGTAGAGGCACCATTTGTTCGTCTGTACAATAAAAACGAGAAAGCACCCAAACCATGTGCAAACCATCCATAAGGTTAGGTAAACATTCTTTAACTTTTTTAAAATCTGTACAATTTGTTACTGTCTGTAAAAATTTTTCATAAATCAATTAACCTCAGAAAATTCATTACTGATAAGCACATTACTTTAAAATGTCTTAAGAGTGTAAATAAAAATTTCACATTATCCCGTGCTTGAATGTAATACTTCATTAATTCAACTTTATAGTGTTCAAAGCCACTGATTATTTCAGATTCTGCCTGTTGTAGCAAAGCCATTATTCGCACAAGTGTTGGTTTTTTCAGTTGTTCAACAATTATACTTAGCCCAGCTTCTCGCTCATGCCAAAGTTCATATTCAGCTATAGGTCCATTTCCAGGAGGTGTCTAAAATTAAATTAATAAAAAAAAAACAAGTTTCTAAAATTTTACAGTAAATTTAAATAATAAGTTAACTAGTAAAAGCAGTGAAAAAACTGCGCGAGTCTTTGATCAGCAGGTAAAAGGTTCTTTGTCAACATTATTTCATATCTGGTCTTATCAGATTTCAAAAGTATGTTTGTAATTTTTTGTAATACCATACCGTTATTGCATTATAACTGAACTGGAGTGCGAATTGAAAAGTCATTTTTTTAATTTATTGTAAATAAAACAATTTTTAACTTTAACGGGTTTTATATTTTACCCTTATTACCCTTATACGTATTTCAACGTGTTTACACGTCATTATCAAAGGCAAGATTAAAAGTAAACAGTTGGTGTTGCTATAGGAACAATAAGTCTGCATAACTTGATCTTGACTTTCTATATCTGCGTCCAGATGACTTGATTTCTCATTCCAAAACGTCCAATAACGGTGAATTTAAGAGATCACTTTTGTTAATTCATTAAAGGTACAGATTTAAATGTTTGTGAATTTCAAATGCTTCTAGTATACCTATACAACTTACGTTTATCATCACAAAAGTGTAAATATTTTATAGTGTTATTAGATGTCATTGAATGATTGTGTTCCAATAAGTGTTTAGCATAATTGGATTTATGGGGGTGTTTATACTTGTAACAACGTACGTGTTCCTTGTACCTTCTAATTGTTTGTCCTGTATAAACCGAATTAAACCAAGCAACTGGTAACTGGTTTCGGTTACATACATGATTCAAATTAATGTTATGTTTTGGTTTGAAGACACATCTCGAGGAACTGCGATTATAACCGCCAGTATTTCAAAATAATATACTAGAAGTTTTGCAATTTACAAACTTTTAAAAACTGTACCGATAATGAATGAGCAAATTGATCTTTTAACTTCACCTCTAGTGGACATTTTAGTATAAGAAATGAAGTCATCTGCAGACGATTACGAAGATCAAGTCACCGAGAGTTCTATTGCTATAACAACACTAACTGTTTACTTTCTAATATAACCATTGACAATGGCATGTAAACATGCCGAAATACGTATAAAGTTAAAATAAGTAAACATACTTGAAGTAATAAAGAATTTTTTCCACTACTAGCATTAAACGATATCATTATTTACTTTGTTTTAGAGCCAAGAAAATGAATTTCTTTCCTAGTGGTTAATAATATTTCATTTTTAACTACTGGTTAATAATGAAAACAATTGCTACCAATCTTTAAATTCACCATAAACTTTCATGTAAAAATCTTTTGATTTTACTGGTAATAACTGTTCACCAACACTTTCTGCACCTTCCATAATTTCAGGAGGAGTGCAGTTTTCACTCAAATCATCAAAATTGGACATTTTATAACCACTATTATAAAATATATATTTTACATAAATGTCAATTGAAATTAACTATTCTCCTGTTTTCAAGCAAGGCTACTTTATTTGTGTGCATATTTGCATTTGTAATTTTATTTTTTACTTGTGTTACCCAAGCGCACAATGCACTGACAGACTCGCGTTGTCCGACCCGTCTAAATGCGTCACGTGATGCATTAGTTCCAATAATGAGACGCGGCGGTTTTGTAGATGGAGCCCCAAGTGACGCGCGTCTAGCCGACCTTCATATATATTATAAATTAAAATAATTATTATAGAACAATCGACGTAGAATAAAAATATAAAAATGTTTCATGTTCCATCTGAGGATAGAGACCTTTCATTGAAAAAAAATGGTCCAAATTGGTGAAGCGGTAGCCGCTGGAGGAACCGGAGAAGAAAACCCTTTGAGCTTTTATATATGTATGGATTAATGTAAAATCAATTAATTATAAAAGGAGTAAAGGTGCTAGTAGTGGAAAAAATAATATATAAACCACGGTAGAGAAGACTTATCAGCCTCGCAACTTATTTTTTATTTATATATAAATAATGCTGCTCGGCTGAGAAAAATTTCTTCTCTACCTTGGTCTATAATATACTATTATGTACCTATAATAAATAATTAAACTGTGCATTTCAGGGTGGGCTTTGGAGTAAGTATTGTGCTTGGAAGTCAATATTAACAAATATAATCTGCTCCAAAAATTCCAACACCCCGCTTCTTAAGGATGTTGGTAAAAAGAAGGCTGTGATTATTATCCAAAACCAGGACCAGTACTGCTTTGCTTATGCTATCGCATGTGCTGTTTGTGTCCCGAAAAGATCGGACATCGGACCTCTTCGTATCCAAATCTTAAAACTGTTGCTAGGGTTGATGGTTACAGTTTCGCGTCAAATTAAGATCTTTTAAAAGTAGAAAAGAAAACAATTTTTCGATAAACGTTTATGGTTTGGAAAAAATTCAAAAAAGAAATAATGTTAAGCATTAAGTTGTAAGACCTTTGCACTATACACCTGAGAAAACACTAACCATATAAATTTATTACTAATTTCGGATGATAACAGTAATATTTATTATTGCTGTATCAGAAAATTATCTACGCTACTTTCAACCCAGGTTACAGCTAGAATAGTGCAAAGTTTTTCTGCAACGCATGCTTGCATTATTTTCGCACGGCATAAAAATTGTGGCAGCATTCCCATTTTGATTGTAATCATATATGTATATGATTACAATCAAAACGGGAATGCTGCCACAATTTTTACGCCATGCGAAAATACTGCAAGCATGCGTTGCAGAAAAACGTTGCACTATTTGTAGCTGTAACCTGGATTCTGCAGAGCCTGATCCGGATAAACCTTTTACAATCACTACCTGTGATGTGAGCATAAACTTCATTATTTCACTTATTACATTAAGGGCTTTTTAACGATCACTATTCAAAATTAGAAAATTTTCCGAGGTCCCAATGCTCCAAAAATGTTAATCAAGACGTTAGACAAAAACACTCAAAATTTATACAATAATCATTTGAAAATTATTAAACCTCTAATAATGATTCCGTCGGAAATTAAAAATTTAAACAATTTCACGACATACATATTTGCGATGGTACTTTTGATAACAACGATAAAGTTAAGGATCATCGTCGTTTAAGTGGCGCATTTAGGGGAGCTGTAGACTAATTCAAAATTTGTCTTTCCAAAATTTATTCCAATATTTTTTCACAATTTAACTGATTATGATTGTTATATGTTTATTAAACAATTGGCTTTATTAAAAGAAAAAATTGACGTTATTCCTCAAAATAAGGAAAAATAAGTTTCCTTCGGCAAGCATATTGTGGTTGATCAATTTGTTGATGCTGACGGTAAACCACAAAATAGTTTAAGACAATAGATAGTTTTTGATTTCTAAATTCAGTAAATTCTTCGTTAAATACGTTATCTTAAAATTTTACATTTGATTAATGCGTAGAAATTAAAAAGTGTTTAGTGATCCTGAAAAATTTAGTATTATGAGGCAGAAAGGTGAGTTTCCGTAGAATTTTCCATACGTAGATTGTTAAGCCAAATTAAATCAGCAAACGTTGCCGACCCGCGAAGTATTCTACGACACTATGGGAAGCACATTGAAAAAAAAGAGTATGAGCGAGTCAAATATGTGTAGAAGTTATTTATACATATGTAAAACTATAGACGATTATTTTGATGTGTATTTGACATCAAATGCTTTACTTTTGGCAGACGTGTTTGAAAATTTTAGAAACCTTTGTTTAGATTATTATAAATTAGATGCCGCTCAGTATTGCACTTCTCCTGAGCTCACTTGAGCTGCTATGCTAAAATGTACATTTTGAACTAAGTTGCAGGCTTCCGCGACCGTTGTTAATAACATCTAGGCTTCCGGGCTGGAGCCGCGTCATCGGTGCATGAACTGCCGACGTTTCGTCCTCTGTTGCACGGGACATCTTCAGGGTTGTGGTCAGTTTGGGATCTAGAACACAACTGACAGTTGTGTTATTGTACATTTTGAAATTTAGAATTACTTACAGATACGGAAATGGTGTATTTTGTCAAAAAGGGAATTCGAGGAGGTGTTAGTATTGGTGTAAGTGGAAAAGCTATTGCTTGGTTCCAAATTATAATCCGCAGATACCCACTTCTTTTATAGCCTACTCGAAAGCGACCAATTTGTATGGTTTTACAATGCTCCAATCTCTTCCAAAAAATAACTTTGTCTGGGTTGAACATAATAAAACTCTAAATTTTACTGTCTGATGTTTCTGATGATTCTGATGTTGGTTATATTTTGAAAGTGGGTTTGCATTATCTTTCACATTTGCACGACTTACATTCAGATTTTCCTTTTTGCCCAGAACAAATAGTTCTTTTACGCGGTAAATTTAAAATTACAAAATTTATTCCACATTTATATGATTAAATCAATTATATAATTCATTACAGAAATTTAAAACAATGTTTAGCATACTAATTCATTTTAACAAGAATTCATAGAATTTTAAAATTTTCACAATTTTAATAGCTGATGAATTACGTAGATTTGAATGCTAAATTACGAAACAAAACAGACAACAGAATTCTATAAATAAAAAATTTTAACGGTATGGTTAACAGTCTGTGTGGAAAAACGATAGAAAACTTTGAAAAAAGAGTAGATGTTAAATTAGCGAGCCATTGGAAAAATCCGAAGAACAGAATTGCCGCTGAAAGTATAATTGCTAAAACAAATTTCAAAAATTTAACTGTTTTTAGTAGAAACATGATTGTCTAGTAGTCTATGTATGCCAACGCCAACGTAGCGCGTTAATCAGCATTTGACTGCTTTACATACAGGGTGTTCATTTGAAAACTTCCCACCCCCAATATCTCGGTGCACAAGGCTTTCTGAAAAAATCGCCGAGACACGTCAACAGTATTAGCGAGGGGGACATATTTTTACATAATAGTGACATAACACGTTTCATCCCCCTACCCCCCAGAGCCGCCCCCTTAAAAATTTTAAATGGCAAGGGGCGTTATGTGATACCTCATTTGAAAGGTCTTCGTATTGCCTACATTTTGGCGTTTTGTTTTTTAAAATCGGTCGATTCGTTTTTGAGATATTAAGGGAAAAGTGTTTGAGTTTATTAAAACAAAAGGGACCGTGTATACTTATTGATAACATTTTTATTCATAATCAGTATTAAAAATACAAATAATTATTGGAAATAAAAAATTATTTGGAATGTTATTATCTCAACTGCTCAAAATGCTGTCCATTGTTGGCTAAGCAACAATATAATAACCGTTGTTCAACGTGTTCCCTGACGTTTTGAAAAACATGTCTTGAAATTAATCGACATTCTTCAATTATTCGTTGACGGAGCTCGGCTATACTTTGCGGTTGAGGCGTATAAACAACCGATTTTAAATGGCCCCACAGAAAAAAATCTAAGGGAGTTAAGTCGGGGGACCTAGCTGGCCACTCTATAGCTCCTCTTCGACCTATCCATTTACCGTGAAAAGTATTCTGCAACCACTGCCGAACCGGTAAAACATAATGAGGAGGGGCACCGTCCTGCTGAAAGTATAGTTGTTCCTCATCAAGTAGTAAATTACCATCTGCATCACGTTGATTTTCAACTGCTTCAGTTAATAGTGGTTTAATGCATTATGACAACAGCCTACTATGCGTTTTACAAGCTCCTTTTTGTTTTAATAAACTCAAACACTTTTCCCTTAATATCTCAAAAACGAATCGACCGATTTTAAAAAACAAAACGACAAAATGTAGGCAATACGAAGACCTTTCAAATGAGGTATCACATAACCCCCCTTGCCATTTAAAATTTTTAAGGGGTCGGCTGTGGGGGTAGGGGGATGAAAGTGTTATGTCACTATTATGTAAAAATATGTCCCCCTCGCTAATACTGTTGACGTGTCTCGGCGATTTTTTCAGAAAGCCTTGTGCACCGAGATATTGGGGGTGGGAAGTTTTCAAATGAACACCCTGTATACCCCGCTCTAAATTATCTGTCTTAACATCACTGCTAAGCACCATTATTGTATCCTGTATCAAACTTAGTAACTAAACAGCATAAGTTTTTGTTTCACACCACGGTATATAATGAGAACGTGGTTCACACACAACACGAAAGTTCTACGTGAAATAATTTAGGCAACCTATTAGACAAAAATTAGCAAACCGAGCATCTCTTACAAAAATACTGTTTTAAAAAATGACTACTTTTACTTTTTGGGCAATATATTTGCATCCGTTAGTGCAGGCAATACCACAACATAATTAACCGTTCAACGGCTATGTATGCCGACGCCAACGTCGTGCGTTGCTCAGGAGAGGAATATTTGACTGCCTATCATACACCCCGCACTGAATCATCTTAACATCACTGCTAAAGCACCATTTTTGTGCTCTGTATCAAACTAAGTAACTAAACAGCGTACGTTTTTGGTTCACACCACGGTATACAATAAGATCGTGGTTTACACACAACACGAAACGAGCATCTTTTACAAAAGTACTGTTTTAAAAATAGACTACTTTTAGTTTTAGAGCAATATATTTTACATCAATTAGTGCAGGCAATACCACAACATACGTCGCGCAACGTCGCGCGTTTTTCGGAAGAGGAATATTTGACTGCTCACATATACCCCGCACTAAATTATCTGTTGTCTTGACATCACTGCTAAAGCACCATTATTGTACCCTAAGCATACGTTTTTGGTTTACACCACAGTATATAATAAGATCGTGGTTCACACACAACACGAAGGTGCATTGGTGGCCAATTTTGCTGCAGATTTAAAAAGCGTACAACTAATTACAACTTTAAATGCAGTATATGACAGAATTAAGGAACCTGCTCTTGATGCTTATCTACGTTCACAGTTTATACCCGGCTTACGTTACTAAATCACTGCAATAATATGCCTAACTCACTTTCGATGTAATTTACGCTTTTAATAATAATCACTGCAGAACTTAAAAGTATTCAAATCAATCTATCAATAAAACGACTAAGAAAAAACTGTTTAAACACTTGTTTTAAATTTTACAGCGCAGAAACCGGCTACAGCTCTTTGCTAAATCGCTGCTACAAATGCAGAGATCTCAAGCAATCTTTGGTGGGACAGCTAAGGACCCTCGCCTCGGTGAGAAGAGTAAACAAAAGCTCTTGCACCCGCGTTGTAACAGTCACTTTAGTGACTTCAGCTTGGTACGCCCATCTCTTGATGGGGAGGTTCAAGGATTTTTTAATTGAGACCCTGAAGAACTAAATATAAATGATTTTAAAAAACGAAACATTCCCTAACTCTCAAGATGGGTATCTAGCACCTAAACCACAGTACGTTTGCTCCGCAATAGGTATGCAACCCGCTCCCTTCTCGCGGCTATAAATTGGCCTGTGTCCCAGTCACTTTATTGAGGAGACCCAACGGATTTTTAATTTTCTTAGGCAACATACAAGTACTTGGTGGTTAAAAGCCATTGATTGGCAGCTAAAGGTGTCTGTCGGCATCGGGGATCCGGGTCCTAGGGTTAAGGACGGTGAGATTTCTCTTTACTTTCTCACGTTCGTAATTAAAGTGTCAACGCAGAAATTCTCGTTCCCGACACTGTTCAGGTACTGGTCGGTATGATTAGTACGGCTACTGATATCTTTGGACGGTTCGTAGCTGACCAATACTATGGGTTGCAAGTAGTCTAAACTGACAGAGCTCTAAAAAGTCTTACCAGCGGCCTTAAATAGTGCCACGGGAGCTAGGGTGGCTTAACGAGAGCACCGCGGCTTTCGACCTGATCCAAGGAATAGACCATCGTGGTGGCAGTGGTAGACTGTGCGTCACCGTGCGACCGAAAGGATTAGCAGTGTTCCAGCTCGAATACTGATCTGCATAATCAGTAGAGATTTAAGTAGTCTCGCTCCAACTAGTAGGACTAGGATCGCTGGTTGAACGTATCGCAATCGCTTGTCATTGGTAACCGTGGCGGATTAAACTTATGGCAGATACTGCCACGAGAAAATAAAATAGAAGTATTTGACTCATTATGTGGCTCAATCCAGAAAACTGCCAATGGCCTAATACTGCATATCAAGAATGTGCGACTCGTCTTGCCAGCAGCAAGTTCTGAATTTTAATTCTCTAGGTTAATTTTTAATGTTAATTTAATTTTCGTTGTTAATTTTAATATTTCATAACATATGTTAAATACATGCGCTTTTTTTCTTCTCTGTTTACGCATGTCACGTCTCCACTTCCACATGCAATTTCATTTATGTGATATAATTTATACTAAACGACGGCCATGGACTTTTGCCATAACGTGTAAGCATAACATTGTAATCAGTACTAAAATTTTCTTAATTGACAAAAAAATATTAGTTTTTATCATTCGAAGATATACAAATTTTTTTTTTATTCCCAGTTTATTTACAATCTGTCCTATGAAGACAATAAGTAAATTATATAGCAAAATTAAACTAAACATAACAACACTACGCTAAACAAAATTAACATGTGACAATTACCCATTGGTTCATGCCTTTATATTCTACCATCTTACTTAACTTTTGTCTTATTTACCGGTAATATTAGTTTGTTATCAGTTAACTAAATCTGTTTCCTAGATCTGATGGCTTGAATCTTTTAAGTCTACGTGTATCAGTTTCTGTGAGTAACCTTTTGGCTAGTCTACTGGGATGCACTTTAAGTCTGTTACTGTATTTTACACTATGGTTTTGGACTTCTTCTTTCACAGTTGGAATTTGTAGATCACTTCTTATTATGTCATTTGTCATCAACTATTGTTCGTAACACTTTTGATTGAAACCTTTCAAGGATTTCAATGTTGGAGGCGGACACCGTGCCCCTCAACTGCACTCCATATAACCACACTGGCTTTAACGCTGCTTTATATATCAACGTTTTGTTTCTTAGAGTGAGTTGTGATGATCTTCCTATTAACCAATATAGTTTACTGTATTTATAACCGAGTTGTTTCCTCTTATTCCAAATGTGGGTGCTCCAAGTTAACCTGCGATCGAGATGAATTCTTGGCACTATTTTCTTGTGGTAATAGCCTGTTGTTTAGCGTAACTGGTGGGCATGTTTATCTTCTCATAGTATATGTTACCTGAATAGATTTTTGTTCATTAACCTGTATCCGCCATCTTTGAAGCCAGTCTTGGACTTTATTGAGGTGATTCTGTAGTATTCTAGACGCGACTCCTCGGTTGCTGTGGGATGCCATAATTGTAGTATCATCTGCAAAGGTTGCAGTCATTGTGTCTCTTGATGTAGGAAGGTCTGCAGTAAATAACACATATAGTAAGGTTCCCAGCACGCTTCCTTGTGGAACGCCCGAGGTGATTGCCTGTATATCAGTGTACTCATCCTGATGTTTAACAACAAACTGCCTTTCGCTTATATAGGATTTTAGGATGCGAACTATGTTGTGAGGTAAGTTTTGTTTAAGCTTGAATAGTAGGCCAGTGCCACTGTACAGTATTTTCCATTTTCCAGGGGTTCGTTAATGTTGCGTACAACTCTATGAACTTGTTCCGTCGTTGCATGGCTTTCTCTGAACCCAAATTGGTGTTCAGGAATTAGCTGTCGTTCTAAAAGCACTGGCTTAATTCTTTTTAATAATAGTTTTTCAAATATCTTTGATATGATGGGTAGCAGGCTTATAGGGCGGTATGACTTCACTTGTTCAGGATTTTTCCCAGGTTTTGGAATTAAGATTATTACGGCTACCTTCCAATGTAATGGATAGTGCTCCCGCCTTAGTGCCGCATTAAACAACATAGTTATAAGTCTGATTGTTTTCTCTGGGAGTTCTTTTAGTGTCCGGCCTGTTATAAGACCCCACCCTGGAGCTTTTTGCATTTAGGTCATGATATATGATATTTCCTACCTCGTTTACCTTAAACTTTTTGATTGGTAGTTCTAGTTGGTCTGGTGTTTCCAGATATTGTTGTATCTGCTGCTCTTCTGTTTGCGAGATCTCCCTTGGGAACGGCTGAAATATTTTTTTTAGGTGTTCAGAAAACGCTTTTGATTTTTCTTTATTTGATCTGGCCCAACTACCATCGTCCAGTCTAATTGGTGGGATATGCTCCTGTGGTTGCTTGAGTTTTTTTGTCGCCTTCCAAAGCGAATATTCTGTTGCCTCCGTGTTACGACCCTAGCGGTATATACTTAATTGTCAACTTGGGTTCTTGTACTAGAAATCTTACCAAGCAATGAAACAGAGTATATTTGGTAAATGTATATTATAAGAAACGCAGTATAAATATAATACAAAACACAGTATGAATATAATACAAAACACAGTATGAATATAACACAAAACACAGTCTGAATTACAACATAACCACAATAGAATTGTTTTTCAAAGAAACTTACCTAACCGACACATAGCTTTAATCTTTACAACTTTTTACGCTCGAACTTATGGAGTGGAATCTGTCTTTTATGTTAAATGTAAAAACTTTATATACTTTTTTGTCAAGGTTCAAAACAGCTAATTATTGCTTTCATTTTACTTGATTTTACATTCACTTTGCTTTTTAGTTAGTAATTAACTAATGATGTTTTTTCCTTAAGTGGAGTTTTCCGTTGTTTCATAATGCTGCTACTATCACATCCGTTGCCGTTAACCCTTGCAGGTATCTTTGGATAGCTTCGTTCTTTTCTTCGTATAGCAACTTTTTCAGCTCTTTTATACATTTATTTAGTTTGGCTTTGTCGTGTGGTGAACGAGTTTGCTGCCATTGTTTCCTTAGTTTCTTTTTTCACTAATTTTTGTTTTGACATTTCTTGAACAGTTCATTGATTTGTAGGATGCTTCATCTTCTGGTGTTGCCTTCTATGCCGCTGTTTGTATTTGGTTGTTTAGGTCTTCTACTGCAGTTTCTAGATCCTCTTTTGTCTTGAGATGTAAATTATCGTTTGATTTACTAGATAGTACTTCTCTGAAGATATCCCAGCAGTTGGTTTTTTTTATTGTGAAGTGAAGGTGTTCTCTGTTTTTGTAGAATCTGCGCAGATATTGTAGCAATCACAGGGGAGTGATCTGATGTCAGTTCCAGGCATGGCTGTATACTTAAATAGTTTGCGGCGATTCCTTTAACCACACAAAAGTCTATTAAGTCAGGTACCTTTCTCCAATCGGTGGGCCACTAAGTTGGTTCACTAGTAGCTAACGGAGTAAGATTGTTTTCTTGCATCGCTGAATATAACTGTCGGCCTTTTGGAGTTGGAACACGAGTTCTGGAACCCCACCAGGGGTGTTTGGCATTATAGTCACCCCCAGCAATAAATCTATAGCCAAGGGTATTAAAGAACTGCGTATACTGTTCTTTTTTTATAGTATGCTTGGGTGGGGAGTAAATAGCTGCAACTGTGATAGGTCCTAACCAGTCTTCTACTGTGACACTAGTGGCTTGAAGGTAATCTTCCTCGTAGTTTGTGTTTACCTAATGTTTTATTGTTGTTTTGATAATTAGTGCAGTACCCCCATGAGCTGTTCCATCTGGGTGTTGCGTGTCGTAGATAGTGTATTTAGGAAACTTGAGGTAACTTTTATTTGTAAAATGTGTCTCGGAAATAAGCATTATATCTATATTGTTGATGATTAAAAATGTTTTAAGTTCTTGACTTCTTCGTGACAAGCCGTTAGCATTCCAGATACCAATTTTGAATGAGCTATCCATTAGAAGGCTTCGCTAAGAGAGCAGTGATAATGTTTAGCATGGAGTCTAGCCTTTCAGTTAACTTGTTTACTAGTTGCTCTAAACGACCAATTCTATCATCCTGTTGTTGTTAGAGAGATATTTGGTTGAGTATAGCTTGCTTGTGTTCTGTACTGTGGGTTTACTTGTGTAGTTTGCTGTATAGATCTTTTTTCTCGTAGCGCTGGATACAGTTTTTGTTGGAGCTGCTTTCTTATGGTGCATCCAGCTAGCTGGGTGATTTTCTCCACAATTACAACATACTACCTCTTTTCTTTTTTCTTTCCACGTGCAATTTTCTGTGCATTTTACACATCTTGGGTTCCTGTAGCAGTAGTTCCTTGTGTGTCCGTATTTTTGGCATCGTGTACATTGCGGAATATCTCTCTTTGTGTATGGTTGTTCAAATTTAACCATCGTGTTTAACAAATGCTTAATATTATAGATTTCTTTGTTATTATCTCTTTGTTCTATTTCAACAAAGAATGATGTAGTTGGTGTTCTCGTTGTTACTCCCTTTTCACGTTTTGATCTAGTTATGTTACTGATTCTTGTTACATTATGGTTTTCTTTTTCTATCTCTTCTGTTAGTTCACTTATGTTTGTTGTTGGATGGTTTCCCTTTAAAACTACCCTAAAGTTCCTTTTTTCCTTCATTTGGTACGTGAAGCATTGAGTTTTCCTCTTTTTTAGTTCTTCCATAATAGGTAGATACGTCCTCGAATTTTCTGATTGAATCTTGACTTGATTATCACCTAGTGTTTTGAGGGTATATGTCTTTGGTGCTACTTTGTCAAGCATTTCACTTAGCGGGCCAATATTTTCAACGCCGCAGACAAATATTGGTGGAGACTTTGTTGTTTTTGCTTCGTTATTTTCTTTAGCTTCATTTAGCTCTTTTGTTTGATTTTCGCCAAGGGGACCATATTGGTTTGTTGTCTCTACTGGCTTGCTTAGCCAGTAGTCGTTGATCGTTGTCTGTCGTTTTGATTTTTTAGAATTTTCAGGGCTTGTTCTGTATCTCTTTTTATATTCGACTTTTTGCCAATCTTCTGAAGGTTTTTGTTGCATCGGGGGATATTCTGTTTGATAGTTTGGGATGATAAACGAGGGACTATACTGCGGTTGCTGAATGGGTATTGCCTGAGATAAAGTACTATAGCTTAATTGTTGCTGTGGAATTTGATATGGAGTGGTGTTGTAGCTTATCTGTTGCAGCGGTATTGTTTGTTGGGCTTGATTAAATAACTGTTGCTGATCCACCTGCATAGGTATGCTTGGGTCATAGCAGTTTGTTGGAATATTAGGCGGTGGCTGTAGAAACATTTTAAATTGATGGGCCCGAAGGCCACACTTTTTTAGTACTTAATTAGTACTCACTTATTTAAGTTATTTTTATCACATTCACATTTATAAACATACTTTGACCTTTCGGTCAGTTGATATTGGTATCTTTGGGTTATCACAGCTCTGGAATTTATGGGACGGCACTTCTTTACGCTGTGACAGTCAAACGCGATATACAAATGTAACTTAGATATAGAGATAAATTACCATGCAAGAAGAAGTATTTATCCGAAACTGTAAAGAAAACAACAAAGAAAAGAAACAAAGAAAAGAGTTCCGAAGAGAAACACCTTTCTACATTACATCGTGAAAGTCGAAGAATGGAGCTTTGAGAATCACGTGAACCAACTGAAACTATGTGATTGAGTACCGAACGATTAAAAGTAAATGGTTGGTGTTGCTATAGGAACAATAAATATTCATAACTTGATCTTGGTTTTCTACATCTGCGTCTAGATGACTTGATTTTTCATTCCAAAACGTCCAATAATGGTGAATTTAAGAGATCAATTTGATCATTAATGAGTATCTGTATATAAAATACTTAATCACTTTAACAATTTCTATTTATTTAAACCTTATACGTATTTCAGCATGTTAACATGCCATTGTCAAAGGTTATATGAAGGTAAACAGTTAGCGTTGTTATAGCAATAGAACTTTTTTACTTATCTATTGCTATAACAACGCTAACTGTTTACCTTCATATAACCTTTGACAATGGCATGTTAACATGCTGAAATACGTATAAGGTTTAAATAAATAGAAATTGTTAAAGTGATTAAGTATTTTATATACAGATACTCATTAAATATGGACTTTAACGAAGTAAAGCTGGAATTGATAAATAATTTGATCATTCATTAAAGGTACACATTTTAAATGTTTGTGAATTTCAAATGCTTCTAGTATATACGTTTATCATTACAAAAGTCTGAAAATTTTATAGTGTTATTAGATGCCATTGAATGATTGGGTTCTAATAAGTATTTAGCATAATTGAATTTATGTGGGTGTTTGTATTTGTAACAACGTACCTGTTCGTTGTACCTAACATCAAAGTTTCTAATTGTTAGTTCTATATAAACCGAATTACAGTACGATGAATTTAATTTGTAACTGCCTGATTTTAGTAAATTGTCTGTTTTTTAGTATTCAAAACGGCGTTTCAAATGTTTTTTGTTTCTACAAGTTATTTCACATTTATTTGTTTTGTTTGTAATTTTGGCATTTTCTCTGATTTATTTCCAAAATATAGAACTGATGCGTATTTTATTTTGTCTAACGAAGTAGTTGGATACATTTTCTGAATAACTAATTTATAACCTTTATCTTTAATTAGTGTATCAATAAGTTGAGTATTATAACCATTATTGTATGCAATTTGTTTAATAATCGAAATTTCTCTATTATAACTAATTTTACCCAAATTTATTGTTATTCCATGAGTGAACTGAAAGATAATCAGGTATTATTTTACGAAAACGTTTTACATAGCTGCAAGATCTTTTTGCTAGGAAACTTTACTTGTAATTGTCTTAAGTAAAACAAACACAAGTTGCTGTGCAAGAAGTTTAAGTAGTTTACTCTAATTATTTTTCAATTTAAGAGTGGTATTTCACGGTTTGATATGAATTTTATTTAAAAACTCATCTAACGAAACAAATAATGAATAGTTCACATTTGTATCTCGATACAATTTTGTTCATCATAAATCGAGGTAAACTTTTTTATTGGCTTTTAAAACGTTAAATGCGATGTAGTGATTGGTTGATATGATGCGTGGAATAATCAACAAGCAATTGCTAGTCTCTACACTATTAATAAACTAACAAGAATGTTAAAACCTTAACTGGTGTAGTATCGTTACCTTGGCTAAATATATTTCAATAACTTTCATTATATGTCTCTCCCATGACATAATAACTTCTTCTAACGAATCAACAATTTTTTTATCTTGAATAATGGTATCGTCTCCAATATCAACAGTAAAAATGTCAGGAATTTCGGACATTGGCAGTTGAATATCATCTTCTACGTGTTCTATAGTCCTGTAAATAAAAGCGTATTTTTGATATTTATTCAATAAAGAAAATTCTGCCTGAAAAACAACTAATTACAGCAAATTAAGAAAAACGTTCTCTTCAAACTTTCTTGTACTTTTTAATTTCTAGAACTCATCAGATTGCAAGGTGTGAAATTCAGAAATTGTGTAAATTACTCAAGTATCGAAAGGAAAATTAATGCAAATGAAGTACGTACCGACACCCTTTTTGTTGCCAGTTTGAGAGTTTATCTACAAAACATTAGTTAATAACAATCGATACGATGGACTCCCCCGCTTTTAATGTAAAGAGAAATTTTGTCCACTCATTGAATTGTAGGGATGAGAGAATATTTTAAGAAGTTCTGGAAGTAAGGTTAGTGACAAGCGTGTTTTCCGATTGCCGGATGTAGGAGTAATATCTATACGCTTTAGAAGTGAGCTGTCAAAGCTGATGTTTATTGGTAGAATTGCGAAATTCATTTTAGTTGTTTATTATTATGGCAAAAGTGTTTTAAATAATTTTTTTTATTTTGAATCTATATATTCCTGGCGACGTATCAATATAATCCATACATATATAAAAGCACAAAGGGTTTTTTTCTCCGGTTCCTCCAGCGGCTACCGCTTCACCAATTTGGACCATTTTTTTTTAAATGAAAGGTCTCTATCCACAGATGGAATATGAAACATTTTTATATTTTTATTCTACGTCGATTTTTTAATAATAATAATTTTAATTTATAATATATACCTATATGAAGGTCGGCTAGACGCGCGTCACTTGCGGCGCCATCTACAATAACGTCACGTGTCATTATTGGAACTAATGCATCACGTTACTTGACATTTCGCCGGTTCTGTCAACGCTGTCTGTCAGTGCATTGTGTGCTGTGGTAACACTAGTATAAATTAATTCCAACAAAGAAAACATAACCTACTATTTATTTTTTTGACATTCTAGTTACCTATATGCTTATAATTTGTGCAGAAACTCTGAAGGGTGGTTTTTATTTGATTTTGATATTTAAAACTCGCTTTTAAAGTAAATGGATACCAGAGTACTTCAAATCGTATTGAATTCCGTTTGTCCCTTATTGTATACGAGAAACTTATAATTTTATAAGACGTATTTTTTACAGATACATGCTGATTTCTTTTTTTTAAGAATCATGAGGCCGTTCGTGAGCACGACTCCATGATTCCCATCCCACCCCCTTCTCCGGGCTCAGGGCACTTAACGCTATTCACCGGTCTAACATGCCCCACCCCGAAAGACATGCAACCCAACATACACACCACACACACCGTCCATGGACACGCCGGGTTTAACTTATTCAGAACAATTTCCGACGGGCAGAGGATTCGAACCTACTGCCGTTGGGAGTCTAGTTCTAGAGGTTGGGAATCTAACCACTAGACCACCCGCTGGCCCACAGATTTCTGAAACAGTATTGTTAAGTAATAAAACATTTCCAGTGCCATAATCGATTTAACACATAATAACACAGTACAAACCAACAATTGGTTTTATTCTTGTATAATTTAGCATTTTAGGGCAGCTGAAATATACTGTATCAAATTTTACATAAAAATGCAACATGACTTTCCAAACCATGGTCATAAAAGCGTATTCTATGCGGTTTATTTGATTATGTACCGGGAGATCGAGAAAGGTTGTCCGAAAAAAACTACTTTCTACAGAGAGTATATCAATCTTTACATCCTCCACCTGTCATGGTGCTGTCATGTATGAAATGAAGTTAGCAATTTCTGGTAGATTCAAAAGAGGAAAATAATTATGAAAATAAGAAGTTATTTGCAATCAGTTTTAATTACGGTTAATAATGGAATTAATTAGAACATTATTTGTTTTATTAACTAATTAGAATATTAAATTTTACAAAAATAAATTAACAAAATTAGTAATTAGTAATTACAGTTCATGTTCGAAATGAGCCCAATTATTGTTGATACAGCACCCTACTCTTCTTTTCATGCTGTTAAAAACATTTTGTAGCTGTTGCACAGTTATATTTGCAGTAGCGGCAGTAATAGCATCCTTCAGTTGCTCAAGTGTGTGCATGGGGGTCTGATATATCGTGTTCTTTAAATGCCCAAAAAGAAAATAATCCAGGGGTGTCAAATCGGGTGACCGTGGGGGAAATGCAATGATACGATCGTCATAAAATTGTTGTATATATTGATTTGTTCGAAGGGCTGTATGTGCAGGTGCATTATCCTGCTGAAAATATCCCTGACGTAATTCATCATCGTGAAGCTGATTTATAAATGTGTTTAGAATTCCGATGTAGCGGTCAGCTGTTACGGTATCTTCAAAAAAAATGGGACCAATTATGCGTCTTCTGGAGATGGCAATCCACACGCCAATCTTTATCGGATGCAGTGGAGTTTGTAAAAATTCACCAGGGGCCTCTGCAGACCACATCCTGTAATTTTGTTTATTTACGTAACCGGTGAGATGGAACCAGGCTTCGTCTGAAAAGAAACTTGAATCCAGCATTTCATCGTTATTTAAATTTTGGTTAAACCAATTGCAGAACTGCACACGTTTTTCATAATCGGGACGAAGTAATTCTTGCATTACTGAAATTTTATATGAGTGTAAATGCAGTTTTCGTCTTACTGCCTTTTGACACGTTCCATAGCTTAACCCTGCAATTACAAATTATAATAAATTTTATATGCAAAAATTTATAGTTTACAAAATACACACCTGTTTGTTGCGCTAACTGTCGTAATGGTATTTTAGGGCTGCGTTCGATACGCGTCTGTATATCCTCTAATGTGTCCTGAGTTAAAAGGGTTGGTCTTCCAGGAGATTTTGTGTATCTACATTACCCGTTGTTTGGAAACGATGTACGATGCGCTCTACATGCCTGCTTAGATTATCGTAATCAAAGTCGACGTCGCGTCGGGGAAACGATTAACGAATTCATCTACACACAAATTTACTGAATTTACATCATTTCATTGCGTTGGCCATTGCGGAAATAAGATTCAATAATAAACTTGTTGTGTTCAACGGAATACATAACCTTAAATTTACAAACAATTATTACTGTTTTCAATTAATTGGAAACACTGTAGTTACTGTAAACTTCGTTTAACAATCCCTAATTAGTATTGAAAAATACTATTTGTATAATAATAACAGCGTCCAAGAATATAAAGTGAAATTAAGAAACGTAAACACACGGAACAAGCATAAACAAACGACGGAACAAACGTATTGCGCAGTATGGCTAATATCACACTAGAAAGAAACATTGATAACTACTTAGAAGTAGTTTTTTTTGGATAACCTTTCTCGATCTCCCGGTATGTTTCGAACCTTGGTTCTGACTTGCGACAGCATTTGTTCTTTTGGTCTGAAAACGTGAATCTAGGAAAGAAGTCTTCGAAAAACAGTCACGGAAAAAGAGTCCCGTAGAAAATAGTTCCCGGTTCCCGATTTATTTATTACTAGAGTTGGGCAAATGCACATTTGCATCTTTTTTCCTATTGATCATAAAATGTTAATTTTTCGTATATACACGTTTCGTGATGTTTAGAGTCATAAAAAGTAAATTTTATTTTGCATATTTGGCATATATTACAACTTTACGGCATACGGCATATATTAGTGCATATTTTAGCTTTTAATGGCATGAAAACGCATATTCTAGCAAAAAGAATAAAATTTCAAATAAATTATCAAATAAAATATTCGTAGTTCTTAGAAGAAATTGCACAATTTCTTCTAGTGAAACCACATGAACCCTAGACTTGCACTTTCTAAATTTCCAAGTAGGGGTAGAGGAAATAAAGGATTAATTGACAAAGGTTGTATTATTTGGGTAGGTCTTATTCCTTAGGTACAAATTTCTTTGAAAATAATATTTGGAAATTTTTCTTATACTTATTCTTAGAAATAGTTATTTATAATTTTAGTGCTTGACTAGTTCATTTGTTGCCTTGACAGAGAGCTGTAAAGTGTAATTGTCCAGTCTATACCCTGAAAATGCCTAAAGTTGCTAGTTCAAAAAACGATTTAATTAAGAAGTGGTTGAAGCCGTATACATGTTTTAAATACGATAGAAGTGTTGTGTTGTGCGTCATCTGTGAAAAAGAGGTATTTATCCGTTTTATTTGTTTGTAACTAAAAATAATGAAAATCACTAATTGTATTTATCTTTTTCTTTCAACGAAAAATTACATTTGATGCAAAACGTGCTTTAACTCATATAATAATTACTAGTATTAAACTGCAGATTCAAATAAACATCAGATTTTCATATTAGGCACTAAATAAACAAACTGATTTTTTTTAGTGCATATCGCAAAAGGTTACTGCATATTCTTGCATATATTGAAGGTTTTAAGCGACATATTTTAGTGCATATATTGACGGTTTTATGCGACATATGTTGGTGCATATATGTATGCACTATCTTTACAGCATATTTGCCCAACTCTATTTATTACATTCCAACTAAAATGCAGAAAATAGTTTCTAATTTTTAATATTGGTGACACTTCAAAATAGTTTCGCTAAAAAAACGTTCAAATAAGCTAAACTATTCATGTACTACTAATAAATATATGTACGAATTTATTTTACAATTTGAACCACGAAGTAATATACACGTAAGGAGGATGTACGACCAGCTAGTTGCTAAGGTTGAACTGTCCCAATTGTGCAGTCAATGTGACAGAGAGATCCGAGACAAGGAAACTATAATAAGTATTCGATTAAATGTCAACAAAGGCGATATAAGTTTAGGTTGTCAGTTAATTTCTCGAGAGTGTCAAATCTTCTGCGTTGGAGTTCATTTGAGTTTCTATTTGATAGATAAATTTAACATACCCTGAAATGTATAAATATTTGGTACTGCAGATTCTACCAAACGTAATTTTTTCAAACAAAGCTGTTATAAAAACATTTTATGGAATTAAATTAAATTCCTTTAAGTGCTAACATTCAAAATCTTACAGTAAGAACGCCTTTGACCATTTTCTAATAATTTGACGTTCTTGAAAGTGTTTTTCGCAAAGACCATGCCAATATTGAAGTTTTTTGTAATCTTTTCGTTTTAGTTTTTTTTCTTGTAATTACAATCAAATTCGCCGACAGATTTCGAATGTTAATTGTCAAAAAAAACAATATTAGCAGAAATCAGCACATCCTTGAAATAGTACATTTAGTAGTTTCCTTGTCTCGGTGCTCTCTCTCTCTCTAAAAAGCTACAGAATGTGGCCATAGCAACAAGGGCTCGTGCATACTCTTAATTATACAGTGCGAATGTAAAGTCTGGAAGTAATTCGATAACATTGAAACTGGCGGTATTTTCAAAAAATCCTTGTACCCGTCACCCCTATTTTTATTTTTATTTTTATATTTTTATATTTATTTTTTATTTAAAAGTGCATCTTTTCTGACAATTGTCATTTTTCGATCGTCTTTTGTTTTCGAACTATGACATCATGCACCCCAGCAACCCATATTTTTGCCGTTATATTTGGATAGAGATTCAAATTCCGAATTCAGCCATATATCAAAGTATGACCCTGACATTAACAGTTTTCGAGATAATTAAGTTTAAAGTAAAAAAGCTCATCAAAAATTAAAGTTAGCCATGGAATATTGACAATTAATCATTTTATTTATAAATTCTAGCTTTACCTCGTTGAAGTTTATGTTTATTGATTATGGATATATAAAATACTTAATTACTTCAACAATATTTATTTATTTTAACCTTATATGTATTTCGGCATGTTTACATGCCATTGTCAAAGGTTATAGAAAGTAAACAGTTAATGTTGTTATAGCAATAGAACTTGGTGACTTGATCTCGGTAATCGTGTGCAGATGACTTGATTTCTTATTCCAAAATATCCAATAGAGGAGAATTTAAAAGATCAATTTGCTCATTCCTTTACGGTACAGTTTTTAAATGTTTGTGAATTTCAAAACCCCGCCTGCGACATTGTTGGGTGGATTGAGTAGCCCAGTAAGTCGTTGCCGGTCTCAAGCCCGGATAAAGGAGGAGGGTTCGTAGACAAGGTTAGTACCCTACCTACGGTAAAACGACTAATATACTCACAGAACTGACACAACTGCCTCGGATACAGGACGGATCTATGGTAACGACACGGCAAGAAATAGAAAAAAACGACTTTGGAAAAAGAATGTACTACGCTTAGCCTGCTGGAATGTAAAGTCATGGAACACAAAAGACCAAGAAATTTTGATAGAACTAACAAACACAAAATAGATATCTGTGCTATATCATCAACAAACAAGAAAGGAAAGGGATCCACTAAATATGACAACTATATTCTAATATACAGCGGCAAACAGAAACATGAAAGAGCACAATCCGGTGTTGGTCTACTAATCCAAGAAAAATTTGAAGAAAACATCGAAGATATACAATACATAAATGAGCGGCTACTACATGTATGTTTAAAAACAAACGACAAACAGATTCACCTAATGAGTGTATATGCTCCGGATATAAGCAAAGCAAAAGAGGAGAATATAGCATTTTACGAACAACTTCACCAGCTACTTGATAGTCTCCCAATACAAGATCAAATTATCTTATTAGGCGATTTCAAATCAAGGGTGGGAAATGACATTATCGACGAAGTTAAACAAAGATTTAACGAAGACACATTGAACGAAAACAGGGAAAGACTCGTAGATACATGCATAGAATACAATTTACGAATAAATAACACATTTTACCCACATAAAAGACAACATACGATAACATTATATAACACCAGAGTACAATGTAGAAGCCTTCGAAAATGATAGCACACAGGATCTTTACAAAAGAAGACTAGAAGAGAAAATAAATAACCCAATTATTGCTGGAGATGACGTCGATCAAGCGTGGGAGAAGGTATCGGGTAATATTACTGCGGAAGAGGCGATAGGCTAAAGAAGAACAAATTTAAACAGAATAAATAAGAAACCATGGTTTACAAATGAAGTAAAAGAATTGGCTGCCCAAAAAAGAAAAGGGTACCTAAAATATAGAAGCAATAAGGCAAATACAGAACGAGAAAAATATATTCAAGTAAGAAATACAGTAAATGCCAGGATACACACAATAAAGAGACTACTGGGAAAAAATTCTCAAGATCCATGGACCAAGATCTCTACGGAAGGCAACGAAGAATATGGAAAATGCTAAAGAGAAGAAAAGCACCAGTTAACGAATACATTAATGCTAAGATCGATCCAAAAGAGTGGGAAAACATTTCAAAACCCTGTATGCGGCGCATCCCGATGCTGCCGAGAACAACGACCCAGAGGAAGAGCTAGAAGCAACATTTGAAATTAATTTGGAACAAATAAAAAAGACTATTCCTAAGTTAAAGAACAGAAAAGCGCCTGGCATCGATGAAATAACAAACGAATTCATCAAGTATGGAGGTGAATCACTAGCGGAGCAGCTGACATCCATGTACAGGAAGATATATGACCCTGGAATAATACCACTACAATGGAAATCAAGTATCACCGTCCCCCTTTTAAGAAGGGTGATAAGAAAGAACCTAAAAGCTATAGAGGCATAGTGTTACTTAGTGCTGTCCTAAAACTTCTAACGAAAATTCTAACACAAGAAATACACAACTATGTAGAAATATCTGAAGAGTAACAGGGATTTAGGAATAACAAGTCCACAATCGACGCAATATTTATACTCCGCCAGATAATCGAAAAATCCATCAAATTCAATAAACCTGCATTTCTATGCTTCGTCGACCTCACCCAGGCTTTCGATAGGGTAACTGAAAGATATCGTGAACATCCTTAACCAGAAACAAGTAGACCCCAAGATAATAAAATTAGTAAAAGAAATGAATACAAACAACACAACGCGGGTCAAAGTGGAAAATGAACTCACCAAAAAAATACCAGTAACTTCCGGTATTCGACAGGGCAACAGCCTCAGCCCTGCTCTATTCAACACCATCATGGATAGAATAATCGAAGACGTTAAAACAACAAGTGAAGGCTACCGACTAGGAAACAATGAAATAAAGATCCTTTGTTACGCAGATGACGCCGTTCTCGTATCCGAGAACGAAGACAACCTACAACGCTTACTGTATAAATTCAATCAAGCAGCTAATAGATATAATAAATAGCGTCTAGTCTCTTCGACAACAATCGATCACACCAAGGTGAGACTTTTTATTTGTGCATTTCTATTGCGCACGCATTCAATAGGCACTTATTTAGCGATAACCGGCAGGTTCGTAGTGCCACAGATGGATATGCGGGTGCGTTCGGGTGTACTGCCGTTTTACTGCATAAGTAGTTGTGGGGTCGAGTCTCAGTTTAGGCCAAATTCTTTTTTTATTTTATAGTTTTTTTTTAAACACTGTTTACGCGAGGTTATTTGTTAATAGCAGTTATATTTTTAAAGAAAAAATACGAAGATAAATTTGCATTCACTCACTGATTGACGGCATATACTGTTTACGCGACGTTATTTGTTAATAGCAGTTATATTTTTAAAGAAAAAAATACGAAGATAAATTTGCATTCACTTACTAATTGACGGCATACTAACACGCAAGTCTGACTTCGATGAGGTAGGATCGATTGTTGTCCCAGGGGCTAGACGCTAGTGATATAATATGCAGGTATCCATACTAAAAACGAAGTCTATGGTAATATCGAGAGAACTGGTGAGATGCAAATTGGTGGTCGACGACCAAATAATCGAACAAGTATCTTCATTTAACTATCTTGGCGTTACTACATCCAGCAATAAGAACAAAATCAAAGAAGTACGAGCGCAAGGCAATAAAGCAACATTAATATCAAGCTACCTGCTCGACATTATATGGAAGAGCAAATTCATGTCTACAGAAAACAAAGTTCGTATTTACAAAACAGCCGTACGTCCGATACTAACTTATGCAACTGAAACAAGAGCGGAAACCTCAAGGACCAAACAAATACGAAGATCATCAGAAATGAGAACACTATGTTTGATAACAGGTGTCACGCTAAATGACAGAATCAGAAGCGAAGAAATAAGACAGAGATGTACAAGACGTAGTTCGCTGGACAAGAACAAGGCGGCGTGAATGGAACGCACACGTGAACCAAAGCCGGTTAGCGAAAATAACTAAAAACGGAAGACCGCACGGGGAAAAGCCACCAGGACGACCTCCAAAGCGTTGGGCCGACTCATGGACATCAGCGTCGCAAGCAATAATGTCAGATATTACAGGGCTAAAGCCCTAAACCAAGAAGAAGAAGAAGAAGAGAATTTCAAATGCTTCTAGTATATCTAATTTACGTTTATCATCACAAAAGTGTAAACATTATATAGTGTTATTAGATGTCATTGAATGATTGGGTTCTAGTAAGAGTTTAGCGTAATTGGATTTATGTGGGTGTTTGTATTTGTAACAACGTACGTGTTCTTTATACATAATATCAAAATTTCTAATTATCTGGCCTATATAAGTCGAATTACAATGCGAACAATTTAATTTGTAAATGCCTGATTTTAACAAATCGTCTGTTTATGATTTTGCATTAAACAAAGTGTTTAAGATGTTTCCAGTTGTTTTAAAACTTACTTTATATTTATTTGTTTGGTTTATAATTTTAGCAATTTTTTTCTGATTTGTCACCAAAATATGGGATCGAGGCATATTTAATTGTATCGGATGAAGTTTGAGTATTCGGATAAATTTTTTGAATGTCTAATTTATAATCTTTTTCTTTAATTAATGTATCAATAAGTTTAGTATTATAACTATTACTATATGCAATTTATTATATATTATAACTATTTAACTATTAAAAATTAATTGTCAATGTCAATGTCATACTTTGACATATGGCTGAATTCGGAGTTTCAAACTCTATCCAAATATGATGGCAAAAATATAAGGTGCAATTTAAAAAAATTGCCACTGACGTCATAGTTTGAAAACAAAAAACGATCAAAAAATGACAAATATCAGAAAAGATGCTCTTTTAAAAAATAAGATTGACGTGTACAAGGATTTTTGGAAAAAATCGACTATTTCAATTTCATCGAATTAGTTCCAGACTTTACACTCACACTGTATAGGAACAATGTAGTTTGATATGCGAACGACTTTCAGTAAAGTGTGTTTCCGAGACTGGAGTAATATCAACCTTGTTTGTGTTTTAAAATGCTATTAACTCATTTTTGTGATGAGTAATCCGTTGGCGTTCCAAGTGGAAATACGTAGTAGTTTAGCCATCATGGTTTTAATTTATTGAGTTGAAAGCATATTTAACATAATGTGGTTTTGTTTCATCAGTTGAGTGAACATTGTTTTAAATTTGTTGAGAATAATGTTTGGCTTCTAGGCTTGTCTGCTGTTTATTCATACTAGTTACACCAGTTCCTAGCAGCAAATCTTATGAATAATTTGCTGTGAAATTTCGCGAGGTTCCAGGGTTTGCTGTTGGCAGGTTGGTCGTGTTAGGCAGGTATGTTTGTGTTTGGCTCCGATTCGTTTTTCTAAGCTACTGCTGAATGTTCTGTTTGTAGCGTATATTTCTTTTTAAGTACCGCAGCTTTCCTAATTAGCGGGGTGCTTGCCCTCGCACGAAGCACATTTTGCTGGAGTATATTTAAACGTTTTACAATTTTGTGTGGTCTACTACTAGATGGTTCAGAATGACTTTTTTTTTGTTTGGAGAATTTTGATTTTTTATTACTATAATTTCAATTTTTAGCCATTAAGAGCAAAAATTTCACAATAATTAGTTATAGACAATATAAGAGCAATTTAACTATGCGTTCAATAAGTCCAAAACGAAGTTTTTCTGCCGTTCTGTTACTAAGATATAGTGAATTTGTTGAAACCTGTTTTTCACGACCTTCAAAAACACCTTTTGGCCAGTAAGTTCTTGAGCTCACACAAGTACTAAACGTATGCAAAGCGGCGAAACTGTACGAATTTGTTCCCACAGACGGTACTTTTGTGTAGAGGTTTGCTCATAGATAAAAAACAATACGTTTATAGGGTTGCTGGACTACCATAATAAAATCTACATTGCTACGAAAATCAAGTTTATTATCTATAATTTGTATATTTGTATACATGTAGTTAAATCATACATTCTGCTAACAAGTAAAGGATTTAGATAATAAATAAAAACACACTAATGGGGTATGCTATAAGCTCTTTCTAGTGCTTGTGCAGGATACTCCATTTGTAAGTAAATTCAACTATAAATATAACCAAGAATTGAACATACAAAATAAAATAAAATAAATATATACATACGACCTATTCAATGATACAAATTGAAACTAAAATTTTTTGAAATAGAAATAAATTGTTTGAGAGTCACCCTAATTAAGTAGGTTTGTTATTAACTTTCTGGAGGAAGCTATAAGCCATTTATGTATTAATTTATTTATTTGTTTATTGGCATGTCTTATTTTTATTGATTGTGACAACAAGTTGTAACATGTTGCACCAACGTAGTCATAGCAACGTTGACCTTTTCTGCTGCGTCTTCTTGTTATATTTACATTTAAATTAGATTAGGCTCTGGTCCTCACTGCTTTATTGGTATTGACTATATCCTTGTTTCTCATCATTAACAAAAAGCTTGTTTAACAAAAAAATTGTTTAATGTCCAGTAAATTAGCTTGCTGGTATAATAAATCTGTGGGGAAATTAGACTGTTTACGTAGTATAATTTTTATTACTCTCCTGTTTAATGTTCCCAAATGTTGCATGACATTTTGATAAGCCCATCCCCAGGCTAATATTCGATATCTTAAGGAGTGGTATACGGTCATTGTTTGTTTTAAGTTTAATAAATTATCGAGCTCTTTAAAGACTCACCTATGTCTTTAATAGCGTAATTTGTTACTAACAATCTGAATATGAGTATCCCATCGTAGGTGCTTGTCATCTTATGTATTTTTATTGCGCGTATTTGTGGCACACTTCTCGTAGCAACTGAAAACAATAAACTCTGTTTTTCAATGTTTATGGTTAAAATGTTGAGTGTTAACCATTCGAAGATTTTATTCATATTTTCACTAACATTATGAATTACCTTCCACAAATCTGGTTCAAAGATCACCACTGTATCGTCTGCATATGACACTATCAGTACGTCGTCGCTCTCCAGTTACCTAAGTCGTTGATGTATGAAGTAAATAATATAAGGCCTAAAATTGTTCCCTGAGGCACACCATATTCTATTGTCATGTTATTACTGACAGTTCCACCAATTTTTACCTGCTGTACTTCTTCCATTAGATAACTCTTTAAAACTGTTTGTATTTTTTGTGCTAGGTCTTTTCCAATGTTCACAAAGAATTTGTTAAATTTGTTAGCTATCTTCCTTTCATCAGTTACTAACTCTCCTTTTGTTGTACACATTTTCTTGGTGTCGAATTTCTTAGATTATTTTTGTTTATTTGTGTAGGTCTTAATTGTGCCGCATAAATCTGAAGTACTTTCAGCTTCTCTAATTTTCGTCCTGTAATAGTGTTGTTTTTTTACGAGGTGGTTTAGGTAGTTCCTACATTGTTTATAATTTTCTTGTAGTTGGGTATCATTTGCCATTTTTTTACTTCATGGTGCATTCTCTCTTTTCTGTTTATTGCGTTTATAATTCCCAATGTAACCCAAGGGCTCCTTTTTTTACTTGTTCTGTGAATTTAAGATTCTGTTGCGGCTTTTATGTGTTTGCACCAAAACCTCCATGCATTTGTTTACATTATTGCTGCTATATGTTTTTGTCCATTCTTCAAGGGCTACCTTTTTCTTTAGTTCTTTTAAATTAATGCTGCCGATTGTTTTAATGATTTCATTCTGCGTCTCTTCTTGAGGTATACATAAAATAACTGGGTAATGATCTGTTAATACAATTTTTAGTAAGATTGGCCGTAGACTTTCTTTAGCAATTCTTGTTTTTATGTAGATGTGGTCTATGCATGATTTGCTAACTTAAAAAATAAATACTCCTAAATATTTAATTTGAGAAACCTCTTCTCTGTATCTTTATTTTTGCTAATTTATTTTCTCAGGTTTTAAGTAATATAACCATTAATTTTGTTTATTAAGTTTTTTAATTTAAGTTTATTTGTTTGTAGCCATTTTTACCTATAACTTCGATATGCATATTGATTTTATTAATGGCATATGCAACATTATCATCGAACACTGAAACTAATGTATCACCATCAAATAAATTTAATGTACAATACAAACAAGACGGACCCTTGAACAACACCTAAGCTATTACAAAGTTTCGTGGGTTCTGCACCACCAAGTTTTGAGATTGAGATCGAGAAGAAGATAATTTTCAAACCATTTTTTTTTTCTTTGTCGCGAATTCCGTAATTTTCCAGCTTCATTATCAATATTTTGCTATCGATAGTTTCAAATGCACGTTTATTTAAGAACACCCTCACTACACTTCTATTTAGAGCAAGTTCACTTTTGCAATAAACTAAAACGAGGTTTAATGTTGTTTCACAGGAATTCTTATTGCTGAATCCCCACTGAGTATAACTTTAGGTGTTATTTGATTCCAAGAACACTTGCAATGGCTCTTCAACAATTACTACCAAAATTTGTTCATATACCGGTAGCGTATTTATTGACCTGAATTCTTCACATTTGTGCATGTGTGTGTGTGCGTGTGCGTGCGTGCGCGGCGCGAGTTTGTGTGTGTGTGCTTTGCTTCAATATAGACGCACTAGAAATAGCAAACTTCCCGCCACCCCCCGGGCCACTCACGTTAACAGCTTTTTTTTAATTTGCGAATTTCGACTTAAGAATCGGTTTGAACATGTTAAATGGTACTAGAAACTACTTCCCATTGAGAAAATACATATAGGATGTTTTTTTTGGTCATTCAGCTGAACAGATTAACTTAGTAATTGCCAAAAAACGACTATCATTTTCTTTCGTTCAAAAAATCGATTTTCAGTTTTCAGCAAAATTTATTCCAGTTAAAAAGTTGTATGGGGTATGTTCTTAGATCTTACTGCTCCTTGAGAATTTTCTTTAAAAAAGAAATTAGTGGGGTCAGGTCGGCAAAGCAGCAAGCGGCTTTTTACTAAATTAAACAAGCAATGGTTTCAGCTCCAGTATTTATAACATTTCAAATAAACACACAGACTAGAGTGGCAGCAGACACATCTGGCTATGGATTGTGCGCAACTATAGAACAATATCGAGAAGATAAGTTGAGACCGGTCATGTATGCTTCTAGAAGCATGCCAAAACGGAAAAACCATATGTGAAGGTAAAGAAAGGAGCCTTATTTTTCACGTGTGCATAAGAAAAATTTTCTACATTTTTGATAGAATACAGATTTACCCTTATAATGGACCATAAACCATTGCTAGTACGCTTAGCAACAAAAACAGTTTCATGCTTATCAGGTAGACTCTAAAGTGTAGAATGCGTTTACTTCAGTTTGATTTTGTGGTTGAATACACCCTTGGAAAACAATTTTATACACCGGATTTATTATCGCGAAATCCACTGGAAGACACGGGAAAAAACAATGTACCCGTTAGAAGAGGACTTTTTAATTGAAAGTGTGCTACAAGCCTAACCTTGTTCAGACGAAAAGCTAGCTGAGGTTGTAAAATTTCAAGAAGCAGAATCAGAAACAATATTTAAAAACAATTGTTGGAGCAACAACTCTATATTTTGGAAATATAGATTAAAGATGATTCTAAAATGGCCGCGAATATTAATACTAAAAGCGTTGGTAGTAGAAATATTGACTTTATTGGATGAAAGACACATGGAAGTAGTAAAATGTAGGCGTCGCGCAAAAGAATCGGTGTGGTGGCCACATTCTAGGCTAAGAAAATTTAAAAAATGCAATTATTCCATATGTCGAAAACAAAATAAAACCTCAGATGACTTTGGATTTACCTGACAAACTCTAGCAATGTTTGAGCGCAGAGTTATTTAACTGTGCGGGCAAGTGGTATCTCGTCTTACAAGATTACTATTCGAGGTTTCTGGAAACTGTTTATGTTAACAAATTGACCTCGGAAGGAATCGTTTTTAGGATGAAAAATATTTTTGTCAAACATTGAGTGCCGTATTCATTAAGAACAGATGAGACAACGTAGTTTACTTTTGGATATTTCCAGGAGGTGCACTAGCTTACGGTTTCAAATATCACGTCACTAGTCCATAATTTTCCCATGCGAATGGTAGTGTTGAGAAGGCAGTAGATCTAGCGAAACGGATTCTTACTAAATGTGAAAACCCTAACCGACATTTACTTGCTATTGAAATAATCCACTGGAATCGGGATTGTCTCCTGCGGAGCTTCTGCATAGAAGAAAACTTTGAACAACCCTTTCTTCAATAGAAAATTACAAGCAAAATGGATAAAGCAGAGTTCACAAATTCAGAGAAAAAATGAGGCTGTTAACCTCAGAAATAAGATTAACTATGATACAATAAACAGGGAGAAAATGAGAAACGCCCTGAAAGAGCTTGGATTCTTAGATAAGCTAATTAAACTGGTCAACGTTACAAAAGAAGATAAGTGCGGTCCGTATCGAAGGAAAGACATCTGGAGAGTTCGAGGTTACAAGAGGATTAAGACAGGGTGACCCCCTCTCTACTTTGCTGTTCAATGCAACACTAGAAGACACTATAAAGAAAAGCGGTATAAACCGAGGAAGTACAATATTAAGGAATAGCCACCAATGTCTAGCCTACGCTGAGGCTGTCGTGCTGATGGCAAGAAGCGAAAAGGAATTGAAAAACATTACGGAGAGATTGGTGGACGCTGCTGCAACTATGGGATTAAAAGTAAACGAGAAAAAAGCCAATATATGCAATTAAAGAACAAAGAAGCAGGAATGACGTTTTTGAAATACAAAATGAATGGAAAAAAAACTAACCTTTGAATAAACCGATAGCTACATGTATTTGGGAGTACTAATAAATAGTAAATGTGAGGAAGAGTATGAAATAAACCTGAGATTGCCGAAGGGTACCAGATGTGCGGGAGCCCTAAATAGGGTACTACAATCAAAATATTTATCTTTGAAAGCGAAAATAAGCCTATACAAAAAAGTAATAAGACCAACCCTAATATATGGAAGTGAGACATGGGTTATGAATAAAGAAATTGCAAAATAAAATAGAAAAGTGGGAGAGGCAAATCTTACGCAGAATCTACGGAGGCAGGAAAACCAATGAAGGGTGGGAAAGGCGTACCAACAATGAAATTTACGAACTTTATAACGAACCAATAAGTGAAATAGTGAAATCAAAAAGGTTACAATGGCTAGGTCATCTGGAGCGTATGGAAGGGCTAAGGACGGTAAAAGGGTTAGTATGGGCAGTGCCAGAAGGAACAAAGAAGAAAGAAAGACCGCGGAAAAAATGGAGAGAGGCAGTTCTGCAGGACTTAGAGGAGAAACAGATAAATAACTGGAGAGAGGAAGCAAAGGACCTAGTAGAATGGAAAATACTTACAGAGCAATAGGTCTAAATGGCCTGGACAAAGCCTTTCTATATATACGATAAAAGAAAAGATGCTAAGCTTTTATCTTTTTTGGAAAAAGATGATCGCGTTTGGATACCGTTTGAGACGATACGGTGAATTCGAGAAGCCTTCCCAATATCCTCGATCTTTTGTTATATCTATGCCCCAAGGTAACACATGCAGACACAGCCGGCAATTAGTTGTCATCAGAAGAAAAAAGAATATAAGCCTGAAACTGAAGACAGGAGAAATAGGGAAGAATCAAAACTAGGAAGCCCTATCGAGGATGAAGCTTAGCTTAATTTAGTACAGGGCCAGTTGCGAAGTCGTTTTGGTCGACCTATAAGAAAACCTCAAAATTTTGGAAAGTAGGTGACAAAAAAGGGATATTAAACTTTTCAGATTTACTAAAGAAAAGAAAATGCAGTGTTATATAAAGTGGGCGACTGTCAAGAGTTTTTTTTTGTTCATATACAATTTATAATATTTGTCAAGTTGTGTTGAGCTTTTAATACATGTTAGTGGAAATTATATCATCATCATCCATGGCGCTACAACCCTGCGTGGGCCTTGGCCTCCTCAAGCACGGTCTTCCAGGCGTCTCTGTCTGCTGCTGTTGTTAACCAGTTCCTTACGCCTAGTTTCTGAAGGTCTTTTTCCACTGCGTCTCTCCACCTGAGTTTGGGGCGTCCCGTCCCACCTTCCTTCTGCCCTCCGGCTTTGCTAGCATCAGTTTCTTCGTAGGCTGTTCGTCACTCATTCTCGCCACGTGGCCAGCCCATCAAAGTCTTCCTCTTTTTATTGTTTGTATCACATCGGTGTCCTGGTATAACTGGTATAACTCGAAATTATATCTTATTCGCCATTCGCCTGCTTCCTGCACCGCTCCATAGATCTTCCGCAGTATCTTCCGTTCAAATGCTCCTAAGCGGACTTCATCGGATTTTGTGAGGGGCCATGTCTCGAATGCGTACGCAAGGACCGGCCTGATTAAGGTTCTGTTTATTATAGTTTTTGATTTTCTGGTGAGCAACTTAGAGTCAAGTTGTTTGTTAAGCCCAAAGTAGCACCGGTTTGCCAGCATGATTCTTCTATTTACTTCTTCGCTTGTGTTTGAATCGTTGTTAACGAGGGATCCCAGGTACACAAAGTCTTTGGTGACCTCAAAGTTCTGATCTCCTATGTTAAAGTTCTGGCCAATTCTACGTCTCACTTCCGTCTTAGGGGATACCATTAGCTTCGTCTTGCCTTCATTGATTTCTAGGCTCATTGTGTTGACTGCCCTCTCGAGTTCTACAAACCTTTCTCAGCATGTTGCGATATCTCTTGTTATTAAATCCAAGTCGTCGGCATAGGCGAGTAGTTGCACAGATCTTGTGTATATGTATAGTGTTTCGGGTGATAATACGAGCGTCCCGAACGACCTTTTCTAGAGCTATGTAGACACGCCAACGCGTCTCCTTGTCTTTCACCTTTCATTTTCACCATACTGATTAATTTAGATGGTATCTTGAGTTGTCTCATTGCTTCGTACAGCTGTTTTCTTATCACGCTGTCATATGCGGATTTAAAGTCAATGAACATGTGGTATGTCGTGATAGAAAACTCTGTTGTTTTTCTACGATGTGGCGCAGAGATAATATGTGATCGGTGGTCGATTTTCCTTTACGGAACCCACTTTGGTAGCTTCCGATAATGTTTCCAGCGTAGGGTTGGGGTCTTAGGTAGAGAATATTAGATATTTTATACGCCGTGTTTAACAGGGTAATTCCTCGATGGTTATTGCAGTTAAGTTGATCGCCCTTTTTATGTAATGGGCAAATTATTCCCAAATTCCACTCTTCCGGAAGGGTCTCTGTATTCCATATTTTTGTCATCAGGTGATGTATTACATCTAGCAGGTCTTGGCCTCAGTATTTAAGTATTTCTGCTGAGATTCCGTCCGACCCTGGTGACTTATTGTTGTGGAGTTTTTGTATGGCATCCTCCACTTCTTGTAGGGTATGAAGGGTCTGCTGCTCTGCTCCATTTTCGTCTTCTCCCTCACCTTCTTCTAGGTTAGGGTCTTCGTTTGTGCTATTTGGTTGTCCGTTCAAAAGTTCGTCGAAGTATTCCTTCCATCTATCCAATACCAAGTTTTTCTCGCTAATAAGGTTGCCCTCTATCATAGCACATGTTACACCTAGGCTTGTAGTCTTTACGCATTGATTTACTGCTTTGTAAAATATCCGTGTTTCGTTCTGGCTCTTATTCCCCTCAAGCTCTTGTATTCTTTTATTCTCGAATTCCTGCTTCATCCGCTTATGGGTTCTTTTTTCTTCCCTTCTTAGTTTTTTGTAGTTCTCAAATGTTGCCCGTGTTCTGTTTCTCTGTTGCATTTTCTTATGCGCTTCATTCTTCTTGGCGGATGCCTCTGCACATTCGGAGTCGAACCAACCACCATGCGCGGTGTTCGTGGCCCTACCAAGTACCTCTTCCCCTGCTGCTCTTAGGTTTGTTTTAATTGTCTCCCATTTTTGGTTGATAGTCAGGTCCTGTGCTTTGATTGTGTTGAGTAGTCTGCTGCTGTTATTAGCTAGGTCCCTCTTTTTTTCCGGACTAGAGAACGCCTGCACATTCAGTTTTGTCTGCCTATCGCCTCTTTGTTCCTTTACCTTGGATATCTAGCCCTTAATTTGCACCCTAAGAAGTAGTGGTCTGAGTCCGCGTTCGCACCTCTGTACGAACGTACATCTAGTAAATTTGAGTAGTGTCGTGCGTCAATCAATATATGATTAATTTGGTTCTGTGTTTGTTCATCTGGGGAGCTTCATGTCACTTTGTGTATTGTTAGATGGTCGAACTTGGTTCCGCCAATTATCATATTTTTAGACGCAGCAAAGTTGATTAGCCTTGTGCCATTGTCGTTGGAGTATTCATGTGGACTGTGCTTTCCAATCTGTGGGTGATATATCTGTTCTCTGCCCACTTTGGCGTTAAGGTCGCCAATAACTATCTTGATGTCATGTTTAGGACATTTGTTGTATTCTCTGTCCAGCATGTCGTAAAACTCCTCTTTATGCCTGTCGTCCTTATCTTCTGTTGGGGCATGGCAGTTGATTATGCTTATATTGAAGAACTTTCCTTTGATTCGGAATCGGCACATTCGGTGGTTGACTGGCCAGAAGTCAATCACTCTTTGTTTGAGTTTTTGGTTGACTACGAAGCCTGTTCCAGTGGAAATTATATATGTTGTGTATTATTGGATAACACTTCAGCTCTTATGCTTACGTTAATGATAGGTGATATAAATGGTAAGAACACCATCTGGGGTTGTCGTACAACTAACGCGAGTGGAATGAAGCACTAATTGTAAATTCTGACACCCAACGAGTACACATATCATCCATATAGGAACGACCTTCTGCCAGATATTCTCGATATTGTAATCGTTAAGAATTTCCACCTTTCAATAAAACAGTGTGTCATCCGTGAACTCGATTCGGACCACCTACTTATATATTAATAACTATCATTGCTACTTTTATTAACAGACTCGTACTGCCAAGACTAATAGAGGTATGTTCAACTAGAACACCTTCCGGGAAAAAAATAGACAAAATTCTTACAAACCCCCTAAGACTTGACAATCTAATTGATATTGACGAAAGCATTGATACTTTTAGGAAAGCCATCGCCGAAGTAGTGAAATTAAGAAACAAACCATCCAAGGCTACTTACAGAAGTAATACAAATGTTTCACTCACGGCTAACGGGGAAATGGCAAAGAACACCCTCGCGCAAAACAAAGTATCGAAAACATATACAAGTCGTCTGTTTTAATCAGGACACTATAGGGATCTCGGAAACTATAAAAGATACCAAGTCGGCAACGGGAACCACTCTAATAGCGATTTTAATTTTTCTAAAATACCCATAACCTACTAGATACGAGCAAGAAATCAAAAAAAAATTTATTTAAGAGAAAACATCTCTGTTCATTGTGAAAATAAAAAAAAATTGCAAAAGAAATAAATGTAGATTTATTGCAGTTGTATTAAGGAAACGATTGTGTTTTGTTTTCTTTTCAAAATGTAACACAAATATGAGTTTTATTTTAATAATTGAACAAAGGACAGTCTAGAAAATATTTTTGTCTGAATACACCTTCAATAGATTTATAACTTTCTTTTATGATTTTTTTCTACTTTCACTATGACCAGAAATATTTTACGTTAAAGAAATTGTCCATCTAATTGGTTTCTTGCTCGTATCTAGTAAGCTATGAATATTTTGGGAAGAACAAAATCGCCATTACATTGTTTTTCTAATTAGGCAACCATTATCTATTTAACAAACTTTGTATCTCTTATAGGCAACTGTTATCTGCTTAACAAACTTTGTATCTCTTATAGTTTCCGAGAGTCCCCGTTAAAATAGACGACCAATGATCCGGAACTATAGAAAACAACTAAGCGCACAACACGGCAGCCTGAGATCATTTCTACATTGATATTCAATAGTGCAGTATACAGTATTGATTCTGAAAAAGCAACCATTTCACAGAGTATCTTAAAGCAACATGCGCACCAACAATTATGAACAACAATAGAATTTTTTTATGAAATAGTCACTTACAACGAAACCTATCAACCCATCCCTAATATGACTTTAATAAACCAACAAGTCCAAAGAAACTTACCGGCTACATTTGCTTACTTTCTATTTAAAAAGGCTCCAGGACATGACTTAAGACCAAATGTAGCCTTTAAGAACCTCCCAAGAAAGGATTTACTTTTTTTTGAACGCCATTTAATAAATGCATGAGATTACGGTACTTCCCAAACAGCTAGAAGCTTAATCATGTTTCCTAAACAGGGATAAAACAAAAAAGATCGCAGCAACTATAGACTATAGGCCTTTTAATAACCCTGTAAAAACTACTGAAGAGTGTAATTAACCATCGGCTTAACCTTTCCCTAGAAGATATGCAAACAATTCTACCAACTCGATTTGGGTTTAGAAGAGGACAAGTATGGCTGGATGACTTAAAGTTACGCATTAACGTCCCACAATACATATCTGCTATACTAGTCGCATTTCTTAAAAACAAGTCATTTTTAGTAACATTAAACACAGCTTTATCTCACTTAAAAAAAAGTATCTGCAGGAGTACCGCAGAGTAGCATACTGGGTCCAGCCCTATTTGTTTAACATTTACATTCACGATATTCCGCATCAGACCACTAATCAGATAGATTCTCACCTATAATACCGTTGTCATCAGACAACATGCCGTTCTCGCCACAGCCGTCAAACAACTACAAGAAGCAATAAACAAAATAAATACCTGGTTTGCCAAATGGGAAATAACGCTCAATTCGTCTAAGTGCGTGAAGAAAATATTTACGCCCAGACGCGTAAGGGAAGCTCCCATATCACAATAAACGTGGTCGAAATCGCTTGAAATCCTTGAGTTAAAGCCACGAAGCCTAAGAATAAATATGGATGCCCGTCATTCAGAAATTGAATCAAGTGCACAACAGACTCATTCAGCTATACCTATTGAGTAACCGTAAGACACCGCTTCGTCGATAATGAACTATACTGCTATACAAAGCCCTACTTAGATTGCTGATTATGTACGGCTGTTCAGTGTGGAGTTTAACATCAGCCACTAACGTTGGTAAAATTTAATGTTTTCAAAATAAAGTTTCTCGTATTGCAATTGGAACCAACAGATACACCACGAACTGGGTGTTGACACTATTGACCAGTTCATAACAAAAACCGCCAAAAAGGCCTTCAACAACCTCAACCAGTGCAGCAGCGCTCTCTATCATCATCTGGGAGAAAAAAGAATTCAGACAAGGTTAAAAATACGACTACCACAAGATCTATTGCTAATCCTAAATGAGGATGATAACACCCACAACTCGAGGAAACTCTATTCTCCTCCAAAGTTAATTAAACTTTTTCTCTTAAAAAGGGCTAAGGAATCACATCCAAAACTTTGTCTGCGTAATTTTGCAACATCATGTTATTCATGATATGCTTAATTAACATAATTTAAGACAATACACTTACCACTCTAACGCATTAATCAGTGCATGGAGCTCTGCAAGCAGCTCTAATTTTATTGGTGTAGGAGTAAGGGACCTTTCTGATGGCCTGCGAGGAATTTCTTCTGATTTGTCATCAAACAAGTGACTGTGTTTTTCAGTTTCCTTTTGAATAGAGATAGCTAATCTTCGATAATCCGAAGGTCGATTAAAATCTGATTTAGAAGACCCGGACAATTTCTCAGTATTCTTTCCGTTTTTAGTGGTCTGTCTACTCACTATTGGTTCTTGAAACTGCTTCTCAACTAGTGGCACATATCCCTTTATAAAATAAAACATAAATACATAATGTAAAAAAGTTCTACAGGGCGATCAAATAAAAACTTAATCGCAGTCGCATATGAAACAAGCACGGCATGTCGATGATTAGTTTGCAAATCGTAGAGCTATTATCACAGTATACTTATATATACAGTAGCGAAAGTAAAGGTCATTTATGGTAATTATAGCACCAAGCGGCGAACAAGTTACACTAAAATCTGACAGCTGACGGTAGTAGTGTTTCTCTGCTTTTTGAACGTTATAAGAACAATTTTCAAGTTGTTTGCCAGTGTTTTTATAAAAATGTGATTAGTGATATACCAACACAGTATACTTATACCAATCTATTATGAGAGTCTCGAAAGGGAGCGCATGTTCCGCCGTAAACTGCGAAAACAACAAAGGAAAGAGTCCTAACCTTAGTTTTTTTACATTTCCCAAAGATCCAAAAAGGTAATAAATTCTGATAAATATTAATACATTAAAGTTTAACTTTCTCGTCGTTCTAGATCAAAACAGTGGTTTGTAAACTGTAGACGTGAAGATTTACGTGAAAAGGAGGTGGGATATTTGAATAAAAACTGCACTTTGTGCACGCTGCATTTTGAAGATTCGCAGCTTATAAATGTTAATAAATCATATTACTGGCATTATCTTTGTATTATTTAAAAACCATTATATAATGTAGCTCGTAAATTTTCTGTTTTGCTCATTAAAAATATGGTAACAACAACGAACTGGATTAGAATTTAAAACCCGCCATAATTTAAACGATAGTTTAACTTGTCAACCGCTTGGAGCGCCACTAGTTATAGCTTACCAGGCGTTATATGGGCGCTTTCGCTACTGTATATATAAGTATACTGTGCTATTATCATAGTTACGCTGCTTATTATTTGACCGTAATTGCTCATATTTAACATTTTTTAACATATAGCAAGTGAGCATCAAAATTTATTTTTAATATTAACTATTTTTATTTTATAAACGTGCATGATAAATGTCAGTTGGCAAACTTGACACAGCTAATTCACATAATGAAATAGTTATTTACGACACTAGTCCGGGAACTGACATATTAAAGTATGAGTTTAGAGATTTGCGGACGAGGCGACGAATGGAGCCGAGTCCGAAATTTCTAAACGAATGCTTTAATAATCACTTCACGGACGTGTATCGTACAAAATTTTATTTCATTACTGCCAAAACCATTTTTTATTTGAATATTTTCTTTTTATAAAAACGTCATTTTTAAAATTTATATTCTGTCAAATTAAACATTCGCTGTTGGTGTTTCTCGTTGCTTAGCTACAAATAGATGTGTTTGATGAATTTTTCTCCAAGCAGTCCGGGAAGGGCTGCTAAGCAACACTTCCCGACCTTGGCCTGTAATGTGCCATTTCCCGGACTCAAATCAATGACGTAAAGTGGTATATAGCGTACAGTATGAAATAAAAGAGTTTATCAGTTTAGCAGTAAAATTGTGAGCTTGTAATTTGGCGATCCAAGTTCAAATCCTGTGGCAGACCTGTTTCTTTTCTTAATTAAATTTTTATTTAAATACTGTGAAAATATGAAAAACTGAGTTTGTTTATGCTTAGAAACGAATGGAGAATAGTTTCAACAAATATTGTGAGTAAGAATTGTTTTATTTATAAATTCTAGCTTTACTTCGTTAAAGTCCATATTTAATGATTAGCTGTATATAACATACTTAATTACTTTAACAATATTTATTTATTTTAACCTTATACGTATTTCGGCATGTTTACATTACATTGTCGAAGGTTATATTAGAAAGTAAACAGTTAGTGTTGTTATAGCAATAGAACTTGGTGACTTGATCGCGGTAATCGTCTGCACATGACTTGATTTCTTATTCCAAAATATCCAATAGAAAAGAATTTAAGAGATCAATTTGCGCATTCATTAACGGTACAGTTTTTAAATGTTTGTGAATTTCAAAAGCTTCTAGTATATCTAATTTACGTTTATCATCACAAAAGTGTAAACATTTTATGTGTTATTAGATGTCATTGAATGATTGTGTTCTAGTAAGTGTTTAGCGTGATTGGATTTATGTGGGTGTTTGTATTTGTAACAACGTACGTGTTCTTTATACCTAACATCAAAATTTCTAATTGTCTGGCCTATATAAACCGAATTACAATGCGAACAATTTAATTTGTGAATGCCTGGTTTTAGCAAATCATCTGTTTTTGATTTTGCATTAAACAAAGTATTTAAGATGTTTCTAGTTGTTTTAAAAGTTACTTTATATTTATTTGTTTTTGTTTTTAATTTTAGCATTTTTTTCTGATTTGTCACCAAAATATGGAATCGAGGCATATTTAATTGTATCGAATAAAGTTAGGGTATTCGGATAAATTTTTTGAATGGCTAATTTATAATCTTTTTCTTTAATGAATTACAGAAAATTTTTTGAATGACTAATTTATAATCTTTTTTATCATAGAATTATTATTAATTATGTAATACCACGGGTTAAAAATTTTTTGAGAAAGATATTTGTCTTTTCTATGGAAATCGTTGCGTCAAAATTTCACCAAACAAAATCAGCTCGGGTGATTTTGTTGAGTGAAATTTGTAATAATTTATATGAAAGTATACAACAATATAACTTTAATTCTCAACTCTAATTATCTTTATTTACGAAATTAATCTCATATACAGAGCGGCTAGGAAAACCCCGTCCACTTTTCTTGCGGCGGTCAAGAGATGCCGATTTAGTAAAAAAATTAAATTAAAATACTGGCAACAATGCAGAATCCAGAACGCTTTGGTTGTTTTGATTTTATATGGGGCGTATTTAATAACTAAAACTCTTGGATTCTGCGTGGTTGCCAGTATTTTAATTTACTTGTTCTTTACTAAAGCACCATCATTGACCACCGCAAGAAAAGTGGCCGGGGTTTCCCTAGCCACTCTGTATATCTCCGGAACCCCTTGACTGATTTTGATCAACTTTTGTATTTGAAAGTTTTTAATTGCAGGTAGTTCTGTAATAGTATATTATGCAACAAATCTGTAATGATAGCTAATAATACACGAGTGAGATTACGACACAAACGGTAGCGAGTGTCGTAATTCAAACGAGTGTATTAATAGCCATTATAAAAGGGTTGCCTACACTATCTTTTCTAATACTAGTTAATTTAAAGAAATATTCATTAATAAAATTTAATTGAACGTTATACTAAAAAAAAACTCTAACTCTAAATTTGCTGTTTTTTAGTATAGATTATTTTGTAAACACTTTTTTGAAATTTTGAATATAGTGTTGTAGTGCATACAAAAGCAAATCGAATGCTTTTTTTACTGCCAGATTACTCAAAAACAAAATATTCAATCAATACAAATTGTTATAAATTTTTTAATATCCTTTAATAAGTATAATCAAGCGATGTAAAAATATTTTTAAAAAATGAAAATTGTAAATATACTAGCTGCTCAAAATTTTAAATATTTTCAAAACATTATTCCTCAAAAACTCCCAACACCATTTTTTCTAACTTACTAAGTCGATAGAGCTTACAGTGAACTACAAATTTATTTTTTACTAATCTCTCAAATTTTACTCCATCGCCCTCCAGGAATTTTTGAATTTGATGAATTATTTATTCAAAAACGCAAACGCCAATCGTTATAAATTTTAATCAGTTTAATAGACTATTTAAAGTATTTTTTTTTAGATCTAACAAGAATTTTCAACCATTATAAAATTCCGGAAGTTACGATGTTTTAAATATGCCCATCAATTAGTTCTAGTTAAAAACATATTTTTCAGTTGTTGAATGTTTGTGATAACTCTGTAATTAAAGTATTTTTAAGCATTTCTAGTTCCAACTTGGAAGCGTTTTAATTAGCTAGCACCTAAATCCCGTGCCGCGAAGCCGTGCAAACGCTTTTGGTATGGAGCGGCGGCTTTTTTTCCTTTATATTCATTTTATTTTATACTAACATAAAACTTTAATAAAAAAAATAACCCTAATAATATGTATAAATCTACTTAATCAGTACTATTATCCAAATGTGTCTAAACCACGATATATAAATAATTTGTCTAAATTTAAATGTTTTCGCGCAGAATCGGCGGCGCCGAAACGGTTTTGCGCCGAAACGGTCTCGCACCGTAATGGCCGGCGCCGAAACGTTCCCTCGTCGAAGCGTCCCGGCGCGCGGTGGCGCGCCGAATCGGCGGCAGCGAATCAGTCGCGCCGAAACGTTCCAGTCCGCAAGTTTTGTACTTTCCTATAATACTTTCAGTACAGGGAATTTCATGAATATTTTCGAGTTCGATATTTTCGCGGAAATACATGTTTTGGAACTTCAGTAATCCAAAAAATTGTAGGTGCTTGAAAAACTCTCACGCCCCAAGCGGAAGTTAGAAGTATATTTTGGTTTGTTTATTTTCAGGAATTGAATGTCGTGAATTTATAACCGGATTCTGATAAAATACTTGGTTATATTACTTAATATAAAAAACTACTAGTGTTACCCCGGCGCACAATGCACTGACAGACAGCGTTGCAGAACCGGCTAAATGATAAGTCACGTGATGCATTAGTTCCATAAGGGAGACGCGACGTTAGTATAGATGTCGCCTCAAGTGAAGCGCGTCTAGTAGACTTTCATATATATTATAAATTAAAATAATTATTATTGAAAAATCGACGCAGAATAAAAATATAAAAATGTTTCATGTTCCATCTGAGGATAGAGACCTTTCATTGGAAAAAAATGGTCCAAATTGGTGAGGCGGTAGCCGCTGGAGGAACCGGAGAAAAAAACCCTTTGAGCTTTTATATACAGAGAGAGTTAAAAGTATGGAGACACCGATTTGCTGTCGTTAATATTCATTTTATATAAAAATGTTCAATACAAAAGTTTTTTATGAAATTTTTATCTACATATTGATACACACGAAAAATTTTATTATTCAATTGTTTTTTTTGTTATCACTTTACGCTATATTTTTTTTAAATAGGCAAACTATTAATGTTATACTACTATTCGATAGAGAATTCTTTTCTCTTTACAATGGTATAAAAATTTTTTGGGTTTGTATAACATTTCTTCGAGAAAATGCCCGTTGAAGTTGAAGTATTTACAATTAATTAACTTCCCTATTCGTTGTAACGAATCGTTACTAATTTTGATTTAATTTGCATTGAGTTTACAAGAATTGTTTAATTTTTACATTTAGTTTATATGCCGTTTTCCGTTTACAATATTATGTTACCGTTAGGGGTTTATTTTTATATTTAAAATAAGTAGTATTCCGTTGGTTAATGCTTTATATTCATTGTGTGCAAGTTTCCGTAATTTAGCAACCGTTTCAGTATTTTAAAATTGTAATTTTAATGTATATTTGATTTCAAACATTTTATTTACGGCCGGAAATCAGATAACCGCGTCTCTGCGGATCGAGCCGCAGAGATGCTATGTCAACCTCGCTCTCGTAGAGTGGGGATGCGCTTCGATTTCGGGCGCATACCGACCGGCTATAAATTCAAAATTTTGAATTTTCGAGTTCAGTTCGCCGATGTTCCAGCCCAGTACCAGTCCAGCCACTTCTACAAGTCACCAGTGCTCCGACCGAGGTAACCGACCACCGCATCCAGGATATTGGGGTAAGCAAGCTGTGTTTTGACACCATTGCTAGTAACGTCAAATATTGCTCTCTCTCTCTCTCTCTCTCTTGTATATTTGTAAACTGTGTTTTCCGGAGTGCACCTTACGCGAAACACTTCCTGAGGTTGCACTTCTCTAACTCGCCTACGCGAAACAATTCCTGGGCAAAGTTTACTCTTCTCTCTCTCTGACTCTTTTGTTTTCCGGAGTGCACCTTACGCGAAACACTTCCTGAGGTTGCACTTCTCTAACTCGCCTACGCGAAACAATTCCTGGGCAAAGTTTACTCTTCTCTTTTCTATTTTGTTTGAGAGCTTTGTTGTGTGATTCATAGTGGCGAATTTGTCCGCCTGGTGTCAAGATAACAGTTTGTTTGCTTTAGTAACTGGTACCGTTTCCGACCGTATACTGGTGACTACTGTATATATATTGGCTACCGTATGTATGTATTGCTACCGTATGGCTACTGTATTGCTACCTTATTTGCTACTGTTTTGCTACCATACTTGCTACTGTTTTGCTACCGTATTTGCTACCGTATTTGCTACCGTATTTGCTACTGTATTTGCTACCGTATTTGCTACCGTATTTGCTACCGTATTTGCTACTGTATTTGCTACCGTATTTTTCTTAATATTATCCGCTTTGCTTGTATATTATTAATTTGGATTGGATATTATGTAATAGACGTATTTAAACCATTCTACGTTGTTTTACTTGACTTGTTGAATATATCCGAGTTAAATAGAGCTGCTTCAAGAACCTGCAGGCTGTCATTCCATCAAACAGACCCCTGGAGACCGACATCTTCAACTGCAGTTACCCAGGTCTTCGCTAAGCCGTTCTGTTACAGCGAAGCCGTTCTGGAGAGTAAACTCCATATAAAATCTGGCGCCCGAGAATTTCCCAGCGATTATACGCATAAGCAGCCGTATAATCCCGCCCACAACAAAATACAAGTTAACTACCGGACTACAGAGTTGCCAAATAGGCAACTGGGGAAAAGAGCGTCGCAAATTTGGCGCCCGAGCAGGGACTGTGTTTGTCCAGTCAATCCCAAAGAAGAACCGTCCCGTAACGTGACTTGGAGGGCATTTCCGTTCCAGCAAGTATACCAACAAGTGAACACCGCAACTATGACCGATTCTGAGAAGTCCGACCTGGAGAACAACCTAGTCGAAGATGACGCCGACCCAGGTAGGAATTTCGACTTCACCGATGGCCGGGTTAGCTGGGTGTACCGCCTTAAGAAGGCACAACTAGTGGAGGAAGCCACCAAGTTCCGTTTGTCACCAGAAGGTACGACGGAGGTATTGAGACGCCGCCTGGTTCAGTTTATACGAGAAGGACCAACCGCCCCACTAGTGACCGATCCACCAGCAACCCCAACAACGACAGTATGCTATGCAGCTACGAGTATGGAAGATTCATTTCAGTGGAAGGTACCCGTGATGTCTGCACCGACTTCTACGACTGTGAGCACCTTGTATACCCAGACGTCAACCGCCACGACCAGCACAACCGCTGGTATACGGTATCACTTTCCGAGGTCATTTACACCGTATCAACCACCGTTATCAGCATCGGCATCCGTACCCCAGGTCTACTTAAACATCCAAACTGCGGTAACCAGCGCCGCCGCAGGTATGCCGTATTATATGCCTACAACTTTTCCGATGTACCAAGTACCGCCACCAGTGACCGTACCAAACCCGACCCAACCACCCCGGAACGATAATTTGAATGTCCATAAATGGAATGTGACATTTGATGGAAGCACCGACCCCGTAGCGTTCTTGGAACGACTTGACGAGATCTGCCTGCGCTACAACATACAGGCAGAGCAATTGTTACCAGTGCTACCGGAGATATTTACCGGCACCGCTCTGCTGTGGTACCGAAATAACCAGAAGCGTTGGAGATGTTGGAGCGATTTCCTTCATGACTTCCGAGCCTTCTACCTACCTGCCGACTACCTGATTAACCTGGAAGCCCAGATCAGCCAACGGGTACAGCAGAAGCATGAGACAGCGGTGAGTTACATCATCGACTTGCAAACCTTGATCAGAAGACATGGAGCGATGTCACCGGACCAAGAATTATTCTGGTTACACCGCAATTTACTCCCTGACTACCGTTTATTTATACACCGATCCACATGCAATTCCGTAGACCAGTTGCTAGCTGCAGTCAAAGAATATGAAGACATCCGCAAGCCCGTTCCATTGATTACAGCTACCCGATCTAGCATACCACCAACACCAGTAGTAGCAGCCGGTCCGACTTATCCGAGAACCAATCCGAAACCCGTATGGAAGAACAACCCGTATGCTACCGCGCCCAAAGAAGTACCGACCATCAATAACCAAACGAGTAAGAGCACTCCCGCAGTATGCTGGCATTGCTGCCAAACCGGTCATTACCGACAACAATGTACCAACAAGAGGGTCCTCTTCTGCTCCAGGTGTGGTACACGAGGAGTCATGTCTCGGGACTGTAAATGTCAACAGCCGGGAAACGCAAACGGAGCCACTCAGTAAGGAGGCCTGAACCGCTTCCGACAAATACCGCCTCCCTGCCAGGGGATAACCGTCCGTACCTGTCCGTCCTAATAGCCAACCGAACCTTTTCTGCACTTGTGGATACCGGTGCCGTACTGTCCTACATTGGCCCACGAGTAGCTGACATTTGCAAGAAGTTGCAGATAACCGAACAACCGCCCCTTACCCGAAACGCTACCGTATTAAATGGTCAAACCGTCCGTGTACAAGGAGCCTATGCTGTTCCAATTCAGATAGACCACCAGAACAAGACACACCAGTTCAACTACATACCCGGCATGGTGTCCGACATCTTGTTGGGGATGGATTTTCTGCAGTCCATGAATTTCCACATTAACCTAACTACCGGCAATGTATTTCTGGAAAACCGCATTGTGTCCATCAAGAAAAAGGATGCCGTATCCGTAGGGATGGTGCAAGAAGCGTCAACGTCACTAGCTAGTCTAACCGAGAGGGAAGTACAACAGCTCAACAACTTCCTAGACACCGAGTTACCCTTGTTTGAAGGTATTAAGGGTACCACCAAGAATGTGGAGCATCAAATCCGTTTAATGCACCGCACACCGATAAAACAGCGTTACCGACCGCAGAATCCCCGAATGCAAGAAATCATCAACATCGAAGTAGACCGAATGCTCCAAGAAGGGGTCATTGAACCGTCAAGCAGTCCATGGAGTTCTCCCATAGTCATGGTCCAGAAGAAGGATGGAAAGCCGAGGTTTTGTATCGACTTCCGTAAAATTAACGAGGTATCAATGAAAGATGCCTATCCACTCCCGTACATTAATGCTATCCTAGACAAGCTGAGACAAGCCCGTTATATTTCCAGTATTGACCTCAAACAAGGCTACTGGCAAATACCGTTGACCGAGGACAGCAAACCGATCACAGCCTTTACCGTTGGGGGAAGAGGATTGTTCCAGTTCCGTGTAATGCCGTTTGGTCTTCATTCAGCACCCGCTACGTTTCAGCGTCTCCTGGACACCATCATCGGTCCAGAGATGGAACCCAAGGCTTTTGCATACTTGGATGACATTATTGTCTTGGGGAAGACTTTCGAAGAGCATCTGAGTAATTTGCAGGAAGTTTTCCGCCGTCTCCGTACAGCAAACCTTAAGCTCAACCCCGAAAAGTGTGAATTCTGCCGAAAGTCCCTGAAATACCTGGGGCATACCGTTAGTGAGCAAGGAATCCATACCGACCCGGAGAAGGTGGAAGCCATCCGTAACATACCGCCCCCACGAAATGTTCGAAGTCTACGACGTTTTCTGGGTGTGGCTTCCTGGTACCGCCGTTTTGTACCGTCATTCTCCAACATAGTAGCTCCACTCACTAAGCTACTCCGGAAACAACAACGTTGGTGTTGGAACGACGCCCAGGAAGAAGCTTTTATAAAATTAAAAGCCAGCCTCACCGAAGCACCCGTCCTGGCGTGCCCAGATTTCAACAAACCGTTTATTCTGCAAACCGACGCTTCCGATCATGGGTTAGGCGCCGCGCTTACTCAGAACACCAGCAGCGGGGACAAGATCATCGCTTACGCGAGCCGTACGTTGTCTCCAGCTGAGAAGAATTACTCCGTGACCGAAAAAGAATGCTTAGCCATCGTCTGGGGAATCGAGAAGATGAGACCGTACCTAGAGGGCTATCATTTCACCGTAGTATCCGACCACCAGTCCCTTCGCTGGCTTCATTCTATTAAGAGCCCAGCTGGAAGATTAGCCCGGTGGAGTGTTTTTCTGCAGCAGTACGACTTCGAAATAAAATACCGAAAGGGAGTACTTAACCGTGTTGCAGATACCCTGTCCCGTGAACCGTTACCGAATGCCGAAGAACCAACCGATCCGGAACTGTGTGTTGTCAATGTGCCAGACTGCGCCTGGTATCAACGCAAGTACAAAGAAGTCACACAGCGACCTGCCGATTTTCCCGATTATGTCATCCGAAATGAGAAACTGTACCGTCACTTCTACGACAACAGTCTGAAGGACGACGAGTTTACCGACCCATGGAAGTTGTGCGTTCCGACCCCTCTACGCCAAAAAGTGTTAGAAGAAAATCACGACGTCCCAACCGCCGCACATATGGGGATAGCCAAAACCATAGCCCGGATTGCCAGACAATATTACTGGCCGGGGATGTTTCGTGAGATTGCAAAATATGTCAAAAAGTGTTTATCCTGCCAACGCTATAAAACATCGCAGCAGCAGACACCTGGACAGATGCAACCGTCCGCCAACCGACAACCGTGGGAAACCGTTAGTACCGACCTAGTTGGACCACTACCAAGATCTTCATGAGGTAATTGTTACCTTGCCGTATTTCAAGATAGGTTCACTAAGTGGGTGCAGTGCAGAGCTATCCGTACAGCTACCGCACAAGCCGTAAGTAAAGCTCTGTTTGAGGACATTATAACCCGATTTGGAACGCCGAAAACCGTCATTACTGATAATGGAACTCAGTATAATAGCCGTACCTTCAGTCAGCTCCTCAAAGATTTTGGCATCAACCACCGATTTACACCACCGTATACACCGCAGGCTAACCCCGTCGAAAGGACCAACAAAACGCTGAAGACCATGATTGCTCAGTATTGTGAAGGTAACCACCGTAAATGGGATCAGCATTTATCTGAATTTATGCTAGCCATAAATACCGCACCAAATGAATCCAGTGGTTTTACTCCCGCATTCCTCAACTTTGGAAGAGAGTTGGAGCTACCAAACACTCTCAGATGAGAGGCAGAGGATCCGACCGAAGATACCGATCCTGAGGATGATACCATTCCAGAAACCCATCAGACCCGAATAAAGAAGTTACAAGAAGTGTTCGAGTTAGTTCGAGTTAACCTAGCAAGAGCATTTACTACCCAGGGGCACCATTACAACCTACGCCGAAGAGATTGGAAGTGCCATGTAGGTGACAAAGTGATGAAGAAAGAACACCACTTATCTTCCACAGCTCAGGGATTTGCGGCCAAGTTGGCTCCGAAATATTCCGGTCCTTATACCGTTACTAAAGTTCTTTCACCCGTAGTTTATCAATTAAAAGGTATAACCGGAAAACGTGTTCCTCGCGTTCATATTAAAGATCTTAAACCGGCCCATGTATAACCTGTACCGAATTTCCAAGATAGACCATTTAATGACACCGCCACCGAAACCGCAACCGATGTTTTAAACGACATTATCACCGACATTACTCCTTCCCCGAGTATGGAAACCGCTCCGACCCCCACTCAATTCAACGACGAAGATTTTCTACAGTACGTGCAAGAATTGCAAGCCGAAAACACCACCGCTCCGACGACTACCCGTAACTACAGGGAGGCTACCACCGAAGATGCTCCAGAGGACGATTGGATTATGGACATTGACCTTCCGCAGCAGCGCATTCCGGTGTGGTCTGGAGACCTATGCTGGAGATGTGGGCAACCGGGGCACCATCGCCAGACATGCAGTCGTCCCAGGATTTTGTTCTGTTCCCGCTGTGGTCTGATGGGGAAGATGTCCAGGAACTGCTGGTGTACTCAGAGAAGACCGACACTGTCAGCATCATCGATCAGCATTACCAGATGTTGTGACCGGGCTGTACAGTGTAATTTAATCGAGTGAGGTGAACAAGGGTTCCACGTTAAAAATTTAGTTCCGTGAGGTTTTGTTTCAACAATATCCGTTAATTTTGTTTTGTGCCGAAAAGGATAAATCCTTTTCTTTCCGAAGAAGGAGGGGTGTGTAACGAATCGTTACTAATTTTGATTTAATTTGCATTGAGTTTACAAGAATTGTTTAATTTTTACATTTAGTTTATATGCCGTTTTCCGTTTACAATATTATGTTACCGTTAGGGGTTTATTTTTATATTTAAAATAAGTAGTATTCCGTTGGTTAATGCTTTATATTCATTGTGTGCAAGTTTCCGTAATTTAGCAACCGTTTCAGTATTTTAAAATTGTAATTTTAATGTATATTTGATTTCAAACATTTTATTTACGGCCGGAAATCAGATAACCGCGTCTCTGCGGATCGAGCCGCAGAGATGCTATGTCAACCTCGCTCTCGTAGAGTGGGGATGCGCTTCGATTTCGGGCGCATACCGACCGGCTATAAATTCAAAATTTTGAATTTTCGAGTTCAGTTCGCCGATGTTCCAGCCCAGTACCAGTCCAGCCACTTCTACAAGTCACCAGTGCTCCGACCGAGGTAACCGACCACCGCATCCAGGATATTGGGGTAAGCAAGCTGTGTTTTGACACCATTGCTAGTAACGTCAAATATTGCTCTCTCTCTCTCTCTCTCTCTTGTATATTTGTAAACTGTGTTTTCCGGAGTGCACCTTACGCGAAACACTTCCTGAGGTTGCACTTCTCTAACTCGCCTACGCGAAACAATTCCTGGGCAAAGTTTACTCTTCTCTCTCTCTGACTCTTTTGTTTTCCGGAGTGCACCTTACGCGAAACACTTCCTGAGGTTGCACTTCTCTAACTCGCCTACGCGAAACAATTCCTGGGCAAAGTTTACTCTTCTCTTTTCTATTTTGTTTGAGAGCTTTGTTGTGTGATTCATAGTGGCGAATTTGTCCGCCTGGTGTCAAGATAACAGTTTGTTTGCTTTAGTAACTGGTACCGTTTCCGACCGTATACTGGTGACTACTGTATATATATTGGCTACCGTATGTATGTATTGCTACCGTATGGCTACTGTATTGCTACCTTATTTGCTACTGTTTTGCTACCATACTTGCTACTGTTTTGCTACCGTATTTGCTACCGTATTTGCTACCGTATTTGCTACTGTATTTGCTACCGTATTTGCTACCGTATTTGCTACCGTATTTGCTACTGTATTTGCTACCGTATTTTTCTTAATATTATCCGCTTTGCTTGTATATTATTAATTTGGATTGGATATTATGTAATAGACGTATTTAAACCATTCTACGTTGTTTTACTTGACTTGTTGAATATATCCGAGTTAAATAGAGCTGCTTCCATCAAACAGACCCCTGGAGACCGACATCTTCAACTGCAGTTACCCAGGTCTTCGCTAAGCCGTTCTGTTACAGCGAAGCCGTTCTGGAGAGTAAACTCCATATAAAATCTGGCGCCCGAGAATTTCCCAGCGATTATACGCATAAGCAGCCGTATAATCCCGCCCACAACAAAATACAAGTTAACTACCGGACTACAGAGTTGCCAAATAGGCAACTGGGGAAAAGAGCGTCGCATCGTAAACGAATAGCCATGATAAACAAAAGCGAAGCGATAAACAAAGGCGATATCACTAAGGCTGAATTTGTTTGTTTACAACATTTTTCATTTTTGTGTAATTTATTGCTGTTGGCATTAGCAATGGCGAGTTTAAGTGAACGTGAAAGAATTGAATACTTATGATGCTGGGTCATGGAGATAGACGTAGAAGTTTACAAGACGTTTGTAATTTATTTAATGATACGCATCCAAATAGAAATCCAATTTCTAAATCTGTTGTTGGTAAAACTTTACAAGGTGAACTAACGTGTAGCGTTAAAAATGTACCAAAGAGTGGTAGACCTAGAAAATCGACAAGTGATAATAAAAAACTGGATGTTTTATTGGCTGTATCTGAAGATCCCCATTTACCAACCAGGCAATTAGCGGCCAATCTCAATATTTCACAGTCTTCGGTCGTTTCAATTTAAAAAATGAAAAGTATAAACCCTATAAGGTACACTTTATACACGAGTTGATGGAGGATGATTTTGATAGGAGACTCCAATTTTGTGAGGAAATGTCAAATATTTGCAATAATAATGAAAATTTTGTCAACAATATTGTTTTCTCTGACGAAGCTACGTTTTGCCTTAATGGTGAAATAAACAGACATAACTGCAGATACTGGTCATCGGAAAATCCTCATTGGGTTTTGGAACACCATACGCAGTATCCTCAAAAGGTTAATGTTTGGGCGGGCATTCTAGGGGGTCATATTATCGGTCCCTTTTTCATCGATGGCAATTTAACTTCGGCTCTGTATTTGCAGTTATTGCAAAATCAAATTATACCTACTTGTGCTACTCTCTATCCCCATGAAAACAATGGACACCTCCCCAATAACAGTATCTGGTTCCAGCAAGATGGCGCCCTACCACATTATGGTGCAAATGTTCGTCAACATCTGAATAACGTGTTTCCAAATAGATGGATTGGGAGACGAGGAAACATTGAGTGGCCAGCCCGTTCGCCGGATTTAAGCCCTTTAGATTTTCTTCTTTATGGGGATACGTAAAAAACAAAGTTTATAAAGATAGGCCCAATAACATAGAAGATTTAAGAATCCGAATTACCAGAACGATGGAAGAAATTCCCCGTGAATTCTTAGAAAATTCTCTTCGGGGTTTTGTAAATCGATTGGGTTATTGTCAAATTGTAAATGGAGGACAGTTTGAACATTTAATTCACTAGAATTAAGTGTTTAATCGTATTTATTTATGCTTTACTTTTTTTGTTAATGTTTTTGTAGTTTGTAACATCATTGTATTTTTTTTTGTCGTTGTTTAATTTAGTTATTAATTTCTTTCTAACAATAAAATTTTGACCGACAACTTTGTTGCAAATAATTTTCATAAAATAAAAATATTAAACTCGCTCGCCTTTGTTTATCGCTTAACTTTTGTTTATCATGGCTGCATCGTTTACTAATTGGGAAGTAATTGATTGTAAATACTTCACTTTAACGGGCATTTTCTCGAAGAAATGTTATGCAAACCCAAAATTTTTTTATGCCATTGTAAAGAGAAAAGAATTCTCTATCGAATAGTAGTATAACATTAATAGGTTGCCATTTAAAAAAATATCGCGTGAAGTGATAACTCAGAAACAATTGGATAATAACATTTTCCGTGTATATCAATATGTAGATAAAAATTTCATAAAAAACTTTTGTATTGAACATTTTCTTATAAAATGAATATTAACGACAGCAAATCGGTGTCTCCATACTTTTAACTCTCTCTGTATGTATATGGATAATACCGAGACTAAACGAAACATGACTCATCCCTTTTTACTTTCCCATACCTTCGGTGTAGGGAAGTTTTAATTTCCTGAAAATTTGGGAATACAGATTTTAACGGAAATACACGTTTTGGGGCTCAAGAAACCCAAAAAAGTTGTTTTTTTTTATAAATATCTGTCTGTGGGTGGGTGGGTGTGTGGGTGAGTTTGTGTGTGGGGGTGACAGGCGAAAGTACTGAACCGATTTTGATGAAGTTTTAAATCAAGAGGTATATCAAAAATTGTAGTTCTAGTTAAGCTTTTCAAAAACATCCGAAACCGAAAACGGAAGTGAGACATGTTTTTTGGTAGAGTTTTTTTCAAAACTAAATTTTGAAAATTTGAGCAGGGAATCTGAGAGAAGAACTTAAGGCAAATGTAAAACTTATTTACCAAGATTTCTAGCTGTGAAATGGTGTCCGCTACAACTTCTTAACAATCTAGATTTTAACGCCCATTTACTCAAAAAGTTGTTGCCTGATCGGGATCAGCTATAACTTGTTTGAGAGCTCTTCGTGGATAGTATACAATGAAATTAATTTCGAAAACCCAAAAACAATCGTGTGATCGGGTTTAGCTACAACTTGTTTAAAGCCCTTTGTAAGTAGTATACGATGAAGTAAAATTAATTTCAAAAATCCGAAAAATGTTGAAAAAAATATTTTTCAAACACTGTCCACACGATTTTTTTAAGTTTTCTGAGCTGATAGAGCTTGTAATGATTTACAAATTTATTTGTTACTAATCTCTAAAATTTTACTCTAACGCCTTCTAGAAATTTTTGAAAAATTTGAAATTGATTATTTATTCAAAAACGCAAACGCCGATCGTTATAAACTTTTATCAGTTTTATAAACTAATTGAAGTACTTTATTAGGATCCGCAAGAATTTTTTTACTATTTAAAAAAAACGACACTTTTTAGTATCAACAACGCGTTTTTCGGCAGTTACGTGATTTCAACTACGCTTATCAGGTAGCTGAAGTTAAAAAATATATTTATTTCATACTGTACGCTATATACCACTTTACGTCATTGATTTGAGTCCGGGAAATGGCACATTACAGGCCAAGGTCGGGAAGTGTTGCTTAGCAGCCCTTCCCGGACTGCTTGCAGTGCCGGATTAAAGAATTTGCCGCTTTACGCACATTAAAATTGCCGCCCCGAAACGAAAAGACTAAAATTAAAACTTATAACTTACCTTGTCAAAATTGTTTCCGCCGAGATTTTTTTTTAACTACGACAGTATATAGTTATAGTTTGTTTATGTTTCAAGTGAAATGCAGGTGCACCGTCGATATTTTCTTATTTCTTGCTCACATCTCATATTACTATATGACTCATATAGTCATGATATGCATTTTATGGGAGTTGTAAATAATATCTAAGAAAAATTTAAAACTCTGTCATTTTATTAAATTAAAGTCTCAGATTTTGCCGCCTCTAGAAATCTGCCGCTATACGCACGTGCGTATCCTGCGTATAGGGTAATCCAGCGCTGACTGCTTGGAGAAGTATTCATCAAACACATCTATTTGTAGCTAAGCAACGAGAAATACCAACAGCGAATGTTTAATTTGACAGAATATAAATTTTAAAAATGACGTTTTTATAAAAAGAAAATTTTCAAATAAAAAACGGTTTTGGCAGTAATGAAATAAAATTTTGTACGATACACGTCCGTGAAGTGATTATTAAAGCATTCGTTTAGAAATTTCGGACTCGGCTCCTTTCGTCGCCTCGTCCGCAAATATCTAAACTCATACTTTAATATGTCACTTCCCGGACTAGTGACGTAAATAACTATTATCATTCTTTACATATTTTTCATATTTTTTTAAATATAGTGGAATCACGTTCAGGACCAATACACGTCATCAATACCTACAGACACAAGTTTTTAATACCAAACCCAGAAAACAAAAATCAAATGTTTTCATCATTAAATAATGCACAAGAAATAATATTATAATGATCAGTTTCAACCAAATGTTAAAAATTCTGCATGAAATGGTTAATATTTTTTAATTGTCTGTAGTAACAAGGAGAGAATTCCATGATAATATCATATTTCGTGGCTTTGGATTGGCATCACTAGGTCACACGTTTACATATCGATCTTCTATCGATTTTTATATGATTGTGCAACCTAACCTCACCTCACCAAACAAACAACCAAACGCGCCGGCGCGGGGGGGGTGGTCGTAGCTCACGGATTCTGCTAGTAATGTATTCAACGATTACCAAGCATGTGTTGAATATTATTTTTTCAGCCGGTTGTAACTTGGCTTCACTTTCTTTCCTGTTTATAAATATTAGTGTCGTGTTTTTGTGATTTTTTTAAAAATAGTTCTTTTCGGAAGTAGTAATTGTTTTAACCTTGTAAAACTTCAACCTCTCATTATGCCGAAAGGGAAACCTCTCTGTAAGCAGTCTAAAGAGCTGGTTGCTAGTTTAATACGTTACGCTGCCTTTACTTGCTGTTAGGGAGGTATGTTCTTTTTATAATTGTTGTTTATAGTTTGTAAAACTATAGTAATTGTTTATTGCAGAGAGTTTCGAATGCTTTAAACCTTAACATGTCAACCCTATTTCAAAAACAGTAAATTCTAACGAAGTTTTACACAGTGCAAAAAGGAACAAAAACAGGAGCAAGCCTGTTCGTGAAATCGATAATTTTGACCAGGTCGCAATTCGAAATGTATCGAGAGAGTAAGTACTTCGTTTGGTTTCTCAATTTTTGTCAATATTTACATTTTCATGTTTTTAAAACAACACATAACCCGAAAATCTCCTTTGGATTTGCTAATAGAAAGAGATGTTTTTAATGGAGGTATCACACTTCATTGGGGAAAATATTGAAGGACATTGGTTTTCGTTGGAAAAAAGATGATCCGCGTAGAGGACTAATGGAGTTGCAACATGCTTTACGTAAAATAGAGTTTCTACAAAAATATGTAAAAAAGGCACAATCGGCTAATCCATCGCAGTTTGTCTACCTAGATGAAACTTGGGTTTATGAAAACGGTTCTGTAGGTAGATTGTGGCAAGATGACAATCACAAAAGTGTAAAGAGGAGTAAAAGTGACGGAAAATGGTTAGTTTTTACTTAAAATTAGCTAGAATGTGGTTTTAACCTGCAATATGTGTATTTTCTTAGTTATATTGTTTTACATGCTGGAAATTGTAATGGTTTTATTCCTGGAGCATCTTTAATATTTTCATTCAGTACAAAAAATCCAGATTATCATGGTTCAATGAACCAAGGGAATTTCTTGACATGGTTTGAAAATCAATTATTAAAAAATTTAGAAGAGCCATCCATAATTTTAATGGATAACGCCACTTACCCCTCCACAATAAAGGATAAAGTTCCAACTACAGGATAATTTTGTTCTAGAAATGCACCCCCGAAGTCATATGCTGCAGATACTCTTGCAGAACAATACGGGCATTCTGTATTAAGCTGTCTCCCTATGATTGCATTTTTAACCCTATAGAAAATATTTGCGGAATATCAAAGACATATTATAATAAACATGTTGCGAGAGATGGCTACGGGGTTGAAAACGCCTTAGCTATGTGGCAAGAAGCCTTAGGTACTGCAACGCCGGAAGTGTGGAAAAAATCCATACAGCATGCTGAAAAAGAAATAAATGGTGGGACAGAGCAGTAGGATTCGATAGGGAGCAGTGGCGTAGCTACCATAGTGCTAGGCGGTGCCGTGCACCGGGGCCCCCAAGCTCAGGGGTCCCTCGGACCCTGACCAGCAAACCTCAAATTGAACTAGCGAAAAATTCTCCCACTTTCGGAATGTAAATAAAATAGGTTGCAACACGACTTTAATCATGGCAACTCATTTTAAAGAATACAGGGGAATTCCCAACAAGTTTCGAACTTCTGTTCGAAACTTGTGGGGAATTCCCCTGTATTCTTTCTGTTGTTTGTGCAGTGTTTCCGGGGATTCCCCAATGACGTTTTGTAGCGTAGCATTACATTACGTTTCAGTTTCTTGTTAATCTTGTTAGTTGTTGGTTGTTCCCTGTTTTGCATAAATTAGAGAATAAAAGAACTAAAATTATGCATAAAAAAAAGAAACCTAGTGGTGCGTTTAAGCGCAAACAACGCCAGGAAAGAGATGATAGTAAACAAAAATTACCAAAAATTGACAAATTTTTTAGTCAGCCTTCTACAAGTAGTTTTGGCCCAAATATTTATGTTGATAGTGACTCAGATAATGTGACCACTGCAGTGCCGGTTGAGAAGCCTACTGAAGAAGATTTGATCATCATTGCAGTTAAAGATACCGCCGCCGGTGACGATGCCGCCGATCATATCAACGACGACGATATCTGCACGGCACAGATAACAGCGGAGGAACCATCGACCTCATCATTTATCGAAAATGTGATCGATCAATCTTCTTATGACTTGGGAAACTTTACGAACAGGATATTAAGTGATAATGAAAAACGTCAAATTCTTGATATGGGGCCTTTACAGCCTTCAGGGCCTTTTCCAAAAGACGTCCGCCAGAACAACAGGTGTTTTTCAAAATCGTACTACTTTTCAACTTCTAAATATGGACCAGTTCATCGTTTTTGGCTGTGTTATTCTAAAATACTAGATGCTGCCTATTGTCAACCCTGCTGGTTATTTGCTTCGCAAAGGAATACTGTATGGTGTACGGGCATTCGGGATTGGAGTCATTTATCAGAAAGAATTAAACAACACAGTTTCTCGAGTGGCCATACGGAAGCATGTGCAGTGTATGAACTTTGGAAAAAAATGATACTATCGACAAGGAACTTGAAAATACAATTCGTAAAGAAACGTCATTTTGGAAAATGGTTCTTCAAAGGTTATTCGATGTCATACTTACCCTAGCAAAGAGTTCTTTGGCTTTAAGAGGACATCGAGAAAACTTAAGTGAGGAAGGGTACCATGGAAATTTTCTGTCCGTTGTAGAGCTTCTCGCCCGATATGATCACATATTGCGGCAAGTTTTGGATATGCCCAAAGGTATTTTTTTTTTTTATTTTTAAGTTTTGTTTTCCTTTTATTTATTTATTTTTATTAACTGTTTATATTCTAATTTTTGTTTAAAATCGTGCTTTTTTTGTTTTTTAGGATCTACAAGATATCTGAGTGCAACAATTCAAAATGAAATGATTGAGTGCTTGGGGACCACACTTGAAAATCATCTGCTAGAACAAATTAGAGCGTCACCGTTTTTCGCCATCACAATGGATACGACACAGGACATATCGAAGGTAGACCAGCTAAGCTTTGTTGTGAGGTATGCAGTAATAACTAGATCGGAAAATGGACAGCCAGTTGATATAGAAGTAAAAGAATCGTTTATAGGCTTTTATGCAGCCATCAAACATGGCGCGGCAGATTTAGTCAACCAGGTGACTTCATTATCTATCGAGAAAAATATTGATTTAAAAAAATGTGTGGGTCAAGGTTATGATGGAGCCAGTGTGATGAGCGGTGTGTATAATGGTGTACAACAACGGATTAAGAATATCCAGCCTAACGCGGAGTACGTACATTGCGCCACTCATAATTTAAATTTGGTGGTAAATGATGCCGTTAGCACTTGTGTGGAATTACAGGTATTTTTCGCAACGTTGCAAGAATTGTATAAATTTTTCGGCAATAGCATCAAACGTTGGGATCTGCTGTCAAAATTCACTGGCGAATCGGACACCACTCTAAAAAAACTAAATCCGACTAGATGGTCCAGTACGGTCAATACGATATCTGCAATAAAACTTCGTTTTTTCGATATAATCAAAGCATTAACAGAAATAGTTCTCATGAATTCCAGTAAAGATGAGCGTAGTGAAGCAGAAAAAATTAAAACAAAAATGCTAAATTTCGAGTTCGTGTTGCTTTGCGAATTCATGCACCGTGTATTGAGTGACATCAATTATGCATCTAAAACTTTACAAAAATGCGATATCGATTTGGACGAGGCAAGTAGAGCTTTAGCAGAGACAAATGCAAAGATGCAAATTTATAGAAATGACTTCGAATCATTCAAGTGCAAAGCCAGTGAAACTGCAAGAAAATATGGCATAGATCCCCATTTTCAAGAAAAAAGGCAAAGGAAAGTTAAAAAACATTTTGATGAATTAGCTTCTGATTACCGATTTCGAAACAGGAAAGAAATATTTAAAATTACTATTTTCAATAATGTACTAGACACAATAATAACTCAATTAAATGCACGTTTTACTGGTATGAGTGCAGTCAGTCAGATATTCAATTTTCTAACACCAACATTTTTACTGAATGTAGATGAAAGAACTTTATTACAAAAGTGCGACCAATTCCAAAGTAAATATTCTGATATAATAGGCCCCAACTTTTCTCTTCAATTTCTTAATATTTACCACCTAATTCTATCTAAATTAACCAAGGCATGGACTATTCACCAATTCTGTAAAGAAATAATGAGATTATATGGAGTGCTAGAATGCGACCTAACAGAAGTATTTACAGCAATGTTACTGTTCCATACAATTCCTGTCACTTCTGCAGAAGCTGAAAGATCATTTAGCAAACTAAAAATAATAAAAAATTATTTAAGGAATACTATGGGCCAAGCTCGACTCCGACATTTATCGCTAATAGCAATCGAAAACAAAGCCGCATCAAGCCTAGATTTAACCGAAATCGTTGATACTTTTGCGAAAACTAAGGCTAGGAAAAGATTATAAACTAAATTGTTATTTTGTTGTTAGTAGGTAGGTCCGACTTTCATATAATAAACTGGAAGAGATCCCTTAAACGGATAAATTCGCTTTTGTACATGACTTAACTGTAGGTATATAAATTGTTTTTAATGTTTTATGTACAATAAAGTGTTTTACATACATACATACATAAACCTTTTGATTTACTTCGTTTTATTGCTTAATACCAATATTATATATATAATATAAAACCTAACCAGTTTAGTTACGGCCCCAGTTTTTTTTTGCACCAGGGCCTTTGGTTACCTAGCTACGCCTCTGATAGGGAGGATGTTAATCCTCTAATAATTAATATAAATGGGGACTCAGAAGACAGCAGCTATTATGACAGTGAGAGTGATTAGAGGATTACAGGGATCATAGTGGGGTTACTTTTTAGTAACTGGTTAAACTTGGTTTAAATAAGTTACTATTTTGTACTTTCTAAAGTGCTATGATGCTTAAAAATTACAAGATATAATTGTAATTTTTAAGCATCATAGCACTTTAGAAAGTACAAAATAGTAACTTATTTAAACCAAGTTTAACCAGTTACTAAAAAGTAACCCCACTATGATCCCTGTAATCCTCTAATCACTCTCACTGTCATAATAGCTGCTGTCTTCTGAGTCCCCATTTATATTAATTATTAGAGGATTAAGATCCTCCCTATGGAAGATATAATTATGTGTCATTTTATGTTCTAACAATAACAGAAACATTCTCTTAAATATGGTTTTAACTTTAATAAATAGAAAATTTTTAACTGTTGGCTTGATTTAATCTCATATGCAGCCCCATCCACAAGCATTAATATTTCCACAAATAGTTATACATAATACCTACTCAGATAGTTGTAATCTTCAACTTATATATAAATAAATACTATTATTGTTGCAATTTTTAATTGTCTTTGATATCTTTTCTGCTAAGATATTTCATTTCATATTATCAACCAGAAATGAATTAAATTTTACATTTGGTGTAACATGTGTTGCATATCCAGTGCTTATTAAAATCATTTTAACTGTAATGTAAACATGATATTTTATGATGTCATTGTGACGTCATCAAATATCGGTGACGTACATTGGTCCTGAGCGTGATTCTACTATATCGACTTTTAGTCCAAAATCCGAAGCGCATCTAATTAGCTGTAGGGCGAGCGGTTCCGTTCTTACTAATCCTATGCGGTATGCAACATCGTAGGTTTACCTATATAAATTGTTTTCTTAGAAATCTAACAGTCGGTGAAATGAGCTTAAGGCAAATCGAAAATGTTTTTACCGAATGCTATAGCTTCAAAATGATGGCCACTACAACTTTTTGAAAATATCGAATTTAACACCCACTTACTCAAAAAGTAGTCATCTCCGCAGCATCAGCTACAAGTTGTTTGAGAGCCCTTTGATGAAACAAAATTAAGTTCAAATATCTGAAAACAATCGCAATGGCGCTTCTTCTAATTTTGAAAATTTTCTAAAAAATGGTATTTAAAAACTTTGTAGGATGTTAGAACGGAAGATTGGCTAGAATTTGATTTTTTTCTGAAAGCTATAATTTCACTGTGGCGCTTTCTATGAATTTGGATGGATGGAATCGGGGGTTGCCTGTATAGCTTGCGTTCTTAGAAATGTAACAGTCTGCGAAATGTACGTTATAATTATAAAATTTACAGTTTTGCAAATACGGTAAGTAAGTAGGTACCTATTAATATCTAGTATGGGAAAGTCCACTCGAAGTCCACACTTCAGCTTTTTTCTTTATTAATTAATATTAAAAATTTTGAGCTGTTTCAGGTACGTAATATGTCTACCTAAGATAGAAATTTAATACTTTTTAAATCATACCTGCTTTGTAAGAACTTTCATGGACTGAAGAAATTTAGATGAACATGATCCAACAATAAAATAAGCCGGTAATTCAGCGAAAGCGTCTTCTAGTGATTCAAACATTGGTATACTCTCTTCTGATTGCCTTAAAATATACACAATTCGTAAATTCTTGGCCATACTGTTAGATAGAACTCCAACTGCTCCTTGAATTATATAATCCTTTTCCAGCCTTTGCACAATTTTCTGAAATATTATATATTAAATGAAAGTAAACAAGACATTGTGATACCTATATAATAACATTACGTAATGATTTGTAATAGTATATTATACACCAAGGTAGAAAAGTCTACTATTATAGTCTGAGGGCTAAGGTTCGATCCCGAGGCACGTAGCGCCGAGGGATGTAAGACCCCTACCGAGGCGTATATAGTTTTTTTTTTCACTACTTATGATATAAACCCTTATAATTGTCGAAAAATGACTATTTTACCTTAAATCCCTGTTTATTTCAAATTATAAAACAAATGACAGTTTTTTGTTTTGTTGGCATGGCAGTTGTTTGAAAATTGTTAAATCATCATTGGCATTCAAAAACATTGTTCTTAAGAACTGGTTTCATCTAAAATACTGAAATTATTAACAATTTTCTCTTTTTTACTTTGTGTGGTTGTATTATAGGCGAAATTGATATTGACAGAGTTGTCATTTATTAGGGCGTGAAAAACGTATATTCAAATACACCAAAGTTTTTAAACTTAAATTAATTTATTTAAACAACTATTTTATGCATAAAATACCATTAAATAGAATCTCTCCATTATATTATATCGTGCTATAAAAACGTTCTCTTTAAAACTGTCACACGATTATCAAAAAATATAAATTTGTTCATTATTTACCAGTGGTTAATAATGAAAAATTAGTTACCTGTCAGTGAGCAAAGGTAGAGAAATTGAATTTCACAGCATTCTATTATGTGTCAAAATGCTACGCCATGTTACTAGTAGTGAAAAAAATATGTTACATATGAATTGTTTGGTGTTAACTCAACTTTACTGTATTTTTATTATCTGTCTTTTAGTTGTAATTAAAAAAAATAAACTGTTTACTTTTACGCTCTTCCGTAATGTAACTCATCTCAATCAGCCCACACTTTACTAGTAGCAGTTTAAACTGTACTCTCAGTTATTAAACCTTACTCAAATTTTATTTTAGACATATAAGATGGGATGCATAAAAATAAAAAATTGAAGTGCTGACAATGAAAACCTATTTATTTATTACTTCATAATGCTTTTAAAACTAACATAAATATTCTACATAACTCGAAGTCCCCTCAACTCCCATGCATTTTCAACTCTTCTACTGATTTCGCCAAAATAAAATGTTTGTGTAGTTATTAAACCAGGTACATTATCTTCAATTTTATTGCACTAAGTGTAGTGTTAAGAAATTAATTAGGTGTTTTCCCGGAAGCAGCAAATTAAGCGTTTACTGGAGCACGAAGAAATTGGGAATCGTACGCCGTCCCAGTTTCTTCGTCACCTCAAAACTCTCGCAGGCAATGCGGTTCCAGAAGATTTTTTGCGAACGCTTTGGATTAGTAGATTGCCAAGCAATATGCAAGCTATCCTAGCAACCCAAGCCGGAGGAGATATAAGTGCCACTGCAGCTCTCGCCGATAAAATTTCAGAGACAACGGCGAGAAATGAAGTTGCCAGTACTTCCGGTGTTTCAAAAATTGTTCAGTCAACCAAACAAGTTAATGCTTTGGCCTTGCAACAACAAGAATTAGCACGTAGACGATCACTTTTTCGTAACCGCTCCTGGCCAACACCAAAAGTCCGATTCACGGTGTAAAATGTGTTGGTACCACCCACGCTTCCGAGAGAATGCAAAAAAATGTATTACGCCCTGCGAATTTGTTTTAAAACACGGAGCAGAGAGTCAGTAATGGCGGCTAACAACTCTTTCTCCGAAACGTTTCGTCTATTCATTACGGGCACAAATTCGAATGGGCAATTTTTGGTGGACACGGATGCAGATTCGTGCCTTTTTTTGCCGTAAACCATACTGTGATAAACACTTATGGGTGCGTAGTAATAAGTTTAGATTTTAAATTGCGCAGAACATTTTAATGGAGATTTGTGGTGGCAGGCATACAAAAACCAATTATTGGTGCAAATTTTTTAGGTTATTTTGGTTTACTTGTGGACATAAACAACCGTAGGTACACTCTAACAACGGCTGGCAACCATCCGCTATCTGGACTACATCGGCCAGTTTACCACGGACATACGCAGTGGCGGCTCGTGGTGTGGTGTACTGGGAGGCATTTTAAAGTATATATTTGGAAAAAATTGTTCTTACCCAAGTTTTAGGTAGCCTTCATTGAAGTCTTTAATACACTTTCGGTAAGCACTCTCTAATAAAATTGCTGTAAATTGATACCCACATTGCCAACGTTTCAAAATGCACAAAATTTTTCATGTGGTTTACGATAAAATCATGTGTTTGAATTTCAGTTTTTAAATGTTTGCAGTCAATATCACACAATGAATTATCACAAAATAGCAGAAAGTGGAAACAAGTTAAAGCATGTTCTTACATGGCATTCACAATCCAAAGTTATTTTGCACGGACAGCGTACAAGACCACTAAATTATGATTACACAACCAGCAACTGTTTTCACACTACTGCGTCGTGTACGTGCGAATCCCGCAAATTAGGCGGCTATTGGCATGCGCTTATCACGAACAACTGAGAGCATCATTCTCGGAAGTTGTGGGAACGTGACCCTGAAGTCTTTAATACGCAGATACTTCTATTCTCTTTTAGCTTGAGTAATATGAATTTTAGCGCAATGAGCTTTCTATTTCACTCTTATTCATTTGAAGGCCCTTTAAGACGACGGCTTTATTCGGTGGCGTACAGCAGAATTGGGGACTAACAGCCAAATGACCCGCAAAGAATCGTTTATTGTGCGCGAAATACTCATTCAAACGTTTTCGGATCCTCGTTCTCGCATAGAAATCTCATACAAAAGTATTTTTTAAATATTATAGTGTATAATATGTTATGTACTCAAATAAAGAGTAATTATTTGTTTTCTCTTATTTCATTTGGAGGTCAATGACCATTTGACCCAATGGAGAAACCGCCACTGGACATACGTCACATTTCTGGCACTGACAAAGTCCCGTCAGACGTTTTATTCCGTATAGATACTGTTGCAAAAATTTCAGTTTCCAGTCCATCCGGTTCTATTAACTACAAGGCCCTGGAGCAATCTCAAAAGGGCGACAGAGAGCTTCGCTCATATTTACAACCTACATCTGTGTTGCAACTAAAGCGGTTTCACTTCCCTGAAGAAGATGCCACTATTTACTGTGATGCATCAACAAGCAGCCTTCGGCTTTTTGTGACAAAACGGTTCCGACGAGCAGTCTCCGAAACCGTCCGTAATTTGGCTCACCCGTGCGTAAGAGTAACAACTAAACTTGTTTCAAGCCGATTTGTTTGGCTACTTATGAACAAAGATATTCTGTTATGGAACCGTCAGTGTATACCCTGCCAAAGATCCAAACATTTCCCGGCACGTACACTCACCTTCAGCATCATTTACTCCACCTTCTTCCAGGTTCGAACACGTGCACATCGATATCGTGGGTTCTTTGCCAATTTCGATGGGCAACACTTATTGTCTAACAATGGCAAACAGCTCTAACCGGAAGTAACATCCAAACAACTGCTTACCATCCAGCTTCTAATGGAATGATAGAACGTTTCCACCGTCAGCTCAAGTCCGCAATAAAATGCCAAGGCCACTTTCGTTAGGTGGAATTTCGTCCCACCGCCTTTTTTGGCATAAGAGTGTCCCTTATAGAAGACCTCGACGCTACTGTTGCAGAAATGGTTTACGGTGAAAATATTCGCATTCCGGGCGAATTTTTTTATACCAAGTAAAGAGGATCTAAGTTTTTGCAAGGTTGCGTCAATATTTTGATGAATCAAAAAGGATCGTTTTTTCTCTGGTGTTTTTTTCAGCATTAGTTTGCAAACATTTTTACGCCAACAAAACTTTGTTCATTATCTTCATTGCGCAGTTATTTTGGTTAAATATTACTTCAAACCCTTTATTGTCAACTTCGTAAGAGAACATATTCGGAATAAACTTTACATCACTTACTTACTACCGTTTTCTTCATTTTTATCAACGGTTATCCCACGGGTAAATTGCAAAATAACCTGGCTAAAAAATTAGGAAAATTTGTTGTGTAAAAGAATACATTGTAGTCTTTCGCAATATTTAAAGTATAAGAAAGTGATATTCTATAGATTAACACTGTGTTATATTTTTTCTTATAAATTATAATGTAAAAGAAAGTGATAATCTATAGATAGTTAAGACGGAAATCTACTCTTGGATTCAGACGGAAACACATTTTTCTACGCGCGTATCAAAAACGGCAGTTTTCGACAATGTTTTTAGTGTCTAAAATGGCCGTTTTTAAGCACTACTAAAGAAAAAAACGCTTTTAAATACTACTTAATGCAAAAAAAGGCTAAAGCAAAATCTATCTAGACTATAGCAACAGTATTACAAAAAATCAAATTTAATACTGTCAGATATTAATCAAAGGTAACTTCAAAAAATTAGTACTGTAAGTTTTCCAATTATGGTTGTAATTTCTCTTCACTTTTGACAAGCGCGTAGAAAGATAGCGTATGCAACACGTGTCAAAGAGCTTTTTTTTCAATCATCCGATTGTAGACCTGCTCTATATCGTTTCGGTCTACAACGTCGCATTCGTGCAAATAATTTTCTCTTTAGACACTTGCTGCATAATACTAATTTTGATAGGTTTACCCCTAAAATAGCAGAGGATTGCAAAAAAAGGTATTTTTAGTACCCATTTAATATAATCAATTAGATTAAATTCAAAGCAGTTATATTAAAATGCCTAAATCAAGTTTATTCAATTTTAACTACAGTTTAAACGCAAAATTAAGAACATATGTAACTTACCGGTACGTAAATAATTTCAGGTTCTTCAGGTTCAGGTTCAACAGGAACTTCTAAAAATAAAACATGGCATTCAATAGCTTATATTATGGAAATCTTAAGATACTCTGATTTATAAATGATTAACGACTGTAAGGACTATAACTAAAACATACGGCACACAATTTGGGACGTATTCTACGACTCAAAGTAATGAGAAAAAACGTAAACATATGTTCGAAAAGTTACAGGGGCTTACACCGCCCGAAAGATGAGCTACAAAAACATTTGGACCCGCTGATTTCTTCGGTTTAAGATGTCTTAACTAAGCTATCAACGTGCACCCTATGTCCATATCTGTGTAAAAAATCCCCTAAATACCGTGACTCGTGCCCAAAGCAATTACATCACTATTTTACAGTAACCCCCGAACTAGAACAATCAGTAACTGCTATTATCATCAGTGAACATTATGTGATGATAATAATAACTTTGATTTGATGTTACTCCAAAATTAAATTTAAACCATTTTTATGAGCCAGTGCTATACAGAGTGGTTGATTTTTCAAGGTCCAGCATACCGATTGTTAATGAAGCCTGGCGCACCAACTACGTTTCTTTATTTATTAAGACAAACAAAGTAAGTAAATAGGCGTTAAAGTCGAAATCTTCAAAAAGTTGTAGCGGCCGCCATTTTAATGCTAGAGAGTTCGGTAAAAAAGTTTTCGATTTTTCTTTCAGATTTCGTGCTCAAATTTAGTTTTGAGAAATAGTGTATTTCATTAGGAGTCTGGAAATAATGTTTTTTTTTCATGCGCGCGTGACAAATTCTCGTGTGAGGCCAGGCCGAACACGGGAAGTCATGCAAGCACGGAAAATCCATTTCTGAACATGTAATGAACGATACTTCTTATTCTACTTATCTGAAAACAACGCAAAAAAAGATAAGAAGTAAATTTAGAGCATTTTATTTTCAAAGTAATAATAATACATCGTAATAATACCAAACATGATTAACATTTCCATAGCAACGATTTATTTATGATCGGCATTGTTTTATTTTCTGTCAGTTTAATTCATGTCAGTTTTAATAAATGTACTCCGAAGAAAATCCAGATATTCCTAAGAACATATTAGAGCAAGCGGCACAAGCCAGTACTGATTTGTTACCAGCAAAATCCAGGTCGAGATATGAACACGAGTATCAACTTTTTATGGAATGGCGAGATCTCGAAAAAGTTAACTTCTAGTTTATTTTGTCGAAAAAGCCAATTATGTTGCTGTTGTTTTCAGAAAAGTATTATAAATAAATATTGTTTATCTACAACAGTGAGTAAAGTGACCACTTTACTCACTCATAAGAGTGAGTAAAGTGGAAATTTACTCTCTAGGTGACATTACCTCATTTTATATATTTTTTTCGTTTTCAAAGTTATGCGATGCAAATTGCGATTAGTAAAGTCATCAATTTTATGTTTTGTTTCAAAGGCATTGTGATGCAATGCTTTCATTTTTAAAACGTCAAAATTTTTTAAAACGTCATAAATTTAAATATTTTTGAAAATTGTACATATTATTCTGTTGTAGATAAAATTTTATACAGAACACATGACTAAAGTGTCTTTTTTTGAAAAAAGTTTCACTTTACTCACTTGTACTATAAATAATTATTTTTCTTATAATTAACTCTAATTGTATTTTTTATTTAGCGCACGGAAAAAAATCGGTGATCGGGAAAAGTTTTCCGTGCGCTGTTCTGAAAATGGCGTCACACACCCACCCACCCACCTACACACAGGCAGACATTATTTAAAAAAACACTTTTTTGGGTTCCTTGACGCCCAAAAGGTGTATTTCCGTTAAAATCTAAATTTCGAAAATTGTCTTGATATTAATACCGAAGGTATGAGAAAGTAAGAACAAATTTCGATATAACAGGGTTTCTATGGTGATTGTCCGTACTAAATTTGAAGCGCTGTAGAACGCAGATAATGTTTTGAGCGTAGGTATTTTTGGATAGAAAACATAGTACTTTTATTTCATACTAGTGTTACCCCAGCGCACAATGCACTGACAGAACCGGCTATATGATAAGTCACGTGATGCATTAGTTCCATAAGGGAGACGCGACGTTAGTGTAGATGTCGCCTCAAGTGAAGCGCGTCTAGCGGACTTTCATATATATTATAAATTAAAATAATTATTATTGAAAAATCGACGTAGAATAAAAATATAAAAATGTTTCATGTTCCATCTGAGGATAGAGACCTTTCATTGAAAACAAAATGGTCCAAATTGGTGAAGCGGTGGCCGCTGGAGGAACCGGAGAAAAATACCCTTTGAGCTTTTATATATGTATGGATGGATTTGTATTATTTTTTCGTACTTTCGGTAAGTATTGATTTCATGAAAATTTTCGAAATATAGATTTTAACGGAAATACATGTTTCGGGGCTCAAGGAATTCAAAAAAGTAGTTTTTAAAAAATGTTTGCCTGTGGTTGGGTGGGTGGGTGTGTGCCGCCTCTAAAGGCGAAATTACTGGACCGATTTTGATGAAATTTTAATTCAAGAGGTATACTGAAAATTGTAGTTTTAGTTAAGCTTTTCAAAAAATCCGAAGCCGGAAACGGAAGTTAGACGTCTTTTTGGTAGCGTTTTTACCAAAACTAAATTTTGGAAATTTGAGCACGGTATCTAAGAGAAGAACTTAAGGTAAATCGAAAACTTCTTTACTGCACTCTATAGCTTCAAAATGGCGGTTACTACAACATTTTGAAAACTACAAATTTATTTTTTATTAATCACCCAAATTTTACTCTGTCGCTTCCCACAATTTTTGACTAATTTTAAATCGATCAATTATTTATTTTAACTACGACAAACTGCATAAATAGAGTCTAATAATTTGTTCTAGCATATTATTAATATGCTCGTGTGGGATTTGTACTCAACCCTGAACACTTTTATAAATATTTATTTTTATTAGACATATCGCAAACATAAATTTAATTTACGAATAAACGATCTTTGACATAATTCAAACAACGCCTGACGCAAAATACTTTCGGTAAATGACAGATTAGACAGAAAGACAAATACCGGGAAATGATTTGCTGCACAGAATGTAAACATGCGTTAGTGATAACAATAATATAAAGACTGTGGAAGTTAATTAATACGTACTTCCTTACTTTTTTCTACGTTTATGAAAAGAGACGACAACCACCTATATCTATTTAAAAAAGTGCAAATTAAGTTGCAGTCTTGTATCCCCTGAATTTTAATTATTTCTTTTATAACTGTGTAATAATAAAAATAAAAAACATATTTCTCTAGAAAATTACTAACTAAAGGCGTCTTTACGTATACACATTCTGCTTTTTTAGTTTTTATCAATAACATTTTTTAAGAAACTCGATGGAATAGTTTTCTTTAATATTCATGTGTTGTAACTAATTAATCGCATCCTATAATTATCCGGCAAAATTTTCCTAGTGTGAATATAGGTACATATCTGATAAAGTTAATAAGTAATTTAAATGAATCTTTGTAACGCTGCACATAATATTTGCACAGTTTCTGATTTGCAATAGTTAGATAAAAGCGGATTTAGTAATATGCGGACGCGTTAAATTAAACAAAAGACGACGGGTCTAGATTCTAGAATATGCAAAATGAAATTCAGTAATACCGTATCAACGGCAATGCCCCATCGGACGCGCGTCTGCGATATACGAATATGCATCCTGCGAATACACAAATCTATCGGTGCAAAGTATTTCATGCCCTCCTCATTGTATTGGAACGCCGTAAATTAATAAGCTTTGTAGATACCCCAGCGTATAGGTAGAAGTCGGTCGCGTTTCTAAAAACACTTGTTTCATTCTGGCTAATTGAAACTAACTTCCTGATACTAACGACCTCAACAAAAATTTTCTTGTGTTTTAATTATATAAAATTTTTAAACAGTAAAATAGGAAAAAAATACTGAATCGTAAGAAATAGCTAGGAGGGCTGTTGGAGTTGCCCTCCCTGTACCAGCCGCCAGTTAACAAATAGCTGTGTTACCAAGAAAACGTCAATATAATATATTTGAAGTTATAAATTAACATTTTACCTATTGCTTCAATTTTGCCTTTCTTTTTCTTCTTTCCTTCTTTGGTAGACTCTTTTTTCTTTTTATCTTTTTTTAGTTTTTCCGTAGGTGTGGTTTCACCTAAAAGATAAAAATACACTTACAAATAAAAAGAATTTACTAGTACTTTGTTTCCCACCAAGAACGATGCATAATATGTCATAAACAGTTACCAAGTTTAAAAAAAAGCATTTAGATTATTCTGTTAATAGCGGCAATTACCAATATAACCATTTTGTATATTGTGCTTTCATGTGTTTGCACTACTAAATTTAGTATTTATGAAATGTTTCTTATACAATTAAATTTGTAGACAATGCAGAATAAAATCATCGACTGTAATCTCTAACAATGTTTGTATGTATGTGTAAGAAGATTTTAATACCTACATAAAAATGAAACAATTATACATATTCCAATGATATTGAAAAATCTAAGAACGGCCGGCGGGTGGTCTAGTGGTTAAAGTCCCAGGCTTTGAAACTAGACTCCCAATGGCAGTTGGTTCGAGTCCACTGCTCGGCGGTAATTTTTCTGAACAAGTTAAATCCGACGGGTCCATGGAGGGTGTATGTAGGTGTGTATGTTAGGTTGCATGTCTTCAGGGGTGGGGTGCATTTTAGACCGGTGTATAGCACTGAGTGTGCTGAGCCCGGGTAAGGGGGTGGGATGGGAATCATGGGGTCGTGCTCACGCACGGCTTCATGATTCTTTAAAAAAAAATGTAAGAAGGTACTACGTAATTATTTACGTAAAGTCCTAAAAAAATACAAATAAATGATGACAACATTGCTTTTATCAATTCAATTGATCGAATCGTTAACCAACGCTTACCTACTTCATGCAACCAACATCATGACTTCAACGCCCGCAGAAATAGCATCACATCTGATCAAGAATGAAATGCGCAAGAATCTTAAACCTAAGTCTATAATTATAATTACGATTCCCTACCAAATGCCCATCCCACCATTGGTTAGTTTCTAGGGCATGAAAGCACGGAAACATAATGTTTTTTAATAAACCTGGAAAACTGTAAGTCTCATATACAATTTATCCAAACTTATCGAAAACATCATTTATGCTTGTCTGAGTGACTATTTAGATCAACATTCTATACTCTCACATTTTCACTTTGGACTTACACCTAAGTACTGTACCATACACCAGCTTCTTAGAATTAGTGAGACTGTAATAATAGTTATTTATTACTATTATCAAGTTTCCAAAGTGAAACTTTACGGCAACGAGTGTGGAATTTGCAGACCGAGGGGAAGCCGAGGTCTACAACCACACGGGTTTCATAAAGTTCCACTTTGGAAACGAGGTATGTACACTATTTTTTTACATCGCGTGAAAATGCACCACTTTTTCCAAGAAAATTCTAAAAAAATCAGGAAGAATTCGCGAAACTCAATTATCGTTATACTAATTGCAACAAAAGATTAATTAAAAATGTTTGTGGTCGGCAACCAAAAAGTTTACTTTATAGGACTAGTGCTAGTACTAGTAGAATATTAAACTTTTCTTTAAAAAAAAAACATTCTCAAGTAATGAAACCTCAAAGCAACTGCCATAATTTTGATTCAAACTTATTACTTAATACTTAACAAAGTATCTAATTTAGGAACATTCTTGCCATTTGAAAAGGTTGCAGAACAAAGAATAATTAATTTAAAATAATTAGATAAGGTAACTACTTTAAGTAGTAAGCTTATTTCACCACCTAACAGCCTTTTACAAATGGCGACCAGCGGAACACTACCTCTAAAAATGGCGACGGCTTAAAATTAGATATCTCTACGGATGTATATACCTAAGGATTGCCCTTTTTAACAACAAAAAATAAGAAGCACCACCCCCAGTCACCCACACCACGCCATATTCCTAGCAACTCTAGTCACCTCAATCATCGAGAGTTATTTTTTTTCGTTTCGTTTCGTCTAGTAAACATGTATTTATATTCTTAATTTATTGTAAATAAACAATTCTTAACTTTAACAGTTTTTTTTTATTTTAGCCTTATACGTATTTCGACATGTTGACATGTCATTTTCAGAGGCAAGGCTAAACGTAAACCGTTGGTGTTGCTATAGGAACAATAAATCGTCATAACTTGATCTTGGTTCTCTATAATGAGTATCTGTATATAAAATACTTAATTACTTTCACAATATTTATTTATTTTAACCTTATACGTATTTCGGCATGTTTACATGCCATTGTCAAAGGTTATATGAAAGAGTAAACAGTTAGTCTTGTTATAGCAATAGAACTTGGTGACTTGATCTCGGTAATCGTCTGCAGATGACTTGATATCTTATTCCAAAATGTCCAATAGTGGTGAATTTAAAAAATCAATTTTGCTCATTCATTAGAGAGGTACCGATTTTAAATATTTGTGAATTTCAAATGCTTCTAATATTATACGACATTCACAAACATTTTAAATCTGTACCTTTAATGAATGAGCAAATTGATCTTTTAGATTCGCCACTATTGGACGTTTTTGAATGAGAAATCAAGTCATCTAAACGCCAGATATAAATTTTGTGCAAGTTTAAGTCTATTTAGTAGACTGATTGTTTCAAAAATTTAATTATTAGAAATAAATTACCTTCGGTTGGTTGGTCGGTTGCTTGATCAGTTGCATGCTCGGTGGTCTGATCAGTAACGGTTTGATTCTCGGATGCAGGTGCTGTTGTTTCACTTTCAATCTCTTGGTTAGTTTTTGGGGTTTCTGCTCCTTCTATATTCGCAGTTACGGGCGAGTTTGGGTCAGTAGCTATCGGAGGAGAATTCTCACCACCTATGTTTTAAAAACATGCACCATAAGTATTACTACTGCTGATATATTTCATCGTTTAACTGCTACATTTTTTATGGAGATGAGTTCAGATCAAAATACACAAGAGTGCTTGTACAAATAGCCCGATAATTGTTAATAATAGTCATTGAAAAGTTGGTAAGAGAATATTAACGCTAATGAGTGGCCAATGATGTTTTTACCGCTGTGAACTGTCCATTCGCGTGAATTTACTACGTAAATGACAGTGGTTATTGTTGATAATTTTTGCTTTGCTTTGCTTGCCGGCCATTCTCTTTATATTGCAGTACAATTTCGAAATTCAGCACACAACAACAAATTAGAAATAAAGATCAACTTTATTATTAATAATAATTAATCGATATTATTATAAGTTCGAACTACCTGTGCTTAAACCATTTAATAGCTGTGCGTCGATAAAATCGATAACATATCATTATTTTTTACATTATTGTATTTTGCGTGTTTTACTCTACCCTGTGCCAATTTTTCAAGAGATATTTTGTGCAAAATCTTCGATACAATTAAGGAAGAAAATAATTTTTCAAGAGGTTCTGATGAATTTTCAGAAATCAAGAGTAAGAGTAAAGTAGTTTGAAATCGGTAGTTAACTGAAAAAGGCGTAGTTGGAATTAATTCTTTACTCTAGAGTTCAATTTTCGAACATACCCCAAAGGACTCAATATCGGAGATTATAAAGATCTAAAGTTTTGGCTGTTATTGTTTTAGATGACTGTTGGATGTTGAAAATAAACCCTTAAGGACGCTAGTATCCATCCCATGTCGTCCTACTGTTATTAAATAAAAATAGCTGCACGTTGATGGCGAAGCCGAACGGCAGAAGCGTGTTGCTCATACTTATATCACTGCTAACTGCGTGGAGCAGCCAACGAATTCCTTTATATCTTGTAATTATGTTATTTGTACGTCTATTAACGGTCTACTGAGCTTTCTCTAGCCATCATTTATTTCGGTTATTAAATCAAATATATATGAGCGATTTTGAGGCCAGTAATGTATGCTACACAATAAAGTTTGCAAAATGCGAGGGAGACAAATTTGTTGAATTTTAAATTTTTACCTGCTGTATTTTCATCTTCTGAAGGAGAAGTAGCTGGAGTAGATTTTTCAGCATCACCTTTCTTATTCTTCTTTTTGGCGTGTTCCTTTCCTCCTTTCTTTCCTTTAGTTTTTCCTTTTTTCTTAACCTGTTCACCTATCTCTTCTACTTCCGGTGAAATAGGTTTAGATACTTAAAAAAGATAATAAAAAAAGTAATATTTTTATTCAGTTAAAATGTAAAAACAGTACCTATTTCAGGAACTAATATTTCTTCTTCAACTAATTTTTCATACGGTGTTCTATAGAAATAAAATAATTTTTTATGAATTCTATCTTGTTGAATTATGTCATCGTCCAAGAAAGATGTAAGCTGATTTTCTAATTCACCTTCATTGGCCGCCATCATATCTTCAAAATAGTCGCCTGAACTAAGACCTAGAAATTTGGTAACTCGATCTTTTACCCAGTCTCGGCGAAAATCTTTCATTTTGAAGTTACTGTAAACAGAAATATTTTGGAATAAAAGTTTACTTACTTCAGCAAAATGTAGGATTTGTTTCGAGCTGTATAAGAGGATTTACGTTGGTTTTTGCTACTGATAATAGATAATTGTTGTAAATCGCTCTCGTAACTAACTTTTTATAACTTCAATTAAAAAATAATAAACAAAGAATATTTAAATACCACCAAAAATACCACTTTTATCCAGAAATTTTAAGGCGCCCATTTCGATAACTTTCCTATAACATAAAAGTATTGGACAGACTATACAAGCGAATTTATTAACGCCCTCACCAAATGGTAAACAGATAAATATTACTTGAAAATTCCAAAGTTACTGTTAAATTTACCAAAATAGTAATTATCAAACAACAGTGAGTATGAATATTATTTTCTGTGAACACAATACAAGTCTCTGCAATATTGCGCTGCTTTTTAATACAAGTTTAAATCTTTAATGGTTTCTAATAACACAGAACTGTTTTATATCAATATTTTTACAGTACCTAATACAAAAAAATAAATGTATATGTATATGTAGAAAATTGTGAACACCCAGGATATAGAAAAAAACATTGACTTACAAATGTTACCAATATCCCAAAATCGACTTTAAAACATATTTGTTGAACAAATACTTAGCTTCAGTTTCAGGTTTTTACAGACGTGTGGCTGAATAGCATGCTCAGAGCATTTGTAAAGTTTCCAAAAGCTGCTAATTTTACGTAGGTAATTAGGTACCTACCTACCCTTCAACTAGAGTGGAAGTTGTTGATATTTTTATATTTCGTTTGATACCGCATAACGTGTACCTACTGGCAAACAATGTAAAATAGCTGCTTTATGTTCTATATTTTGTCTAGCAGAAGTCGCTTTATAATAGAAACTATTGGTGCATCTTAAGCAAATCCTCATGGCAACGTGATATTTCGCAAAGATTGCTCTATGTAGAAAATAGTTCGATTTAGCGACTTTCAACAAGTGTACATTTTTGTGCCTCCCTGTGAGACAGCTTTTGTGCATTTCTTCAAACAAAAGTTACGAGAAACGGTAAACTAAATGAGACGATCAGCAAACACATACTTGACATTTAAATAATGCAACTGCTAGCAAAATTATGACAAAACATCAATTAAATGATTCCCTCTTCCGGAGGCAGCAATTCTTGAGAAGCGATTTCGAACTAATGTTTTAACTTTTTTCTTGGTTTTAAGCGTAGAATTCACCCTTAAATATATGCCGTATATTTCAGAAACGCTCTATATATACTAAATATAAAACTATTTTTGAAAATACCAACTAATATTTCTGTAACTTACATATTTCTCGTATAATCACAAACGAACACTAACCATTTTAATTACTTCTTTCCTTTATTTGCAATATTCAATTCTGTTTTTTGACAAGTAAAACTACTTACAGTTTATTTACTAATATGTCTGTCTCTATGCAACATTGATCGACAGTCGCCACGCGACGATGGTTTTTACATTCCTTCGGAAATATTGATTTCATACATATTTTCAATTTCGATATTTTGGCGGAAATACGTATTTTAAGAAATTCAATAAAGTAGATTATTAAAAAATATCTCTCTGTGGATGGGGTGGCAGTGTTCGTCTTTGAATCTTGAAATGAAGGCTCATATCAATAAATTTATCGAAAAATAAACTTGCAAAAAATCGGAAACCGGAAGTGGAAGTTAGACATGTTTTTAGTAGCATTTGTTTTTCAGAAACTGAAATTAAGAATCTGAAAAAAAAAGCTTTGATAGAAAACCTAAAGTAAATCTAACACTTTTGTTCTTAACTATCTAGTTTTAAATGATTTTTTGAAAATTTTGATTTTAACGCAAAACAGGTTAGCATATTAACTCTGTTTATTGTAATAGCTCTACGGGAACATAATGTGTCTAAGTACGAGAACCTTTAGAACCACGAACAAATGAAAATAAATTCCTCAATTTAAATGTAAAATATCACCTTAATTTAATAATCGCCTTTTAATATCGTAATGAAAAATATAAAAGAAAAATAGTTTGCTTATAAGGAAAAGTTTAATAGTTGCTTTGTAGTGTGATAAAATAAACAGAAATAAAACAAAAACAGTTTGTTTGTAAGAAAAAGTTAATAGTTGCTTTGCAGTATAATAATAAAAACAGAAATAAAACTAAATAGTTTGTAAGAAAAATTTGATTTATAAAATACTTATACTTAATCTAGCCTACGTTTTAATACTATATAAACATGCACATCAAGGGAACAATATAAATATATACAAATATAAAACAAGTATTACATTTACATTATAGTATACACACAACATTATACATAATTCAAATTTTGCTTCTGTATGACAGCGTCTTACCATATTTAAACCTAGTTTATTGGTTGTTAGAATAACTGCCGTTTTGAAGATTCAGCAGTGTTCTGACAAAATTAAAAATATCGGGATGGGAATGAGAAAACTTGAATTGAAATGCGAATGAAGTCACTCGCAAGCGTTTGTGGTACGAGCCATGAAACTACACACCAGTTAAAATAATTATATAATTTTTAGAAAACGATGTACCGTTTATGAGTAACTTAACAGACTTGTGATAAGCGGATTAGTATTATGGGAAACTCTTATAGGTCTTAAACCGTAATTCTGATCATAGGGAAACTCGGTTGTGCCCAAAATTTGAAACTTTGTGGAACTATCAAAATATATACCTAATCTTCATATTTGTTTAATCTCGCTATTAAACATGACCAAAACTTTTAATTCACATAAATTCATTTTAATTTTAATTCTAATAATGCAATGTTTGACCCACATTCTTATAAAGTGTAATATTATCTTTAGTTGCAAAACTGCAATTATGCATATCGTAGGTCAAGTCTTACGCATTTATGCATAAGCTTGCAGAATTATAAATTGTAAACTACATAAAATGATGTCAGGTCAACCAATTGAAAACCTTTATTGTATATTATTATTAATCAAATTTTGTATAAATACCATGTAACAACATTAAATAAACGAGTTCTTACAAGGCTAGTCAGGAATAAGCTTTAATAACCAGAGTCCGGGTTATCTTGTATTGAATTCCAACAGTAAATAAATTAACACTAAATATAAATAGTGTTCAATTTGTTATTCTAAGATCAGTGCTACGAACGAGAAATAAATAATCTTATTTCCCGTTATCTGATCAGTGCTGAAACTAAAAGGCACAAAGAGGCGTAAATTACCACCCTGGAATTACGTCATACGCAGATTCCACTCTCACGGAATTTGTACATGGTCCTTCGAGAAGAAACTGAACAAGCCCGTGGAGACACAAAGCGGTCAACTGATCCAGTCCGTGGGAACCCAGTCTAGTAACCAAACTCAGACAAAAATACTGCAACAAGCGGAATCAAATCCAACCGAACCTGAGCCACCTGGGGGACAAAGCGATCTACCAAGGATCCAACCTGCAGGAGTCTTTCAAAGAGAAAAAGCTTGAGCCGGTCGGTAAGAAAACACTTTATTTTTATTTGGCGGCCTTACAACCCGCTAAAAAAAAGAAACGAGGTGCATACAATATTTAGCCTCAACTACAACATTGGGGGACTTACAATCCACCGAGAAAACAAAAACAGAAGGTTCAGATGAAGCTGGTTACAGACCGTGATCTCTAGTGATCCTTGTAAATCACATCTAGTTGCAACAAAACGCAGCCGAAATGGAGGAATTCAACACTTTGGCAGCCGATCAACAGGCAGTGGGGAAACTCATACAGAAGCTTTACTCCAACATCAAGAAAGATCCATCTACAAGAAAAACTGAAGAATACTTCACGAGCCGCCTAAACACACTACAGCAATACTGGAGTCAGTTCCAAAAAAATAACTCCGTGATGCTCGCTCTACAGCAACCGCATCACAATTACTCCAAAAGTAACTACTACAATGAAGTTCAAGCCATCTACCAAGATGCAGAAAAATACATGACCGAAGGTCAACAAAAGCAAATCATAAGTTCAGCAGCCCAGGGAACTGAGCCTGGGGACGCCAAAGTTAACAGCAAGCAGCACCGGATCAACAAGAATTGGATCCTACTTCAATTCAAGATCCAATCCAACAGCGACGGATCAAGAGGCAAAAATTAAGGATGCAACAACTTACAGCTGCGGTAACTGAAGCCACTGCGGCACTAGCCCAGGTAAGAAGCAAAACCCGCTACGAGATGCTGCAGAATAACATCCAGAAACAATGGGAAGACATCGCATCATCAAACATAGACATCCAGCTTGATGAAAATGACTTTAAAGATTCTTACTTTACCGACAACAAATATGAAGAGTTGGGTCAAGAGATCAGCAACATCATGGAACAACTAGGTGAAAAAACACGAGAACTTTCAGACTCAAGTTCTCAACAACAGCAGCATGTCACCCTTCCCATATTGAAACTTCCGATATTTGAAGGGGAATACGAAAAATGGACATCCTTCCATGACATCTTTGTCAGGTCAATCCACTCTAACAACAACATCTCCAAAATCGAGAAAATGCAGTATTTGAAGACCAACGTCAAAGGGGAGCCGAGTGAACTTATTCAAAATTTGCAGATAACAGAAAATAATTACGAGACAGCATGGAATCTGCTGAAAGAGCGATACGACAACTCGAGAATTCTCCTTTCGAAGCTAATCGATAAGATTCTGGACTTGCCACCGATGCAACAGGAATCAGCAAATAAAATCAAGCAACTGCATGACACCATCAACGAGTGTCTACAAGCGATCAAGAACATGGGCATAGATACGAGCACATGGGGACCAATGATCTGCCGCGTCATAGCAAGAAAATGGGATGCAGAAACAAACAAACTCTATGAACAATCTCTAGCGAATCCACATAATATTCAAGACTTCAAGTCAGTCATGAGCTTCCTAAAAACAAGATTCCAATCTCTGGAAATAATCTCGAAAGGTACAAAAAAAACCAAGAGAGACCTAGATATGCATCAAATCAAAAATGGAATAATCAAACAAAAAAAGATCCTGCATGCAAGTTATGTAAGCAACAGCATCAAATTTATGACTGTCCGAACTTCAGATCACTTCCAATACCTGAGAGGATCCGGGCAGTAAATCAAAACAAGCTGTGCTACAACTGCATGAGGCATGACGCCAGCCAAAAATGCAAATCTCAAAGAAGCTGTTTAACTTGTGGAAAACAACACCATACGTTACTACACAGGAGTCAGAATGCCCAGCCAAGAAAGTCATCAAGCCCGATTAAGACAACTTCTCACGCCACAGTAGCATCTGAACCCTCCAGCGAGCAAGAGCAACAAGTCACAGTCACCAGCAACCTTGGTCGTAAGAACTGCACCACTCTCCTCGCAATAGCACTAATCCAAGCAAGAACAGCAACAGGAGCACCTCATTTCTTGAGAGTACTCATTGATCCAGGATCCCAAGCATCATTCATAACCGAGGCAGCAGCACAGATACTCGCGTTACCAAAACAAAAAATTAGAGCTGAAATCACAGGTCTAGGTGATGGAGCACCAAAAATCTCTAATTCAAAAATAGAAGCAGTACTCTTCCCAAGATACCCAAGCAACTTCAATCTTCACACTGAACTCATCGTTCTCAGTAAGCTAACTCAGAACCTCCCATCAAATGAACTGAGCAACATTGAAAACCAGCAATGGCAGAACCAAATTCTGGCAGACCCAACTTTCAATGTACCAGGTCCAATAGACGCCATTCTCGGAGCAGAAGAGTATGGAAAAATCATTCTGGAGGGTCTTCAGAAAACAAAAACTGGTATGTTAGGACAAAACACCAGCTTTGGGTGGATTCTTTCTGGCAACGTTATTAAGACAGAGAATCAAAACACCCAAATAACAAGTATGATGACACGCATCGAGGAAGACAAACAATTGACCAAATTCTGGGAAATAGAAGAGGTTCCTCAAGACCGTCATCTCACCTACGACGAGAAACAATGCGAAGACTGCTTCGAGGAGACACATTACCGAAACAGCGATGGCACCTACACTGTGAGGATACCCTTCAAGGAAACACCCGCCAACATAGGGGAATCCAAACCCAGGGCCATTGCGAGATTGTTACAGCTGGAGAAAAGATTTTCAAAAAACAAAGAACTTGAAGCTCAATATATAAATTTTATGCAAGAGTATTTAGACCTGAAACATATGGAAAAAATACTCCCAGGCAAAGAAGCATTAGAAGACGCCTACTACATACCCCACCAAGCAGTCATAAAAGAATCAAGCACTACTACAAAATTGAGGGTAGTGTTTGATGCATCTTGCAAAACGTCAAAGGGAATAAGCCTTAACGAAAAAATGCACACCGGTCCAAGGTTGCAGCAAGAATTATTTGACATCCTGATACGTTGGAGGAAACATCGTGTCAGCATTACTGCTGACATCGAGAAGATGTACCGCCAAATAAAGGTAAACAAAGAGGATCAAAAGTTACAAAAAATCCTATGGAGATTTAAAAGGAGCGAAGCAATCCAAGAATTTAAACTTACTACGGTGACGTATGGGACAGCCTCAGCACCGTACCTTGCAATAAAGACATTGCAACAGCTAGCCAAAGACGAAGAAGCCAGGTTTCCTACCGCTTCCGCTACAGCACTAAAGGACTTCTACGTCGACGACCTAATGTCAGGAGCAGACGCCGTGGAAGAAGCACTCCAACTACAAGTCGAGATGATCGCCTTGCTGAAACGTGGAGGATTCACGCTAAGAAAATGGTCTAGCAACGATAAAAAAGTGTTGCAAACACTCCCTGAACATCTTCAAGATCAAACCACCATCGAAATCAATGAAGCCACAACCAAGAAGACCCTAGGAGTCAATTGGAACCGTCGTCAGACTCATTTCGATTTAGAGTCGAAATATCAAACGGAGAAAAAATCTCCAAGCGAACCATTCTATCCGATATTGCTAAGCTGTTCGATCCATTGGGATGGCTAGCTCCAATTACCATTAAAGCAAAATTGATGATACAAGAATTATGGGCATCCGAACTCAATTGGGACGAGGAGGTTCCCAAAGAAATAAAAGCAAGATGGACAACGTTCCATGCTCAGCTAAACGCCGCAGAAGAAATCTCAGTTCCAAGGTGGTTGGAATACATAAGAACAAAAAAAAGAATAGAGCTACACGGTTTCTGCGATGCATCAGAACAAGCATATGGAGCGGTAATATACAGCAGGGCAGTCAATCCAAATGGACAAGTCAAAACCACGCTGCTGGTTGCGAAATCTAAGGTAGCACCCATCAAAATGAAGAAAACATTGCCCAGATTGGAACTATGCGCTGCCCTACTACTGGCACAGTTAATGAAAAGAACAGTGACAGCTTTGGAAATCCAAGATGTACTCGTTTATGCCTGGACCGACTCAATGATCACCCTGGCATGGATCAAAGGTGACTCAGGGAGATGGAAAACATTCGTCGCCAACCGTGTAGCAGAAATACAGGAGCTGCTACAATCAAACGCATGGGGACACGTAAAAACAGAAGATAACCCAGCAGATGTATTATCAAGAGGAATCGATCCTCCCAACCTAAAAAACCATTCACAATGGTGGTCAGGACCTCAATGGCTACAGGAAACGGACCAATGGAAAAAACACAAAGAAGAAATACTTCCCACAAGAGAGGAAGCCAAACTCTGTCATCACATTGTAACAGAGAAAAAGAGGGAATCCATTACAGAGCGATTCACATCTCTAACGAGAATGATTAGAGTAATATCTTACTGTTCTCGATTCATACAAAGATGTAAAAAGGAAACTTCATACACAGGAAACATTTCCGTCCAAGAATATGAAGAAAACCTTGTACAACTTTTAAAAATGGTACAACAGCAGGAGTTCAAGGATGAAATTACTTCTATTAAAAGAAGCAATCAAGTACCAAAACAAAGCACCTTATCGACATTGAGACCATTCATCGACAGTAATGGAATCTTACGCGTTGGAGGAAGACTGGAGAACGCTCAATTACCGTTCAACGAAAAACATCCAATCATACTGGCTTATGGAAACCATATCTCGAAGTTAATTATCCAAGATGCCCATTCCACAACCTTGCATGGTGGTAACCAAGCCACACTAGCCTACACTAGGCGAAAATTCTGGATTATCAATGGAAAGCGAGCCGTAAACAACATCATCAACAAATGCATCAGATGTATTCGATTCAAAGCTCAAGCAGCCCAACAATTAATGGGAAATCTGCCAGCAGCCAGAATCACACAATCACATCCATTCACTCACACCGGAGTCGACTATGCAGGTCCAATCCAAATCAGAACCACAAAAGGACGTGGACACAAATCCTACAAGGGATACATATCAATATTTGTATGCTTTGCTACGAAAGCAATTCACCTGGAAGTAGTCAGCGACATGACCTCAGACGCTTTCCTAGCAGCATTTAAAAGGTTCACCGCCAGAAGAGGTAACTGTGCACACATGTACAGTGATAATGGAACAACATTTGTTGGAGCAAATAAACAACTACTACAAGAAATTCATGCTATCAACAATGGAACCCAGATACAAGGATCTCTTACATCCCTGGGAACTCAGTGGCATTTCATCCCCCCAGCTGCCCCACATTTTGGTGGACTATGGGAGGCAGGAGTAAAATCTATGAAATATCACTTAAAAAGAATAATAGGTGACTCAACGCTCACTTATGAAGAATTATCAACATTGGTCTACCAGGTCGAAGCCAGCCTGAACTCAAGACCACTATGTCCACTCAGCAACAATATTAACGATTTCGAAGCGAGAACCCCTGGACATTTTTTGATTGGAAAGGCCTTGCTTAGCCCTTTAGAATCTACAGACATAACCTACGATACCAACATATCAAGACGATGGAGGATCATTCAAAAGATGAAGAAAGACTTTTGGAAGATCTGGTCATACGAGTATCTTACTGGGTTACAACAACGTTACAAATGGAAAACATTAAAAGAAAATACAAATGTCGGCGATCTCGTGTTGCTAAAAGACGTCAACACTAGTCCCAACAAATGGCCACTAGCCAGGATAACACAAGTACATCCAAACAAAGATAGGACAACACGGGTGGTTTCTCTTCAACAAGCAGGAGGGGCTACTCTAAAAAGACCAATAACAAAGGTTATTCCCTTGCCCATTCGCGAGCAAGGAAGTCAAGAAGACGGCCCAATTCAATCAACAATCAAGGCACATTTAGCACTGACAAAACCAAAATCCTTCAAAAACATCAACGAAGAGAGTATCATTAACAAGCGGTAACATCATGAGAAGCATACTGATGACATGCGTACTCTCAACCATTATAGCACCATTAGCTCAAGCAACTTACACCATTAAATATCCAGCCCCAGGATTGTATGTGGAACATATCGGGTCTACACAAATAGAACGAGGAATTTTTAGAATTGAACTAAAAATTCAAAAATTAAGATTAACAGAAGATGAAGCTATGATCCAAAACACAGTTAATCAAATGAAGAAGTTTTGCGAAGAAGCAAAAAAGTTAACACATCTAACTCAATGTTCCAGCTTACTTCACCACCTAGATGAAGAATACAAGCAGTTCAATCGGACACTAAGAAACATCAATAGCATCATACATTCTCGACAAAAAAGAGGAATGTTAGGAAATCTTTTAACTTCAATCTTTGGAGTTAACGACGAAGTATACCAGGATATTGAAGCGCTAGACAAGAATCAACATGAACTCATAAGAGCATCAAGTCATCAAACTAAGTTCATGCTGTCTACCCTTGCAGCTGTTAATGAAACAGAGGCCAGAGTTGAATGACAACTAAACCACTTTCGAGAAAAATTGAACGAAGGCCTACAGGCCATAAACGAGATGAACAGATGGTACAAAGCCATTAATGAAAACCACCTTAATATACAACTACTACAAGTTTATCAATTGGCAGCAAATTACATTGACGAAATACAACAATTTTACAACAAACTACTAGATGTTCACTTCAGGAGAGGACATTTATACGAATTTCTGTCACCAGCACACGTTGCTAACATCATATCGTCAGCATCCAAACGATTACCCTCCAGCATCAGCATACTGTCAGACTCAATCATCAAAACCAAAGTTGAACACAGCCCTAACAGCATTCATATTTTTGGATATTTTTTTTGGCTGAATTAGAAGAATTCGACGCCATCAAAGTAACTCCTATCCCGATAGAAGTCAAAAATGAAACATATTGGACACTAGAAGTACCAAATAGTATCCTAGCGATAGACTACAACTCACAACTATACTTTGAGTTAAACAATGAGGATTTTAACAACAGAATCAGTTTGCCAAACAACAAATTTTTGTGTTCTCCAAGCGTAGTACACAATATAGAAAATAACCGTAACTGCATCATTGACGAAATATATCAAAAATCAGAAGCTTCAGAATGCCCACTTCGAAAGAAAAAGGTGTGGTCCATCATCTGGAAGCAACTCTACATGCCTAACACCTGGATGTTTATTACCCATAAACCAGCTAGAATAGCTGTCATCTGCAGTGGAGTGCGGCAAGATGTAACAATAAATGTTAACAACAGAATCAGTTTGCCAAACAACAAATTTTTGTGTTCTCCAAGCGTAGTACACAATATAGAAAATAACCGTAACTGCATCATTGACGAAATATATCAAAAATCAGAAGCTTCAGAATGCCCACTTCGAAAGAAAAAGGTGTGGTCCATCATCTGGAAGCAACTCTACATGCCTAACACCTGGATGTTTATTACCCATAAACCAGCTAGAATAGCTGTCATCTGCAGTGGAGTGCGGCAAGATGTAACAATAAATGTTACAGGCCTAATTCAAATATCACAAGATTGCGTCATCAAAACGGCACAAAACGTATTAACACCAAAACTGTTTGACAGCATAAGAGTGAATAGTTTTGTCAAAACCATAAACAGACCAATCAACACGTCGTTAGAATGGCACGACAACCCCCAAAAACCGATCAACAAAGAGCCAGTCTACAAAATATCCGATCCAATAGGGAACATCAAAGATGATGAAACAAAAGAATTGCTGGAAAAGGACTGGAAAACTATCAAAAAACATTCCGCTATAACCAGCAGCATCACAACAATAACCACATTAATTATAATTTTGGTAATAGTAATCACAGGAAAAGTCGCAATCCATTATTTCCAGAGAAGTCCTGGAAATCCGGAACGCAATCAAACCATCCAAGAAGAATTTATGATGGAGCCCTTGTATGCACGAGTCAGGACGGACGTCAAGACATACAACACTACTCCTTCCTCGTCGAGGTCGCAAAATGTTTAATCTCGCTATTAAACATGACCAAAACTTTTAATTCACATAAATTCATTTTAATTTTAATTCTAATAATGCAATGTTTGACCCACATTCTTATAAAGTGTAATATTATCTTTAGTTGCAAAACTGCAATTATGCATATCGTAGGTCAAGTCTTACGCATTTATGCATAAGCTTGCAGAATTATAAATTGTAAACTACATAAAATGATGTCAGGTCAACCAATTGAAAACCTTTATTGTATATTATTATTAATCAAATTTTGTATAAATACCATGTAACAACATTAAATAAACGAGTTCTTACAAGGCTAGTCAGGAATAAGCTTTAATAACCAGAGTCCGGGTTATCTTGTATTGAATTCCAACAGTAAATAAATTAACACTAAATATAAATAGTGTTCAATTTGTTATTCTAAGATCAGTGCTACGAACGAGAAATAAATAATCTTATTTCCCGTTATCTGATCAGTGCTGAAACTAAAAGGCACAAAGAGGCGTAAATTACCACCCTGGAATTACGTCATACGCAGATTCCACTCTCACGGAATTTGTACATATTTTATAGCATTATAGAAATGAATTACCCTGTTTTCAAGATTTTCAACATGAAACGGCTGCCTTAGATCAGACAGTATGTTTTTATAGGCGGAAAAGCTGCCTTTAACCTCAAGCACGGTATATAATAAGATAGGTATTCCGGCGCAGCCAGCGCCCAGAAGCAGATTTTGTAACGCTCGAAGTTAGAGAGAGATAGCGCACGGTTGGGGACGCGGTGACTCCGAGACTACCGTATTAACGCGCACCGTCCTTTTATTAGATATATTTATTTTATAAAAGAACAAAATGGAAACACAAATAATTTTAATAAACCATTAAATATGTACATACGTAAATTAAATTTTACATATCTAAGACGTATGTAGTTTGGCTGCTTTTTTCTTGTTTGCCGACCTTTTGGGAGGTTTCTTAAATTCTTGGTTATAAAACTGCTTTACTCTCATGGCAACGTAAAAAAATATAGATTTAGACAGGACTTCTTCTGAATGATCTTTACATGGTAAAGTTGCTAGTTTATTTTCTGGAATGGAAAAAAACTCATCAATTGTGTCATCCAAAACATCGACGGAATTGATATGCTTCAACAGGATAGTCTCTAATTTTTTCAATAAATGAAAAATAATTATATTTGGGAGGTTCAAACCTCCCCCTAGATTTAAGGCAGTTAATTCACTAGCTGCTAAAAATAACTTAGGTTCTTTATTGTATAAAACTTGTTTGCAACAATTACATTTACAACTTTTATATATTTTTTTACAAATAAAACCAGCTAAAAAGTAAACCACAGAATCTTCAGTTTTACAACTAGCGCCAGAATACAAACTTTCCAGCATTTCTTCTTCCCAGTTTTCGTTTTGTAACAGAGATATATTTATGTTAGATTGAATTTTGTAAATTAAAAATTTTCTGTTATCTTTTCCCGAGTCTGAAAATACATATTTAAAATCTTCAAAAGATAATATTGGTTGTGAAATATTATTTGTATCTTGGTCCAAAACACTGCAGTTTCCGGATGTTGGTGGCTTCATCAATTTATAAACGGAGAGCATTCGATATATTTGAAGAAAATTATTCAAAGTCGGATGGTCATTAGCACAACCGGCTTGTCGAACTGTTCCAAAAACCCTCTAAAATGTTTAAATGAAGTAAATTACACTTTCATTTACTTACGTTTACATCATATGTGGTTCATATGTATGAACATATAGGTACCTCTAAAGGATCTTGATTCATTTTATTGGTAAGCATGTACTTAAAACGACCCTCTGTCAACAAATAACTGCTCAGTTCTATTGTAGACGTTATGGAAACCCTAAAACCCTCGGCAGTTGATTTTGTCAGAAATTGTTCTTTCTTTATGTCACTATTATTCTACATTTTTTCCCAGTTATCAATAAATTCTAAATTATTTTTCAAGATCTAAAATAGACAATAGCACACAATATCATCTAAAGTTCAAAAGTACCGATATCTAATACATTCAATATCTACCTCGAAATCTTTGCTTCCCACTTTAATTCCCTCAGAAAAATGCCGTCTGTTCATTACATCGAATAGATCGTTAATTCTTTTAGTAAAAGCAATGGTTCCATCCGTATCTTGCAAAGATTTTGAATCCTTACGGTAGTAGGTTAAACCCACAACAGTTGAGTTGCTAAAAATCTAGTCCAATATTGAAAGTAAATTAATATCAAAATATATTTATTTTATGCGTAACAATATATTACATAAATATTTTTACGTTTAATGACTATACTACATAAGTGTTGGGCTACTTTTTAATTACTCACCTGTGTAACTAGTTTTACCCGCATTTTCATAAAGGTATTGGGATAAATGTGCCTGATTGTCAGTTTTGGACATATTCTCAAATTATTTGGCAGTTCCACATCTAGTTTCACTAGCGAATTGTAATGTTCCCAACTGACTTTACCATCGGGGGTCTATTGATTACAGGTTTTTATTTAGAATACAAATAGATGCTATACATTAGTATACAATATCATACTTACATTTAGAAATCCTGATTTGAGAAATCTATTTCTTAAACATTTTATTAAATGCGGTGCATCTGAGAAAAAATACAAATAACGAGATTCATCAAACGGATGTATTATTTTGTTCACGACATTGTCAAGCTTTCCTGATATACCAAATTCAGACCACATTTTTCTATTTGATGTGGCACCATCACATACTAAGCCATGTACCTTTGCTCCGGCCGCTTCGATGTTCTTAATAATTTCTAAAAGTAATTTGGCGAGACATGTACCCTGCGTTGCACCGTTGGCAGCATAAACTGCAACAGGTTGACTAAAATTATCTGCCAAAGATGACCACATGAAAACCAGAGCATGATCGGCTTGTTTGTCAGACGTTTTGGCTGTGTCTGAATTATTCGCTCCAAAATCTTGGATGCCAATGAATTTCATATTTTTCACATCAATATTAATAGACTGTCTCACGGATATTTCATAAAAAATCATAATTCCCTGTTTTTGACATACATTCTTTTCTTTCATTTTCAGCTTGAAAGCATTAAAAAATTGCTCGTCTATACCACATTTTATTTTAACACGCGAAAGGTATCCTCGAATTGTTGAAACGGCAGGCAAAGGAAAAATATCGTTATTTCTTAAAAATTTGTAAGTGGTGGGACTTTTTATATGCAAAATTAAACATATCAACAACCAGTCTGAAGTATACCTTCTTGAAGATTTTCTATTATATTTACATGTCTGAATACAAGTTTTAATAAGTATTTTTTAGGGTGTATGCATACTATTAAGATTATCAATTCTCTTCAATAAGTCGTCCTCGTTTATTTCGTTAATTTTTTGTTTCACAGTGCGAAGTTCATTCATCATTTTCTGATTTTTTCGTTTAATCCTTCTTTCGCGTTGTTTTATTATTTTACGTGATTTTCTTAATGATTCTTGTCGTGAAGGTATTGACCACACAGTCTTTACATTTATTTTTCTGCTTTTAAAAGTACGTATTGCAGAAAATGAATTTTTGCAATATATACAGACAGGGTCTTTTTCCGAAATCAGAAAGTTTCATTTACTGTGCCTCCAGGTTTTGAAAAAAACATCTTTTTCGTAGAAATTACTTTTAAAATTTAAAGATAAATTGGTAATGTTAGCACCTCCAGGACAAATTAACAGCACGTTCAATCTATTTAAAAAGTCTTGAACATCTTCAAGACTTTTTACTTCTGTTTCTGATATATTCTTTTTATCTATTAAATGTTCGAAAATAAAACAGGTAATAGAGTTATCGCGAATAATAACTTTTTTCTTCATTACAATATTTGAATTTAACTCTGTTAGTTCGAAAATAAGGACAACATTATTTATTATATGCATAATCCAAGCAGGAGATGGTAGCGCGTTAAATTTTTATTATTTGACAATTGACTACAAAGAAGAGATTCATTACAGTCATAAGCAGTTATTGTGTTGTTAGCTGTTGCTAAAAACTAAAACACCCCTATAACGTAAAAAAAACAAGAGAATTTGTTACATCTACTTACAATTTTCGCCGCTAACGGACGATACATTTTCTAAGTGCAACAAATTCAAATTATCATGTTTTCTACGTTTTCTTGTAACATTCTCAAATTTCTCGATAATTCTACGTTTTTTTGCCTCTTTCGTAAGATATTTTGGGCAATTTCGAAAAATGGTTGGAACAGCTCCGGCAGACAACTTCGGTTTTATTAACGGTATCTGTGAAGAACAATATTTTTAACTAATCAGCCCTACTTGATATTAAATAAGAATACTTATGTACGACAGTTTTAAATAACTTACTGTGTAGACATCGGTTTTCAATTCCCTAATAATTTCTTCGGGGCGGAAGTGGTTTTCGCATACATAGTCCTTTAATGACAACGAACGGTCTTTTCTGGGAATTTTCTTTTCCCATTCCAAAAGACAGTCTTTAGGCACTTTGAAAATTGATACTTTATTGATTGAATTTGAGCTATAACCACTCTTACAAAATTGTACAAAGCACGTTTTGCCCATATTTAACAGTGAACTGCCAAATTAAATTACCGTAAGTTTATTAGCACAACATGTAGTAAAACACAAAAAGCCTGGAGGCATCACAAGTTGCCAATTAACGCAAAAATATGTATACATTTATTGGCCTGTATAATAAGTGTATAGCGATACAGTTGATTTTAGACAACTCTATGCGTTCTCTCTCCAGCGCTCACTCTCGCACAGTGTTACACGACTTGCTTCACTCATACCAGCGTAGGATGCTTACTCGTCGGAGTAGGTACCTATCTTATTATATACCCTGACCTCAACTGAAGTGATTGGCCCAATTTTAAAATTAGTAATAATGTCCAGATCTAGTGGCCTGTCATTAAAGTTGCCAGTTAGAACCTCATTTACTTTCACAAGAATTTTAAAACCTTCGATTTTATTTAATACGTTCGTAAGTTTCTATACAGTTTTTCCAATATTGCATTTAACTTGAATTGACTTTTCAAACATTCATATTAAAATTTATTTTCGGCTTAGACCGCGCCGTCATTTGGGAACTACACCCAGTATAATCAGGCAAGGACCGACCTGTAGCTTGTCTGCCTTTACAAGCATTTGCTGTAGAAGTCTGAGCAATATTTGTTCGTAGGCCGTGCCTGCCTAAACAGGGCCGTGTGCGTAGTTTATTTAAACCTTAGCACGGAAAAGGATTTGATCTTAATGTATTTTGCCAAGACTTATTCTTAATCGCCTTATGCCTGTTAGCTGTTTGTGAACCCATATAAACTAACGTTTCGCAAGACATTGCAGCTTGCATCTTCAGAGTGAATAGAACACTGATTTCAAATCCGGGAAACGGAGGTATTTAAACCTCTTTGAGCCAGTCGAGCAGAACGGCGGAGTTCTGGTTGGATGTCACCGTTGGGCAAAGACGGGTCCGGTGGAGCGTGATCGTGAGATCGATGATGCTTAGGAGTCCTCAGAGGATAAACTACCGGAGTCCAAGCTGTACTGAGTCTAAAACCATCCTCCCTGTTTATGTTGTCAGGTTGTTTCTCAATTTTAATTGCTTCACGTATGATACGAGGGAAGTAATGGGGTGCTCTGGCGAGTACCCGAGCATTGTCAAAGTCCATCTTATGACCAGTTAAACCAGTATATTCAAGCACCACAGATTTTGTGATGCGTTTGTGTTTGCAATCACCTTTGTGCTCTCGCAATCTTAACTCAATGGAACGACCAGTTTGTCAGATGTAGTTTGAGCCACAAGAGCAAGGGATGTTGTAGATCCCGGCTGATTTTAAATTTGATATTTGATCCTTTGCGGATCTGAAACCGTTTCCAAAAGTTTCATTAGTCCTAAAGACTGTCTTTATGCTGTACCTTCTAAGAACATGCCCAATCTTATCAATAATGCCTTTTGTTTTTTTGACGGTTGCTTGTTCTAATGTACTTTGAGCCTGCTTACTCGTTATTGTCTCAATTTTCTCCCACAGAGATGCTTCTAGCGTGCTAGAGAGTTATAGATGTAGCTCATACAGCTTACAGCAAAGTACATTAGAACAAGCAACCGTCAAACAAACTGGCAAATACGAGCGGTTAGTTCCGAAGCCGCCCCGGAACGAATTACCTAATGAAAAGGTAATAGTAAACCTTAGCAAAATGCTGCTAGATGATCAAACGACATCTGTTTTAAAGAAAAGGTTTAACTATGCTATAGCACCTAAGCGCATTCCTGTGCAAGATATAGTATCTGGTGTAGAATGCAGCAATTCACAAGCTACCTACAATAATTTCTGAAAGCATAAGACAGGATGTATCAAGCATAGTAAGGAGAGCGAAACCGCCCCGCTCCAATATCAGTAAAAATGAGATAGAAGCAGTGAAGTTACTAAGAGAGAACAAAGATGTCCTCATACTTAAAGCAGATAAAGGCAATGCTACTGTTGTGATGAACACCTCATATTATAACTTAAAAATGGAAACACTATTGTCCGATTCCAGTTACAGAAGGATTAATTGCAATCCGCTTAACTCTCTCATCTCAAAAGTTACTGCTGCTATCAAATGCTCTGATACTATTGACACTACGGAAAAACAGCGCATCATACCCAAAAACTCTATCACCCCTCGTATTTATGATTTACCCAAAATACACAAGGTGGCAGTTCCAGCTAAGACCTATTGTGAGTGCTGTAAATTCTCCTACACATGCTTTAGCAAGATACTTAGCCACTTAGCTTCGTCCACTTAGTGGCAATACAGAATCGTACATAAGCGATTCCTGTGACTTTGTCAACAAGATCAAAAAGTTTACGGCTGTGTGATGGAGACATTTTAGTCAGTTTCGACGTTGTCTCTCTTTTCACAAAAGTACTGGTAGATGGTGTGCTAGAGATCCTAAGAGATAAACTACCTACAGATATAAACCAATTAGTCGTAATATGTTTGAAAAACACCTTTTTCAGTTGGAATGGCAACATGTATTAACAGGCTGAAGGAGCGGCTATAGGTTCACCGCTATCACCTGTTATTGCAAACATATACATGGAAGACTTTGAAACCAAAGCTTTGGCAGCAGCTGTTCTTAAACCTAAATCCTGGTTTAGATATGTAGACGATACCTACTTTCGTCGTTTGGCCTCACGGACGCCAAACACTAGAACAATTTCTAGTACACCTAAACTCAATTCATAATATCCAATTCACAATGGAAGTAGAGGAAAATGGCAGCATTCCATTCTTAGACGTACATGTCACACGTAAACCAGATGGTAGCTTGGGGCACGCAGTTTACAGAAAGAAAACACATACAGACAAGTATTTAAATGCAAATTCGCATCATCGCACGATGCGGAAAGAAACTGTGCTAAAAACTCTAACAATCAGAGCAGTCCGAATATCAGATGCAGAACACCTACATCAAAAGAAAACTCACCTCTTGATGTCGTTACAACAAAACGGTTATACAGTCACAGAAATTCACAGAGCAATCCGCAATGCGGAACAGCCCAAGGCTAAGGAGGAACTGGCACCTCCGTAAGGCTTAGTTTTTCTACCTTACAGTAAAGGCATTACTGATAAGATTGGGCATGTTCTTAGAAGGTACAGCATAAAGACAGTCTTTAGGACTAATGAAACTTTGGGAAACGGTTTCAGATCCGCAAAGGATCAAATATCAAATTTAAAATCAGCCGGGATCTACAACATCCCTTGCTCTTGTGGCTCAAACTACATCGGACAAACTGGTCGTTCCATTGAGTTAAGATTGCGAGAGCACAAAGGTGATTGCAAACACAAACGCATCACAAAATCTGCGGTGGTTGAACATACTGGTTTAACTGGGCATAAGATGGACTTTGACAATGCTCGGGTACTCGCCAGAGTACCTCATTACTTCCCTCGTACCATACGTGATGCAATTGAAATTGAGAAACAACCCAACATAAACAGGGAGGATGGTTTTAGACTCAGTAAAGCTTGGACTCCGGTAGTTTATCCTCTGAGGACTCCTAAGCATCATCGATCTCACGATCACGCTCCACCGGATCCGCCTTTGTCCAACGGTGACAGCCAACCAGAACTCCGCCGTTCTGCTCGACTGGCTCAAAGAGGTTTAAATACCTCCGTTTTCCGGATTTGAATTCAGTGTTCTATTCACTCTGAAGATGCAAGCTGCAATGTCTTGCGAAACGTTAATTTATATGGGTTCACAAACAGCTAACAGGCATAAGCCGATTAAGTATTATTGTCTTGGCAAACAAAATACATTAAGATCAAATCCTTGTCCGCCCCAAGGTTTAAATAAACTGAGCACATGGCCCTGTTTAGGCAGGCAGGGCCGACGAACAAATATTGCTCACACTTCTAGAGCAAATGCTTGTAAAGGCAGACAAGCTACAGGTGGGAATTTACCTGATTATGCTGGGTGTAGTTCCCAAATGACGACGCGGTCTAAGCCGAAAATAAATTGTAATATTGACAGTTCGAGAAACCGCGAAAGCCTCAAAGAATATTTTTCAAACGTTATTATAAGTTCTACTAAATCGGATAGCAAGACTTCTTTTTTTTTGTAATTGATTGAGTGTTGTAATTACAAAACTAAAATTGACATTAACAAATGCTAATTTTTTGCAAGTTGAAATTTGTTTATTATAGTTTTTGAATCTATAATAAAACTTAAATAGTCTTCATAATAAAAAAAGTTTTTCTAGTTTCGAAATTATTTGAATAATAAAGAGCAGCATCCAACCAAGTAACCCATCGAGTGAGCACTGGCTCAGAAGGCAATAGAATATTTAACAATTTTTCATTAAATACTTGCACCATCAGGGGCGCTTTTACGAATATCTTTTTTACATTAGATATTACATCGTTTACAATGGGAAACAGATTCCTTATTTCTTCTGCAACTCTATCCACACCATGAGCCAAACAAGTTGTATGGATTAAACTTAATTAAAAAATATTTTAATTTCGACCTGCTTTTATCATATATGGTACAGAATCAGATAACATTAATATTACTTTTTCAGTAGGAACTGTTTTCGGCTGAAAAAATTTTGAGAGACCTTTATTTACGAATCTAGAAATAATGACAGTGTTAGTTTTATCTAGTTCTTTCGTGCTAATAAGATAAGATGTACTAGGTACATCAACGTTTAAAAACTCTATAATTAAATTTGCTATATAACGTCCACATTTATCCGTAGTTTCATCAACAGAAAAGTAAATATAGTTAGTTTCTATAATTTCGCTAATTTTACATACTGTTATATAAATTTCGTTAATATAATGTTTCCTAAGAGTACTTTCTTCTGGAACATGTTTACTAGCATATTTTTCTAAGAACAACTTAAAATTAATATTATTTAATTTTGTTAGTGGTATGTTAGCACTCACAAAAGCGTTGCATAAATCGAAATTAAATTTTTCTTTTTTGTGTTTAATTTAAATAACGGACTCGCAAATCGGCTTTTATAAGTTCAGAGGTTTTTGACATTTGGCTTGATGTAAAGCAGTCTTAATATATTGATTCACTTGGAATTTTTTCACGGATGAAATGTAGAACGATAAAAATTCTTTGTTACTTCGGGCCTACATGCATATTCAATAAATTTGAACACTGTAAAAAGTCAAAGATTGCTTACCTTAGACTGCAAAAATTTTGTTTTCCTGTAGCACCAATTCCGGATAATCTTTTATCCATAATAAAAGGAAGCTGCTGTCTTTTGGCATTTTTTTTTGTATAAAAAAAATTTGCTATTTCTTAAGAAACAGAATGAAACTAATATCTGCTACTTTCAAGCAGTACCGCAATTGCGTAATTCTTAGAAATGATTGTAAAAATTTCACAACTTAGAAATAACAGTCTACCTCGTAACATCCGGGAGATTCGCTCAAGAATACATATTATAGTAACCATAATCTGTGATAGTAACAGCATGCACTTAGTGAAATCCCAATATACTTCCCATTTTCTCCCCTTTTATATTTTAAAATTTATCGTTTTTTGAGGAATATAAAGAATTACATCTAAATATGCATTTATTCTAAAAATATACTTTAAAATCCCAAAATATGCAAATTGAAGTTGGTGTCATTTAATTACATTTTATTAGATATAAATAAAAAAAGAAGCATTTTGTTGGCATATCAAAACTATCAAATATGCATTTGCATAAAATCCGTGCCTTGGTTATAAATAAGTGTTAGAGTTGTATATTCGCCTGCGTGTAAATTAAAGTATGAGTGTCTTTAAAAAATATAAAAAAAACTCAATTAATGCAAAATATTTTGCCATGCAGATACAATAAAATACCAAAAAATACAACAGACAATAGTAGATTGTTTTACAAGTAAAGAAAAGTGGTAGTTTTCCAGCGAGTGTAAATGTTTAAATCACGAGCGAGCGAAGCGAAGCGAGTGGATCAATTTTGCACGATCTGGAAAACCCACTTTTCTTACGCGTTGAACATGCTATTTTTTCGTATACTTAATGGAAAAAAATTAAATAAAATATAACTATTAAATAATAAATATAAAATTTGACATAAAATATTTTTGTGTGGTTGAAATGGTAACAAAACATCGCAACACATACAGTGAGTTTTTCTTTTTTGTATACATACCAGCTATGTATACTTTTATAAAAAACATGTCAATGCATTGTTTTACTGCAATCTATAGGCAACCAACTATACACTAAATTGCAAAACTTCAATTTTTGAAAGGAATAGTCTGCTGTGGAACCAGTAATCAAATTGTTTAATGTCAAATATACAGCAATTAGTTTTGATTTTTTGAGTTTAGCATAAAATTGTTGATATTTTATGTTTTTAAAATAATAGTTTCATTTAAAAATTTTTGATAATCAAATAATTTTACGTTTTATTCACAAGCATACTCATGATACTCATTGAACATAACCTCACACTATGAGGAATAACCTCTCTTTGTCTCTATTATTTTGTCTACAGTTGGTTGCCTATAGATTGCAGTAAAACAATGTATACAAAGTATACATAGCTGGTATGTATACAAAAAATAAAAAAATCACTGTATATATAATAAGTTGAATGAATAAAGTGTGGTCGTTGCTATGTAGAAAAGTGTTGCTAGGGCGTTGCTATGAAGAAAGGTGTTGCTAGGTCGTTGCTATGAAGAAAAGTGTTGCTAAGTAGAAAAGTGGCACTTTTCTTTACTGTTTTCTATTGAGAAAAGATGTTCTTTTCCGTTGAGTACACGAAAAAATTATGTAATTTTACATAAAAAAATTAAAAAATACAACATGATAATTAGGTACTTGATTAAACATAATTTTATCAGTCTACGAATCTTTATATTTCTACAACGTCACCTTTTGATGTTACACTTAAGCAATCTAATCTACATGTACGCCCTTTTTTTTAGTGAGTTTATTATTAGGAATTTATAAAATTTTTTGGTATGCATATGTTTCGAAGGGTGCTCTACAACCTGGTGCAGTCAGTTTTTTGATTGGACGTCAAATGTCAAAATAGCGATTTTCAACTGTTTATTTTCAAATGGAACGGTATGACTTTTTTGGCTTAAACGATGCTGTACGATGTTTACAATATGATCCTTACTGAATTTTTCACAATTTTTAGGATTCAGCCGTAAAATATGCATTCATTATATGAGTCAAGCTATATGACTCAGCCTGTATATAATGACCTAAATAATTTATAGTCGTAGAAAACTTATAGTCTGTAACATGTTTGGAATGGCTATTCCGCACTCGTGGACCGCCCTCCTCGCCTTTCGGCTCGGGTAACAAACTTTCCACTCGTGAAGACTATGCCATATTCCAAACTTGTTACGGAATATACTATTTTATCTAACTTTTTTTTTTTTGTAAAATCAATCGTTACGCCACCAGAATCATTATTTCACAGTTTTGAGACCCTGTATAAAATATTCGAAAAGTACGTTGATGATATTTTTATTTATCATACGTTGAACAGCGAACAGCATACCACACATCATACGATATTTAAAATACACAAAATTAAACAAATCTTCAACCTTCAAATAACTTTCAAAATTTACTACAAGGTAGCTCCTTACTAGTAGTAGTAACGTAGTAATTTACCGCATAGGTTATGTAACTTAACATACAGGGTGTTAATTAAGTACGTAGACAAACTCTACAGGATGATTCTGAATTCTGGATTTGGAATTGGGAGTGTGAGTTACCTCACGCGCACTTAGGCCACAATAGGTGGGCCCATTGTACTACCTCCCCAGCAGCTTTCCACATTGGACATCACCCAAGCCATCCAACCTTTTGGATGTGCTTGAGGACATCCGCAATTGGAGTGTTGCTGATTTCGGCCATGTTAGGCCAGAAGTCCTCCAGCATGGATCCTCTGGTTGTTGCGAGAGCTGGGCAGTCACATAGGACATGTTCTGCCGACTCGTCGTCCTCGTTGCATGCACGGCAGTTTGGGCTGTCCGCCAGTCCCATCCTGTGCATGTGGTGCTTTAGGGTGCAGTGTCCAGATAAGATACCCACAACTAGTCGCAAGTTCTTTCGGGACAGTTGCACACAGTATTTGGCTGTTTTTGGCGAGGGTGCTTGACGACAGCTTTGAGTGTTAACCCATCTTCGTGTGAAGCTTTTTAAGGTTTCTTGGTATAGCATAAAGCTTAATGTCTTCAGGGATATGGGAATTACGGGTTCTGGCCCCCAGAGAGGTTGTTCGGAGGCCAGTCTCGCAATCTCATCACCCTTTTCATTGCCGTAGGTTCCGTCATGTCTTTTCACCCATACAAGGGAAACGGCATTATCTTTTGAGATATCGTCGAGAGCTTCACGACACCGCAGTACCACTCCTGAGGTGATTTTGCAACTGCCTAGGGCTAGTAAAGCGGCTCTGCTATCGCTGTAGATACCAATACGTTGGTTCTTGATTTGTCGTTCAAGAATTGCATTTTGCACCATGCATTATTCCCACTACCTCCGCTTGGAAGACAGTGGCAATTTTGCCTAGTGGTATACTCTGGCGTAGGTTTATGTCATCGGAGAAAATTCCGGCACCCGTTCTATGCTTTGTTTTAGATCCATCGGTGAAGATGGATATGTCCATATGCTGGGTTGGTCCAGCATTCGCGTAGACAATGCTAATAGTAATATAGGTAGTTACTTAAACGTATATTTTGGGGTGCAGCTTCTGAGTTTTTCGATAATGAAATGTATTATTTAATGACACGCAATGACCGCGTAGTAGAGTTTCGGCGGTATCTTTTTAAAAATTACATAGCTGAGAATGCACTATATCCACCATCAATGTGGGGCTTCTTTTTGGCTAATTTTGTTTATAGAACGACAGACGCATGTAAAGCTTTGCATTCTCGATTTAACGCAGTCACCCTCATGTATTCAGTTCACTAGTGTTTTACTCAATTTTCAAAGCTAAATTTATGTAAAAATTAGGAGTGCCCAACATAATAATAAAAGAATACGTAAAGACACCCTAATTAAGCAAATATATGTAAACCAACAAATTGATGAGTACAAAAGAAGGACTATATCACGATACGAACAACTATTGGGTACATCCAATCACGTCACAACGTTTGGTAAAGGGGCAGTTTCACAAAGTGTATGAAGATTTACGAATGTATCTGGAGAAGTTTTTCAAGTATATTATCGCATGAGTGTTAACAGTTTTGATGAACTTTTGGATCTGATACGGCCATCTATTACTTATCAAGATACTAAGTGGAGGAAAGCGATACTAGCGTTTGGTGAGTTCGTGCAACAGCCATTCCTACTTCTTATTAGAACTTTCATGACTTGCGCACCCTCGGCATGCAGCTGGCATGTCTGTAAAGCACTAGCGTCTGGTGTCTTCGACAACAATCGATCCTACCTTATTCTAACTTTCATGACTTGCGCACCTCCTCGGCATGCGGCTGGAATGTCTGTACAGCTATCGCCGTCAGCAGAGATCGTAGCCTTTCTTAATCACACGTACGTGTTTTAAAATTGAAAACGTCAGTTGTCTATGTTGCTTTAAAAATTAAATAATAAAAAAGACGTACAATATAAAATAAAAATTATTATTTAATAACTCTTTTTTTTAAAGAGCTACAGTGAAAGGGTACAATAATATTTTTAACATTCCTTCTTGTAAAAAATGAAAATCAGGAGTTACTTTCGCTTTGTATTTATAAATTTAAAAAAAGGGATTTGTTGTTTTGTATTGAATGCAATTTATTAGCAATGAAAAAATCGCCTTTAACAATGCAATTTCACTTTACACTTACACTTTCATTAACCTGCTTTAGTACTTTCGATGTAAATATCACAATCTAACAAACAGCCGCATTGACAAGTTAACACTGCACAATACGCGCCAATATTAGACGAGGTGGCGCAAGTCAGGATCGATTGGCGACGAAGACACCAGACGCTAGTCTGTAAAGCTACCGCCCGAACTCGCCGTCGGCAGAAATCGTAACCTTCCTTAATCACACCCACGTGTTTTAAAATTTAAAACGTCAGTTGTAGGACTACCGTTTTGGTGTTTTGCTTATATGTTGCTTTAAAAGGTAAATAATAAAAAAGACGTACAATATAAAATAAAAATCATACTATTAAACAAGTTTTATTGATTATCTTTAAAAAACATGTCAAAAGCAAAATACTTTACGTGCACAGACTTCCACCTTATTTTCCTAAAGCAATTCATGAAAATCAGCGAGAAGAGACGAGGGGTCAAAACTGCTACCTCGACTTGCTCGTGTGCCATCACTTGGAACTGGGTTGGGTGTCGAGGATCTTCATGTGTACTTTCTTACATGGTAATTGTAATTACAGTTAGCTGGAATTGGTCGTGATTCAAATCCTTGACGCCCATTGCTTGGATATACTCCATGTCCTTGAGACATCTGGTAGAAAGTTCCTTGGCTTGATCGAGTCAGGCGTTTTAATGTGGACAGAAACTTCATTTTTGCATCAAGCTTTTGAGCATCACTCAACTTTTTGAATGATGGTACTAAAGAAAGAAGAAAGGATTTGTCTTCATCGATCACTACTTCTCCCTTTTCTTTTAAAATAGTCAACAAAGATTCTTCATTGGTTAAAGTTTTCATTTTCTTTGCTTATTTGCTGGTTGTTGGGGTTACTGATTGTCGGGTTTGAATGGATGCAGCAGCCGGATGTGTGTTATTGCAGTTATCATTCTGTGATTGCTCCGTTGTCTCTTTAGCTTGAGAATCATCTTCACTCTCCGAGTTGTCTTCCGCTGTATTAGATGGGCTACATTCGCTGACTGTCCTGTCCTCCATTGTTGGCAGTAGAAACAATAACTGGTCAAAGTACACATATTTCCTGCGCCTATTAGCAGCCTTGTCTGATATCAAGTCTATTTCTTTTCTCAGTTCTCTCCGAAAACATGTTTTCAGGTTTCTCCACTTACTCTGGAGTTCTCTTCCTGTGAAAGAAATCACATAAAATATGTTAAACCTGTTATTGTTATTATTATTATTAACATTAGTATTACTATTACATACATTATTTCCCCTCTTTTCAGCAGGTATCTTGCAACAGGAAACAGTTTTCGATCTCTTTACTATGAGTTCCTCGTTTGAGAGACAACATTAAGAACCATTGTCAAAGATACGTGCGAGAAAATATAGAGGTGCCTCAAAGAAAGATGCATGCCAGAGAAGACCGAAGAGACATGGTTGCAAATTGCTGAAAAGTTTGCAGCTACAACACATTTCCCAAAGTGCTTGGGAGCAATAGACGGCAAACACATAAGAATTCAAAAGTCTCATCTTACCGGTTCGGAGTTATAAACTATAAAATTTTTTTTCTGCAGTTCTTATGGCTGTTGTAGATGCGAATTATTGTTTTATTTCTGTTGATATCGGAGCATATGGTAGTGCTAGTGATTCGCATGTGTTTTAAAGGTCAAACTTTGGCCGAAGACTTAACCAAGGTCAACTGAATCTACCACCAAACCAGCCGTTGAAAAACGATGTCAGAGGATCGCCAATGCCACTTGTTTTTGTAGCAGATGAAGCGTTTGCAATGACAGAACACGTTCAACGGTCGTTTGACGACGAAACTTAAGTATTGAGAAAAGAATGTACAACTATCGGCTTACTAGGGCGAGAAGAATGGTTGAGTGTGCATTTGGCATCATGGCTAACAAATGAAGGATACTGCATAGAGCAGTAGATGTCAATCTCTTTTTCTGTGAATCTATTATCAAGGCGTGTTGCATCTTGCATAATTTTGTACGCCAAAGAGATGGGGTCAGGTATGAAGATACACTATATGAATGTGCCCTGGCAAACATGGGTGCCACAAACGTGCGTGGCACTCATGGAGGATCAACAGCAAGAGAAATTATTTTGTAAAATATTTCACTTCACCTCAGGCGTCAGTTCCCTGGCAGTATGAAAAAATATAAGTTTGAGTTTAAATAAATTCTTACCTTTTGCGGTTTTTTGCTTTGCAGTCATGTCTTCCCACGTAGGAACCATTGTCTCGTAGACTTCATTTCAAAGGCGGGAAATCAAGTTACGGTCGGAGTGCTCTGGTAGGCACATGGTATAAATAGGAAGTTTACTTTGGATTTCTTGGATGAACCTTTCCGTCCAGTCACCATCTTTAAATTCTGTAAAAAAAATGACTACAATACTATATGTAGTATGTAATGTTTGTTTGTTGTTTCTATGCACTAAACTTTAGTGTAATAATGTATGTTTAGTACATCTTAGTGTTATATTTTTAATTATATTGTGCACTTCAGTTTAATTAATAATTGGAATTGTCTATACATAATGAATTCATTACTTACCTTGTTGCTCTGAGGACATGTTCACTTCACCGCACCAAACCCGAAACTGTTTGGTTGCATGTGAGCTTAAACGTATTTCACCGTGTAAGACACAAAACAGTTTCACGCGGTAGCGCAATCGTTTAGTTTGTGTCAAAACACAAACTATTTAGTTTGCCAAACTTTCAGTTGCATATCAATTGCATGTGTGCGCGCTCTCATATAAACCCAGGGTAGTCACTCTCGCAACCAAACTGTTGCGCAACTGAAAATTGCATGTCAGCGCCCTGCCTTAGGAGATTGCGGGCAGCTGATAAAAGTAATTAGTTGATATACGCGCCAGGGTTTTGTTCTTGCCAAAATTCAGTGACGGCGCCAGGGCACGTGCCCCACCTATCAATCGAAGTGCCCACTCAAATTTTAGAAATTCTTTTGTAGTTGGAACATTTAATAAAACTTCGTGCAACAAATTGTGTAACAGTGGCAAGATAGTTTTGTCTACTATAGGCGGTCTGCATACAAGTGGAGCACGCCACCTACCGCAGAATTTTGAAATAACATTATGTGAACAGGGTATAACCGCATTTATCTTTTCTGTCAAGTAGGCGCGTAAAACGAGTGTGGAAGCTGTAAAAATTTTTCAAGACAATGAATGCGAATGTTAGAAGATCAAATAATAATCTTTATTTGTTCTTCAGCGTTTTGATTTTCTATTTGGTGCATTGTGACTGGAGCAAGAGCGGGCGAAGTTCTGTAAAGTAAAACCAAAACGAAGGCAACAAGAACTCGAAAATTAAAACTTGAAAATATCAATTCAAAATTACATAGCCACAATTAGGCATTGAATTATCTAAAGTATACCACCTGACATAATTTAATTCTGAATGATGATTGCCTGATTTCAATATTAATTCCTACATCGATGGAGTGTTGAATGCCACTTTATTGTAATCCAATTTGAAGGGCAAGAATGTTTTGGTTTTCTTTGAAATTGGAAACATTTCCTTGAATTTTTTGCTTTTGCTGTATTTGCTCCCTACTTTTTTTGAAACGGTTTTTTTCCACTCGCAGGCCGCACTTATTTTTGAGGCCGAATCCTCTTCGTTTACAACAATTACTACAGCTGAAATATGTTTGCAAAATCCAATGATCCAGCAATCCAGCAATGCAATTGCAGTTAGCATCAATTACTTGTCTTTCAATGTTTCAAAATTCAAATAAATAATAATTATATTGCGAATACAAATCTTAAAATATAAATGTACATACAAGCAGCGAAACGGTGTATGGTGTTAATGAAACAGACGTCTGTCTAATAACCTTTGCTTTAATTTCTAAATTTCTCTCCATTAAATTCAACACATGACCAGCATTAAACAATTTTCTTCCTTTCTCAACATTTCCCGACGTTATGTGCTGATGTTTAATAGGTAGAAAACCAAAATAAATAGCGACATTCATTTATCTGCAAATTCGTCTATGTTTTATCAATAATAAATATTAAATAAAATCCTTTATTCTTGCCTTAAAATACAGGAACACTGGTGTTAAAAGAACTACAATGTTCACATCAAATATGTGTGTTCAGTACTATTTAAAACGTTGTTTACATAACGATGTTGCAGAACCTACCGCTAGAGGCGCTGACACGAAAAATGCGCAGAACGCCTATACTCCGATATACCGTCTATCTATAAAGTAACCCTCCCCCCCTAACTAACTTTTGAACGACTTAATATTTTACCACCACATTTGGTGTGCTTTAATGGGAAATGAAATACTATTTTTTAGCCAAAAATTAAATTTAGTATCATTCAAAATGGCGACTGGGTGCCATTTTGAAATTTAAATCATTTAAAAGGTATTTTAGTTCTGCGCCTGATCCTAGAGTTTCAAAGAAAAATATTCAGTCATAACAAAATTGCGGATTTTAAACAAATGGACTCACTCAATTCAATATTGTTTTGATTTTTTTATCCAGGGTCAAGTGACACCTCATTTGAAAGGTCTTTTAGTTCTGCGTCTGATCCTACAGTTTCAAAGAAATATATTCAGCCATAACAAAATGGCGGATTTTAAACAAATGGAATCACTCAGTTCAAAATTGTTTTGATGTTTTTATACAGTAGTCCACTTTTTCATTTGCAGAACAAATTTTTCCTAGAAATATCTCAGGTGGCTGGAAATAATATTGAAAACGTTATGTTCCAAAAAAGACGGTGCCTCATTATTATAGGCCTGTTTCTGACTTTCTCAACGGACATTTTCTTGGAAGATGGATTGGTAGGCGGGGGCCTGTAGAATAGCCAGCTCGTTCCTCAGATTTAACTTTCTTAAATTTTTTTGTATGGGAATATCTGAAATCGAAAGTGTACAGAACCCGTCCAGAAACAGCTGAAGAACTGGAGCAACACATTACAGAAGTTTGCAGAAATATCACTCCAAAAACTTATGAAAATGTAAGGCAGGAATTTAATAACCGACTTTTTATGTGCCAAGAAGTGAATGGTAAACATTTCGAACACTTAATTTATTTTCTTTTTGCTTTAATTCTTATTTTTTTAAAATAGACTTCTTTATCTTCAAACATTGTCATTTTGTTATGGCTGAATATTTTTCTTTGAAACTCTAGGATCAGACGCGGAACTAAAAGACCCTTCCAATGAGGTGTTACTCGACCCCCCTTTCCATTTATAAAAAAAATTCAAACTGGCGCCCAATCGCCATTTTAGATGATACAAAATTTTAATATGGGCTGAAAAATAGTATTTAATTTTCCATTACAGCACACCAAATTTTGTCTTGTGGCAAAATATCAAGTCGTTCAAAAGTTAGTTGGGGGGGGGGTTACTTTATAAACACAGTGTATATTTTTAAATTAATAGATTGTTACCTAAAAACACACTTCTTCTATTGGATGTCAAGATGGTTGTGCCCACCCCAAAAATTTTGTGCCCTTTTGTGCTCACCCATCTAAGAAACCCTGACGCCATCACTGCCAAAATTGGAAAAGATATCTTCTACAGCCCGGATATATTCGTTTAATTCTGCGAGATTACCTTTAAATTTGGGAATTTCGTTAGGAATACTCATATTAACTTATGGGTAACCGTTAAATGGTTGTGCAATTAGGGCTTGACCTTGTTGGCCTTGGCTTTGAATATTTTAATCTACAGGAGGTTGTCCTGCTTTGGGAGCTACTCCTTGTTGATTTTATGATAGCTAGTCTTAGACAGGGTGGTCTTAAGATAACATGTCGCAAAGGTTGTGGTTCTAACTCGTTTATCTGATCAGTTTCGCTATCAGATGATGTGTCTGTACTAATCATTAATCGCTCAAGAGTTAATTTTTATTTTTATGTTAGTGGGTATTTAAATTATTTTGGGCGGGGTTCCTACACATAAAACGTGAGTAAACTCAGAAATTAAGTATACCTAGTGTATACACTGAATTATTTCGCTTACCACGTTTAACTTCAACTTAAATTTACAATTGCAATTATCGACTAAGAATAAAAACAGTTGTCCTAACAATACTGGGAATGACAGATTAAATTTGATGGTCAATTGCACTTATTTTTTTTTCATATCTATGTTAATACGTTTTAAATTAATTTATTGATCACTTTTACTTGATTAATGTAGTAAAACAAAATTCTCTCACAATTTTATGTTGATCCAAATGATCAGGATTGATCTCGTTGATCAGTTGTTCGCTATAAGCTGTTTTTCTGCAACTATCGATGCTCGATCCTGGGACGATGTTAGTCTCTCTCAATCGGCTTACTGGGTTACGGGTGTGGAATTTGGCATTTAAATTTTGTTGAATGCTCCTTTCCAGGTGGCCCGTAGTTGTAGATTCGGGATCCAACAATTAAGAGTTAAGACCCAAAGAGCAAAATTTTAATTTGAATTTTGAAAATCTCTAAAGCCCTTTTGTCGGATCTTACCGACTGCGCCATTTACGTTTATTTGACGGCCAAACGTATTTTAAAAACTAGTTTTTAAAAAAATAGGAAATGTTGGAGTTCAATCCGGCATCCTAACTTTGAACAATGCTAAAACAAAACTGACTCTAAAAGCAGGAGATTTCACATGCAAACGGAATTATTAAAAGAAATACAATATCTTTTATCTATGCTTCTTCATAGAATTATTATGACATAGCTTGCGCCTAATGAGTTCATATGACTTAAAATCAAGCTGAAAAATACTTCTGGCCCAACAACCGGCATCGGACGAACAGACACAGTGATTGTCTGTGATTCACGTTCATTTTTGGCAGATGACATAAATATGACGAGAGGTTAATTTGACAGCTGTAACAGAAAATTAATGTAGTGTTAATAAAGAAATTGCAGTTCATGTACCCACTTAAATAATAGAATCTCGTGATACAACAATGAATGAAATAGACGTACTAAAAGCCGAGGTGGAGCGGCTGACAAGGGAACTTGACCAAGCCAGCAGTGAAAAAATTCAATCTGCCCAATATGGACTTGTTCTTTTGGAGGAAAAGGAAAATTTACAACAGAGATGTGAAGATTTAGAAGTACTTTATGAAAACACAAAGCATGAACTGTATATTACACAAGAGGTAAGATATTTCATCGCCAAATAAAATGTTTGAATCAGTTAAATTCTCATTCATTGTTTTACAAAAACGACGCTTTGCAGCTCAAACTTAGTTCTTCTGATTATCTTGAAAATAAAACACCGAATGTAATGTTAAGCTCCTACCATTCTATATCTGATCGTACAAATCGAAGCTTGCCGTGACAGCAATGCTTGGTACATAAGAGTAAATTTATCTATGGAGTGATAATTTTGGTTTGCCCATTTAGTTGGTTCGATAATAACTGTATTATAATTATATAAACCTGAATTAGCAATTTAAATTGCTAAGACTATAATCTGTTTATGTCAATTCGAAAAAAAGGACCCATCTAAAAGTTTATATAGTTTAAAATTTCCTTTCCCTAAAATTTAAAATTATTTATAACTTGCTTAACATAGGTATTACATGTTATAATAAAACACTTCCTTGTTTATACACAGTTGTACTATTATATGCAGTTTTTTCTACACAACTAATATTTGGTAGTTAAATGTTGTGCTCTTGAGGAGGTTTTTTTTAAATGAAGATGTTTTGTTTTTGTTGCCTAGTTCATAGTACACTGCACTTGCATGTGATGGTATTTCTATAAAGAATGTTGTAGCACCTTATTTAAAAGAATTTCTAATTCCCAATAGAACTATGTATTTTAACATACATAGGTATAGTATTAGAACCAAATAATGGAAGTAAATAATTTATCTGTTCATGCTGAAAATTGAATGTCACATCTGAGCTTGTTTCCTACAAAAGTATATAAATTCATACTTGTTAAACAGTTGTAACCGGGGCACCAACCACATTGTAGCTCATCCCTAGCTTTATCAGCCTACAAAATTTAAAAATAAATTGTGTGATCAGTGTTTGAGAGATATTGTTTTGAAAATTTCCAAAATTATGAAAATATTGTGTACTTCACACACAAAAACCTGCTGACCACTAACTAAAACTATGCTATGCTAAGAACCTATTTAGAATAACTTAGCACTAAATATACTGAAGTTTACAATGTCCGTGCCCATGCTATATCCTCTGTGAATATGACTTAATTTTGCAAGTTGTGAAGTTGGTATGTCAAAGGTTTAACTTGAAGAGAATGGGGGCGAAAACTGATGCTTGTGTTTAACAATTATTGATTTAACTTCTCAATATGCTGCATTTATCCTCGCCTAAATGGATCTTGTCTAAGTTTGTATAATGACTTAGAAATTCAAACCTTGTCAAAAGCACGGGGGAAATCTACTCACATTATACAACTTGCTCTTAAACTTAATAGTAATTTTATTAATAAGTTCAAGCTTTACTTCGTTAAAGTTCATTATTAATATAAATAAATAGTTAGTGACTCAACAGGTATTTATTTTAACATTATACGTTTTTTGACGTGTTCACATGTCTTATCAAAGGTAAGAATAAAAATAAACAGTTGGTGTTGCTCTAGAAACAATACAACTCGATGACTTGATCTTGGTTATCTAGATCTGCAAATGACATGTTTTATTATTCCAAAACTTCCAATGATGGTGAATTTAAGAGACCAATTTGTTCATTCATATTTTGGCGATAAATCGGAAAAAAATTGCTAAAATTATAAACAATACAAATAAATTTAAAGTAACTTTTAAAACAACTAAAAATATTTTAGGCACATCTTCCAATACTAAAAAAAATAGATAATTGACTAAAATCAGCCATTTCCAAATTAAATTGCTCTCACTGTAATTCAATTTATATAGGGCAGACAGTTCGAAAATTCTGATATTAGGTACAAAGAACATACAGTACCTTTTTACAAATATAAACACTCATATAAATCCTATTATGATAAACACTTATTAAAACACAATCATTTAATGACATCTAATAGAGTAATACCACAGTATACTTATTTACACAGTAGCGAAAGCGCCTATATAACGCCTGGTAAGCTGTAACTAGTGGCGCTCCAAGCGGTCGACAAGTTAAACTATCGTTTAAATTATGGCGGGTTTTAAATTCCAATCCAGTTCGTTGTTGTTACCATATTTTTAATAAGCAAAACACAAAAATTGCGAGCTACATTATAACTAAGGTTAGGATTCTTTCCTTTGTTGTTTTCGCAGTTTACGGCGGAACATGCGCTCCCTTTCGAGACTCTCATAATAGATTGGTATATCACTAATCAAATTTTTATAAAAACACTGGCAAACAACTTGAAAATTGTTCTTATAACGTTCAAAAAGCAGAGAAACACTACTACCGTTAGCTGTCAAACTTTAGTGTAACTTGTTCGCCGCTTGGTGCTATAATTACCATAAATGACCTTTACCTTCGCTACTGTATGAATAAGTATACTGTGGTAATACTATAGAATATTTACACTTTTGTGATGATAAACATAATATAGGTATACTGAAGGCATTTAAAATTCACAAACATTTAAAAACTGCATCTTTAATGAGTGGACAAATTAAACACTTAAATTCACCATTGATGTAAGTATTGGTATAAGAAATCAATCAAGTCATCTCCGATATAGAAAATCAAGATCAAGTTGTGAAGATTTATTTTTCCTATATCAACACCATCTGTTTACTTTTAGTCTACCTGTAAGAATGATGTGTAAACATGTCGAAATAGTTTAAGAATAAAATAAATATCGGTTGAAATTATTTATTATATTATTTATATGAATAATAATTGTTTTATGCATTTGTAGCAGTTGGTGTATTGTTGAAAGCTTGAGTTTCAAGTCACATTGATGACATGCTAGTTGCTGGAATTCTTTTTTAGTTTTATAAGGCGTATTTTGATTATTTTTTCAAATATTTTTAAAGTAGTGCACCAAAAAATTGTTGCAAGTTAATTGTGCTAGGTATTAATTGTTATATAATAAACCGTTGGTTACGAGTTTTTTAAAAAACGGTTTGAAGCGGGTCTGAAAAACTGGTTTGAAGCGGGTCTGAAAACCCAGTCTGAAGAAACTGATCTGATAAAAACGGTCTCAATGTGTGTGCATTAAACTAGTTGTGACGTAGTCACTATTCAGTTCAGTAATTTTTCTTCATATGCTGATATAGATAAGAAGAATTAAGTTTAAATGGTAATAAATAAATATAACAAAATTGTTAAGTATAAAGCGGGTACTTATTATCTATTTCCAATAAGTAGTATCACATAGATAACAATAGGTTAGAAGTTTCAGTCAAATAAAGACAAGTCATGTCATGACCTGACTTGTCTTTATAGGACTAAAACTTCTAAGTCATGTCATGACCGGTTTCAGGACAGGTTTTTCAGACAAGTTTTTTAAGGCAGGGTTTTTATGACTGGATTTTCAGGTCTTTTTTCAGACCGATTTTTTCAGATCGTTTTTTCAGGCCAGTTTGAAATGGTTTAAAAACTGATTTCTTTAGAACCGTTGAAAAATTGCGAAACCAGTTAAGCGATTAAATTTTTTTTGACAGTACTAGTTAATATAGTTACCTTTAGTAGTGTTATTTTATTAGGCTGAATGATAATTTTTTTGGTAGCATTTCATAGTGATGAGTTGGCTAATTCTAAAAATATATTATTGGTAGATGTTAATGCAATGGTTATCTAATTCCCACTTTACCTGAAGAGTTAACTAGTTTAGTTGTTGTCTACAGTAGGATGCCCTCTTTGTTTGCTATCCGGGTCGTTCTCAAAATAGACCACACTTTTGAATTCTAGGGTTTAAAAATATTATTTAGCTTCAATTTGTAAATCTATACATGAGATAAACTATTGCACTTTTGTATTTAATGTGTTGACCAGCAACAGTGCACTTTTTGTCTTTTTTATATTTTTTCCAACAGAAAATGTGAAACTTTACAATGATTTGTATCCACTACGTTACTAAACTTGAAAATGGTTTATTTTTAATTATAATCAGAGTTTTAAAAAAATGATAATGGAAGAGTTACTCATAACTAGTGCTTTGAACATTTTATAGAACATAATTTTGAAATGTTGTGTTAGTTTAGATTTTATTTGAGCGAAAGTTCTAATTTGTTACTTTTTTCAAATTTTTAATTACAGTGTAAAAAAAAGGAAACAAAGATGTTTTATTTATTAGCTATGCCTATTCAAATGTTTATGTTTTGAGTTTTATTGTGCTTACACTTAAAATATTTTGAAAATATTTGTAATGTTGCTCTTTTAAATTAGAAAAAACGGTATGGTAACGTAAAGGACGAGGAGTAACACAAGGGCCAATCAAACTGCAACTCTGCTGTTCATCTCCAGCCATCAAAGGCAGTTTACTCGACTTTGTCTAAACTAAAGTTATGTGCTTTTATTTATTATGTTCTGTAGGCTTAACTTTATCTTTATTGTAAATAAAACAATTCTTAAACAGGTTTTTTTATTTTAGCCTTATACGTATTTTGACATGTTGATATGTCATTTTCAGAGGCAAGATATAAAGTTAACAGTTGGTGTTGCTATAGGAACAATAAATCTTTATAACTTGATCTTGGTTTTCTATATCTGCGTCCAGATGACTTGATTTCTTTTCCAAAACGTCCAATAATGATGAATTTAAGAGATCAATTTGCTCATTCATTATAGGTACAGATTTTAAATGTTTGTGAGTTTCAAATGCTTCTAGTATACAGGCTGAGTCAAGCTATACGCCTTTTTTTTTAGTGAGTTTATTATTAGGAATATATTAAAAATTTTTGGTGTGCGTATGTTTCGAAGGGTGCTCTACAACCTGGCGCAGTCAGTTTTTTGATGGGACGTCAAATGTCAAAATAGCGATTTTCAACTGTTTATTTTTAAATGGAACGGTACGACTTTTTTTGGCTTAAACGATGCTGTATGATGTTTACAATATGATCCTTACTGAATTTTTTCCCAATTTTCACGATTCAGCCGTAAAATATGCATTTATTATGTTAGTCTAGTAGGCCGAGATCGATGATGTATTTGCACAAAACGATTTAATGGTTGTCAGTATGCATAGTGAAATCATTATTTTAATAAACATAAAAAAACAGAAACTCAGGTATTTAGATTACCTTAAATAATAGTTACTTCAATATTAGGATAACATCGAATGAAAACTATAAGACTATAAACTAAACAAAATTTAAATAAAAAACTAATTAGTTTTTATCCAACAAGAAACTTGAAGAAGTGGAAATGTTTACTTACAAGCAATTGCTTCATCAAAAGTTTACTTATTTTACGCAAAAACATGGTGACGCCTGCGTACGTACCGGCCTACTAGACTAACATAATGAATGCTTATTTTACAGCCGAATCATAAAAATTATGAAAAATTCTGTAAGGATCATATTGTAAACATCATACAGCATCGTTTAAGCCAAAAAAGTCGTACCGTTCCATTTAAAAATAAACAGTTGAAAATCGCTATTTTGACATTTGACGTCCCATCAAAAAACTGACTGCGCCAGGTTGTAGAGCACCCTTCGAAACATATGCACACCAAAATTTTTTAATAAAATCCTAATAATAAACTCACTAAAAAAAAGGCGTATAGCTTGACTCAGCCTGTATATAATTTACGTTTATCATCACGAAAGTCTAAACATATTATATAATTACATAATTGGATTTATATGGGTGTTTATATTTGTTTATATTTACTTTAAATCGTCTTTGAAAATAACATGTCGAAATACTTATAAGGCTAAGATAAAAAAAAACGTTGAAGTTAAGAATTGTTTTATTTACAATAAATTAAAATGAACTTCCGCGAAGTAAAGCTACAACTTATTAATTAACTTTATCTTTTGTCAACTGCGTAACTGAGTTCCTTGCATTACTTTTTAAAAATAATAAAGTGGACCAGTAACCCTGTGGGCAAAATGCGTGTTCACAGTTGAAATGACGAATTCTGCAATTTTCAAGATATATGTTGTCTTTGTTTACCTAATTCATATTTAAAACTTAATTTAAATTTTAAATACCTACCTAAATTTATAGGTAACACAGTGGGACAGAGAATTTGGACAATTATGCACTAACAAAGTCACCTATTGTGCCGTTTGAACAACACAAACCAAACAAGTACATTGTTTAAAACATAACAGTTACTGGTATACTCTGTACCTTCCGCGCTATCTATTTGACATTTTTAATATTATTTTGATAGATAACACAGTGGAAGTAACGCAGTGGACACAAAGTCGTTACATATAAAAATTGCTGAAAAAAACAATGAAAAGAATATAATTGCATAATTTTGCCTGTTTCAAGTGAAACTAAATGTCCAGGAGTATTTATTGTCGGTATAAATCTAATATAAATTAAACTTGAATAGTAGGTTTGCAAAACTGAACTCAGACATAGTCACACAGCATTTCTTAGGTGTTTTAACTACAACAATTTTTTTGCGCATAAATGACGAAACATAGAAATATGAAATTTTCTGAGCTTGACTCAGAATTAACTGGTCTATTTAACAGTTATTATGGATTTTTATTAAATTACAAAATATAAAATTTAAGCCACTTTGAAGGTGGTTACATACATGTGGTCTGTTTTGAAGATTACTATTTTTCTTTTATAATATTTAAAATGTGATGTGGTGGCTGTAAGTGTTTGTAGGTGTTATATTTACGTGTATTGTGATTTGTAACCTTTTAAACAAATCGTATTAGTGTAAGCATTTTTCTACTTTTGTCTTTGTCTTTATTCATACGCAAGCAATGGGATGCTTCCACATCTTCATCGAATGACTCAAAAAAATAATCCCATTCTACTTGTACCTGTAACCTTAGCACAGGTGAGTTAATTTGAAGTAGTTGGTAAAATGTGGCTACAGTTAGTAGGTGATCGCTGTCAAGTTCATATACCTGATGGAATATTTCTCGTGTGAAGTTTCGGAATAGGTGAATGTCCAGGGTATGTGAATGATAATCAACAAGATACAGATATTGTGTAAACTCATCGGGTGCAGAAACAGTGATTGTGTGTGACGATCTTATATAAGTGTTGCCCATAAATGATTGTTCAAATTCAAATTTCCAGATAGCAATACTTTAATTTTAATTTTCTAAAATTGCGTTAACACTTTTAAATCTTTTTTCTAATTGAGTAGTTAGAATGTCAACTGTGCAGTAAAGAATTTCTACTTTAAAAATTTCTTCCGCATTATTTAGTCTCTCATCTTCAAATAACTCATCAAAGAATCTTTCGTCTATTTTCAAAAATAGGCATTATTTTGTACGTGTTAGCTATATCCACTGCCTTCTCTTTAATTTTTACGAAATATTTTCTAATGTTTTTAACTCTTTGTAAAGTATTTTTCAATTGTTCATTGGCCGAGTCTAAGCTAGCATCACTTTTTGTAAACTTTTGGAACACAAGTGAATATTTTCCAAAAATTTCACACTGAAATGTTAACATAAAAATACATTCAAATTGTTCCATTTTTTTTTTGATAGCTGTATCTTCGTCTATTTCGTCTCTTTTTCTGCTCGTTAAAATCATATTATTGAGAACTTTGAGGAGGGAAGCAAAGTTGTAACTTATTGCCGATACCGAATATTGTTAAATACGGACTTTAACAAAGTAAACTGAAATTTAAAAAAAAGCTTAAAATTATTTTTTATTTTTGTTATGGTTCCCTAGACGCGTGGGCCCCAAACTGTCTGTGCCCCCCCGCAATGCGGGGGTGTTTGTTCCGCCACTGGTAATAACCCAAATTATTAATTAGTATTTTTGGTGTTATGAGAATAATTTCTGTGATACACGCTACAACTATGTCATGAGTTGCTAAAAATTGAATAGCACTAATCTGTTTTTTACTCCATCGGCAATTCAATTTAGGATTGATAGTTTTTGAATTTATTGATTATGGAATATTGAAGAGCAGAGGTAGCATAGAATTAGAGAAAGCTTTTATTTCCGTTCCGAGATGTGGTGTGATTAGGTAGTATCATTTTGTTGTAGATTATTGGATTGGTTTCACGTTAAATGTACATAGATTTTTGTGGGTTAACACAGAATTTTTTTGGATATGTGTTGACTATTTTCTGTTTTATGTTGGTTGGTATTTGAAATGCTTGTATTCTAGTTTTTAATTTGTTGTTACATCCTCTGTAGTTGTAATTTTTAGTCAACAATATGTGAAATGAATTTTTAATATGAGTTCTTAATTTCCAATATGTGAAACTCATTTCTGATGCGTTAAATGTATTTCTGATATCTGAAAATAATTTTTATCAAATACTTATCGGAAATGATCTCATATTGGAAATTCGGTATTTAGTAATGTCACCTGATCAAAAATGGAAGTCATACTTGGAAATTCTGTATTTGAAAATATCACATATTTAAAAAAATGGCAGTAATGAACTAAAAGAAAGTCTAACTGTGGAATAACAACACTTGAAAAACAAAATATCTTTACACACAAGCCAGGGGCGGGATTATGGAGGGGCTAGGAGACCCCTTTCCTCCCGTATAAGAAAAAGTACTAAAAACATACTGCAATTATATCCAACTAATTTGAAACGAGCAGAAAATTTATATACAGGATATCCAAGATAAGGCGTCTTATCAAACCTTATATCAGAGAAAAGAGGAAAAATAGCTCTATTCAATGATGATACCGCCGCCTGTAACGCATATTTAAAAAAGCGAAGTTAATGTCAATATCTTGAAAATTTAACGACCTAGAAAAATTTCAATTTGAGATTCGAAATCTGTGTAAAAAATGAGCGAAACACTTCGCCTGGACTTTCCTATACATTTAAATACATTGTTTTATATTTTCCAACACTTTCGATATACACCTGTCTAGACACGACTAGTTAAAGTAAATAGTTCTTATAAGTTGTAACATCTTGAAGCGGTTGAAGAAAGACCGACCGCTGCGCTGCAAGCATAAGGTTGGGTAAAATATTCGGACTGAATCAACGGAAGCGCGGAAATTGATATTTGAAAATATATTAATAACTCGAGAAGTATTATTTTTAGCAAGAAATTAGTCTTATTAATTTGTATTTAGAATTTCAAAACCTTTCTGATTTTAAAGCCAAAATGCCACGTTTCCATTAAAAAAAAAGTTATTTTTTACCGTGGCCGCCATATTAAAATTGGAAATATTGCCCCCCGTTAAATAAATAAAAGGGTACCAATTTTCAAAAATTCATAGAGGGCGTCACAGTGAAATTATAGCAATGCGCAACAAAACAAATTGTAGAAGATTCCCAGCTCTATCAGCTTAAAAAGTTTAAACAAAAACGTGTGGCAGTTTTTGAGAAATATTTTTTTGAAAAATTCCAAAATTTTGGAGTGATGTCATTGCGATCGTTTTTATATTTTCAAAATTAATTATATTTCATGGTATAGTACCCTTGAAGGGCTACCAAACAAGATGTAGTTGATTCCAATCAGATAACTGGTTTTTGAGTAAATGGGCGTTAAAATCGAAATGTTCAAAAATTCGTAGCGGCCGCCATTTTAAAGCTAGAGAGTTCGGTAAAAAATCGTTTGATTTGTCCTAAGGCCTTCTTTAATCTCCACTATTAAAATTTCCAAAATTCAGTTTCTGAAAAAAATGCTACTAAAAAAACATGTCTAACTTCTGCTTCCGGTTTCGGTTTTTTTTAAAAGCTTATTTTGTCGGTTAATTTTTGATATACCCCCTCATTCCAAAGCACATCAAAATCGGTCCAGCCGTTCCGGAGATATGGAGCTAACGGACCCACCCACCCACCCACAGACGGGCATTTTTTTAAAATTACTTTTTTGGGGTCCATGGGCCCCCACCCGGCTATTTCCGTTAAAATCTCAACTTTGAAATTTTGCATGAAATCAATACTTCCCTATACTGAAAGTATAGGAAAGTAAAAAGTGTCTTAATAATGTCAAAATTGCTTTGCGCTATCTCTGATAATAACCAAATTATATATCTTCTTTATCTTTCACCTCTTATACCCGAAGGTGTCGAGGACTTTCACTCCGGGTAGGCTCTTCGCTTAAAATGCAAAAAATGAAAATTAAGTATTTTTAGTCTGCTCTGAAAAGTAAGCAAAAATTGTTGGATTTGAATGTGGATGATAGTAGTACTTGAGTGAGGTGCTGAATAATTCTTCTCATTTAACCGAATCTCTATCTCTTACCGTTTACGAGATCCCTATGCATGGACCCCTTATCTTTGACACCTTCTATAATATTTATTTATATCTCATTTTTCACGGCTTTAACTCCACTAAGAAAACGGCATAATTTATCGGCCGCTCCTTCCAATTGTCAATTCGACTATGTCATGCTCATAATAGATAAGACTGATAAAGCTAGGGATAACAGTAATTAATAGTGCAACCAAAAATATGCTCTAAAAATGGTTTTACTTTTAAACAATGCTCTAAAAAGTGAAAATATGCGAAGCACTTCGTCTGGATTTTCCTATACTTTTATACAATATAATTACTGTATCTAATCACAACAATTACAGCACATCTAAGTAATAACCCTTCTCAGTTGTAGGGTATGTAAATATAAAACCCTGCTAATCCATCATTGCAAGAAGGACAACTAAACCACCTGCTAGCTAGAAATTTTAGGGCCATAGGATGCAAAGCTAGTCAGCTTTTAACTATTATCAAGGGATTATACTATGTTCATCTCTTACGCACTATGTGTTTTGCAATCCATCTCGCCTATTCTGAAGTTATGATTCTATGCTATGTTACGACGAAATAGTTGTTTTTTTTAAATCAATTTTTTGATGTTTTGGCAAAAGATTCCTCAGGATTAAACAACAACAAAAAATTCGTTTTCCAAATTTAGAGAAGGAGGGGTAAGTAAAATTAACCTCCCTAAATATTGCTACACATACAAAATTAAGTTCTGAATCTGCTTTTACTATTACTCATAAGCAACTTAGGTCAAACAAATTTTTATCGTCACAGAGAAATTTATGGACGAAATTTTGAAATTTTTTCTATCTTCATCGCTTTTAATTTTTCGAAAAATTTTGTACACGGTAACATTGTGTCTCTATAGGGCTATTGCGTTAAAACATTTGAACCCGATCTGTCAAGTTTTTTGAGTCAAGGCGCTAAAGTCAAAATATTAAAAAAAACGTAGCGGCCGCCGTTTTAAAGCTAGAAAGTTGTAAAAAAGGGTTGAGTTCGTATTCTGGTAAAAAAAAATGCTACCAGAAGAACATGTCTAACTTCCGCTGCCGGTATCATATTTTTTTTAAAAGCTTGTTTTGGCAGTGAATTTTTGATACACCCACATACACACATACATACATATCCACCCACCCACAAACATTTTTTTAAAACCAAATTTTTGGGTTCCTGGTGGTCCAAAACATGTATTTCTGTCAAAATCTCGATTTCGAACATTTTCATTATATCAATATCTACAGTGAAAGTATAGGAAACTAAAAAGTTAAAGTATGCTCTTAAAAAACCTAATTTTTTTCAAAAATATGCAAGTATTTCCTAAGAAACCCCCCCCCCCTCCTGAAAATAACGAAATAAAATTAACTGGATGACAAATTGTTTACATTGCCATTATATTTTTTGATAGTTCAATGACAGTTGACAATTTCATTTTTTGTAATCGGAAAGAAAGATAAGTTAAACCAAAAAGAAAGACTAAAACTAATCAGATCATCTAAAAGTGTGTTCTCGAAAACACACATGCACACATAATATTAATCAAACAAAAACAAATTTATTTTAAATTTTAAAAATGCCAAGTGTTGTAAGTGTTGTCAAAAATTGGCAAAATGTGCAATAAATATATGCTTTTATTCCAAAAAAAATACCCAATATGTCTGAATATGGTTCTGCTGAAATGGATTTATATCTAATATACTCCTTCATCAGTCGTTTAGGTTGTTACCCTAGTAATTAGTAATTCCTGTGGGCTGTCCATTAAGCTTGGTTCTTGCTTTTTTTATGTCGGTGTGATTAATTATTTTTGACATAAATTTTGATATTTTGAGATTTTAAAATTGTCAGATGTTCTTAATGTTTAAATTGGCCATGTCCAATTATCAAACCTGAAACCGCCACCGACACAAGCAACTTTATACCAAATACGTATAGCTAGGGTGTCATCATCAGTAGTAAACTGACACTGTCAGTGTCTTTCCTAGTTAGTTTTATCGCCAAATCTAATTTGTTCTTTTATACAAGGAAGAAATTTAAAAAAAAGAAAAGGTGGTTTCATCTAGTAATGATGTTCTAGAAGAACATGTCTATTTAAATTTGTGACGATACAAAAGGCTTTCTTCTGAATGCAAAAAATGCGCTAAAATTTAGTATGTTGGGAAAGCTAATTATGGGAAAATGACGTTCCACCAAGATTTAATAAAAATAATGTAATTATTTTCTCAAATAATGAAAATTTAAAAACTTTGGAACAGACTACAGTTTTCTTCCTTGTAGTAAATTGTATTTGAGGTGCAAAAAAAACGAATAATTGTAAATTATATCAAAGACGATCTGGGTCATCTAACAGCACTAATCTGGTTTACAATATCAGCACACAAACGAATTTTATAATAGACTAGCATTTTATTTCAAAAAACGACCCTTTATCAAGAACGTTAAAAGAATACACAATAAAACAAATTGATTTGTTTCGTTCATTATACAGTAAATTTTTGGACTCTAGGACATTCATTGCTGTGTGAGTGATTTTTTTAGGGGTACAGAATGAACGTTGTTATTCACATACATATTCACATCATGCATTTTTCTTCCCTTAACTATTTATTTTGAGTATATTCATTGTTTGTTACAATAGTACATTTCTGCAATCAATTCCAACAACGTTTTAAATGAGATAATTTTATAATGGCAATGATATTATTAGAAAGCATAAAGATAATACGAAAATTGTCACGAGCCTTAAGGAGGCAAAACTAAGATTACAAAATAAAAATGTGCAATATTTTTATACCTTTCGAGATAGCTTCAGGAAACTCATATACAATAAACGTGGGCCTGTTAATTCTCATTTGGCAACAAAAGTTTACTTAACTATCGCAAGAACATAATCTCTCTTATGAAAAACTGGAGAATTCATCTCTCTCCTACTTTTCTAAGTTTGCCTGTATAATTTTGTTAGCAATTGATTATATGACTGAAAAAATGGCAGCAGATGTCCAAAGACGATTTCTGTTTGAAATAGAAGAAGCTGCAGTGGTGACACTGCTTGAAGACATACACAGGGAGAAGTTGCTGTGAGGTTTTACATCATGGCAACTCCAATTGACACGAAGCTACGCCAGGATGTCTGGTCAAGGTCGTAAGAAATAACCACAGAATGTGAAAACTGCCATTTGGTTGCAACAGGGAGATGATAAAGGATTTTTACTTGGCTCGTTATGGTATAAGTTGAAATCAGTTTGGAAGGACCTTGTGGTGCTAAAAGGTGGGGATTTAACTGTTGCAAGGGATAGAGATGAGATTAGTGTTTCTTATGTGCAGCTATTAGTTGGAGGATTTGGTTTTGAATTTGTTTTGGTGCATGATAACGTCTGCCTCCATGCAGCTCATATTGTAACCAAGTAGGTCAATGATGCTAATATGCCCAAAGTCCTAACTGCAGCCCTGTAGGACATGCCTGAGACATCTAAAGAAGAAGAATTAAGACATTATCAGTTGCGCTAGCAACTTATAATTAGCTGGTCCAAGCACTTGGGCATGTATGAGCTGTCATACTGCAAGAGCAGGTTAGTCAGCTTGTTCGAAGTATGGCTTCTCACATGTAAGCCGATGTAGCCGCTAGAGGTGGAACCGTGTGTTACTTAATGAATTTTAAAGTTCTCTCTTTACATTTTTGTTTACTACATATTCATGATGTTTCGAAATGTTTTAATTTATTTTTTGTAATATTAGGCTTACACTTATCAAGTTTTGTTGCCAAATGAGTAGTAAAATCTTTATTGTGTATGAATTTCTTGAGGCTATTTGGAAATTAATTTTGCATTGAACTTTGTTATATACCTATGCAGACTTTAAAAAAGAATTTAAATTGTTTGTAATATCCTGCTGTAATAGTGAAAAAAAGTTGAATAAAGCCACTGTGACATACAGCCAAGTTATTCAACTTTTTTCTGTAAATTTGACATTTGCAGACCTTACTATAAAATCTGTACAAGCCGTATTTTTACAGATTAAACAATTTTTTTCTGGCAAATATTAGTCAAGACCATGTGCTATTCTTCAGATGTTTTAAAGTTGAATTTGGTTGTACAGGGTGTTTGTTGCGTGATCCAAAGTTTTCTAACTGTAATGTGTCATAACTTGATTTTTTCGGATAAGACCCCTAAATTTTTATTCAATGTTTGAATTCTACTGTAAATTTCCCATCAAATGTTTATTACATTCTCTATACGTATCTCTACTAGTTTTCCTTGTTATATCGATTTTAATTTTATTTAGACAATCTATTCAAGTTTACCGTGCAGTATTACTTTAAAACAAATGAAAAGTGATTTGACAAAGATTTTAATTTTATTTAAACAATTACATTACAACTTGTGATTATTCACAATAGCTATTCAAAATGTGTACCTTTGTTATGCAAACACAAACCAATTCGTTCGCGAAACGATGCTAATCTAACTCTAACATCTCCACTGTAACTTGTCCAAAAGCCTGTATTATACATTGCTGCATGTTTTCATAGGTAGTTGGTAGTTGCTGATACACCAGATTTTGTATGTAACCCCATAAGAAGAAATCCAACGGGGTTAGGTCTGGAGATCGGGCTGGCCAAGCCATCGGTTCTCCCCTTCCTATCCATCTTCTTTCAATTCTGTGATTTAACCGCTCTCGTACTGCGGCGCTATAATGTGCAGGAGCACCATCATGTTGTAGCCACATATTTCTTCTAGTTATTAGTGGTACATCTTCTAACAATTCTATAAAATAATTGTTTAGAAAGTTGTAATAGGTTTGTCCGGTCAATGTGCCATTAATGAAATATGGACCAATCATCTGCGTGTTGATGAAACGTTTACAGACCACCTATTTCGGCGATGGGTTTAAAAAACAACGTGCGGATTGCTATCAGAGTAATAGTGATAATTATGACGGTTGACAAATCCATTGTTATGAAACGTAGCTTCGTCTGTCCATAAAATTAAATTGTAAAAATCAGGTTCTGCCTGTAATTTATTTAAAACAAGCTGACAGAAATTTGCGCGTTTGTGATAATCTGCTGGTAGCAATTCCTGATGTGGCTGGACGTTATAAGGATGAAAGTAGTTTATTTCGATTGGGCGCTTTATATTTTAGATTTTCTGTTGCAATAAACCTTTTCAGTAAATTTTCGAAAGTGATTACTTGTGGATGCCTTCTGTACGGGTATCTTTCTTTATAAATTCTCGAAGCTAATAAGCAATTCGTCACCAACCATCTTGTCTGTAGAAAAATTCGTTTTCAAATGAATCTTTCTAGAATAAACGTAGCTATGAAAAACTTACAATTAATACACACAATTGCACATTTTACAAACAATTCATACTTAAACAGACGCTGAGGAATCATTTTTTATTTGTTTTAAAGTAATACTGCGCGGTAAACTTGAATAGACTGTCTAAATAAAATTAAAATGGAAATAACACGGAAAACTAGTAGAGATAGGCACAGGGAATGTCATAGACGTTTGATGGGAAAATTTACAGTAGAATTCAAAAATTGAATAAAAATTTGGGAGTTTTATTTGAAAAAATCAAGTTATGACACATTAAAGATAGAAAACATTGCACCGCGGCAACAAACACCCTGTATAACCAAATTCAACTTTAAAACATCTGAAGAATACCACATGGTCTTGACTAATATTTCCCAGAAAAAAATTGTTTAATCTGTGAAAATACGGCATGTACAGATTTTATAGTAAGGTCTGCAAATACCAAATTTACAGAAAAAAGTTGAATAACTTGGCAACACCGCAACGGAATTGAAAAAACAAAAAACAGTCGGAAATAAAATTAAATGACAAATAATAATTTGCAAAAATATACAGGGTGTTTAATTTAAAAGAATATAAGTTTGCCCTGCCACTTTGATATGGAACACCCTGTATAATGAAAAATTTTTTTGTGATAGTACACACGACCACGAACAACTTTTGTTTAAGAGTTTAAGAAAGTTTTCTCTTTCTCTAATACTTAACCTGCAATCCACCAATTACAGTGGGCTGCCACACCCTGTATATGATAAAACTTTCTACGCATTTTTATACCATTTGAAAATATAATAGGGTTATTTCAAAAACTAACGAAATATTAATTGGCCTGGAACACTGTAACAAATTGCAAGGATCAGCTCAAAAGAAGTTGCAGTCCTTAAGAGTTTACACATTTATTCTTTAATTACATTTTAAGTAACAATAAATTGAAATTTCAGGCACTCACAAAGTTTCAATCTAGTCACAGGGTAACGACAAAAACTGGTATCGAATCTGAAGAATCATTACTCTCTGAATCAGCAGCTAGGGAAACATCCTTAAATTCTCAAATTATTGACTTAGAAAATGAAGTGAAACAGTTAAGGCATGAATTAGAACGTGTTACCACAGAACGAGATCGTATGCTACAAGAAAATTCGGATATAGGTAAAGATAAAGAAGATCGTAATATGGAATGCAAGAAACTAAGAGCTGAATTACGTGAAATTAAGTTTAGGGAAACACGTTTAATAGCAGATTATTCGGAGCTGGAAGAAGAAAATATAGCTTTACAAAAACAAATTTCAGTGCTTAGAAGTTCACAAGTAGATTTTGAAAGTTTAAAGCATGAAGCTCGTAGGCTTCAAGAGGAAGTGGAGCTTCTCAATTCTCAAGTTGAAGAATTTTCAAATCTCAAGAAAATTGCGGAGAAGCATATGGAAGAAGCTCTAGAGTCTTTACAATCTGAACGCGAAGCCAAATATGCTTTAAAAAAAGAGTTAGATCAGCATATTAATCGAGAATCTCTGTATAATATCAGTAACTTAGCGTACAGTATAAGAGGCATGACAAATGAACAGGCTATTGGTAGTGATGGTGAAGATGATATTCCTGGATTAAAGCGAATTGAAGCAAGTTTAACAGATGGTTCGGCATCAGAACTAGCTTCACCAGATGATAAACAAGTAGACTTGTTTTCAGAAGTTCACTTAAATGAGCTTCGGAAACTAGAAAAGCAGCTAGAGCAATTAGAAAAAGAAAAGACAGCATTAACACAAAACCTACGAGATAGTCAAGGTGTGGTGGAACGTAGCCAAGGAGAATTGCAAGTATTCCTAGCACGCCTTTCACAACTGGCAGCTCATGTTGACTCTCTGCAACATTTATCTCAAAATGTAGACAAAAAAGTTGGTGGACCAGTTGAACAAACAAATAATATAATATCTCAATACCACCAGTGGTTCAAATTGTCAAGTAAGGAAATTGAACAGTTGAAAAATGATCTTAAAGAATTAGAAAAGCTCAGTAATTGTTCAGATGCAACATTACAGCTAAGAACTGAAATTACTAACATCAAAAATAAATTATTAGACACAGAACAAAAAAGTATGGACTTAGAAAGTGACATGCAGCTGCTTAGAGAGTTTGCTGGCGAAGCTGGAACTGCTTTGGAAGATGCTTTAAATAATTTACAAACAGTTACTGAAGAAATGGCACAATTGTATCATCATGTATGCACTGTTAATGGTCAAACTCCAGATCGAGTGGTGCTGGAACATGAAAAACAAGGGGGAATGACACCAAGTAAGTTACATATGTATGTATATGTGATTGCATGTATCGAGTGATTCACAAAAAATACATTAGAGCTGACCTTCAACAGCATGCATCACGTCTTAGCTGTATTCAGAAAAGAATGATAAATGTCAATGTTCGCCTTAATTGAAGTTTTCTGAGTATATCTAAGACATGACATGCTGATCAAGGCCTGCTCCAATGTATTTTTTTGGAAGTTGCTCGTTACATCTTCTATTATGATATATATTTGTAAGTTTTATTTTTGGAGTACTTTCATTTTTTGAGGTACCGAATCAGTACGACCAGTATGTGAAATTTCTAAACTTGACTTATTGAGAAGCCGTCTTAAGAGTGACATACCCATCCACGACCTAGAAAGCTTGAACGACACTACTGTTATAGCAAAGCATGTAGGAACTATAATAGATCAGGTTAAACATCTTCGAACAGCAATAGAAAATACAATAGAATTGTCTAAAATTAAAGGTCACAAAGCTGAAACTGTGTATGACTGTAAGTATTAAATAGCCTTTTTTTATCACATGTATAAATAGAAATCTTAATATCAGTATTTGCATTATATGTATTTTTTTTTTCTAGCTAATAAAGATGACAGTAGTGAAGCTGAAATAGCAGAGCTCCAGGAACAAGTCATTCGCCTCAAGAGCTTACTGTCCACCAAGAGAGAACAAATTGCCACACTTCGTACCGTCCTTAAATCAAATAAAAATACAGCTGAAGTAGCTCTTAATAATCTGAAAGCAAAGTATGAAAATGAGAAAACTATTGTATCAGAAACTATGATGAAACTTCGTAATGAGTTGCGGCTATTAAAAGAGGATGCCGCCACATTCTCAAGTAAGTAAATATTCTTTGCAGATGCATAAACACAAAGTAAAAATTGCTTTGTAACCTTGTCTTTAAATTTCTTTATAGGTTTGCGGGCAATGTTTGCTGCAAGATGTGAAGAGTATGTGACACAGGTAGATGAATTACAACAACAATTAAATGCTGCAGAAGAGGAGAAGAAGACATTAAATCAATTGTTAAGGCTGGCTGTTCAGCAAAAACTTAGTCTTACCCAGCGTTTGGAAGAATTGGAAGTAGACCGTGAAATTCGTAATGCTCGACGTCCAGGAGTGCGTACCTATCAAAGACCTGGTCGATCAAATCGTGATATGTTCTAGCCAAGATCTAGAGCTGCAGTGTATATTGTAGCATTTGTTACTACATTTTTCAAGTTATAATCTTTAGAAGGTAAATACATTGCAGTGTAGTCACAAAGTTGAGTCACCCTGTGCAATATGCTAATTTCTGAACAATGCCTGCTAAACTAATTTATAACTTATTTTTTAAATTATATATTATACCAAGCGATCCATAAAAAATGCATTAGAGCAGGCCTTGACCAGCATATGGATATGTTTTAGAAAACTACAATTAAGAAATGACAATCAGCACTGTCAAATCATAAATGTCAAATGAAAAACTAATCCTTTAATTATAAATGTTTAAAATGCAAAGTTACATTTTTGTTTATTTCGGCAATTACGGTTTCATTAACACGTTGAACGCCGCTGATGTAAATTCAAAAGCTGTTACCACAAGCTTGTGGAAAAGTATAGGCAGCATTTTAGATAGTAAAACCTGTGTACCACCTGCGAATCACATGGTGTTTAACGTATTAAAGATATTGGTCTCATTGTTCTTCTCCCCGACATTGCTAATTTCATGCCAATCTTAACAAGATGAAGCTGTATTTCACTAAATACATGTGAATTTTCTGCATGCTAAAATCACATATTTTAAGAATATACCTATCCCAAAAGGTAAAACTCGACTTTATCAAAAGAAAAGTTAAACGTAGCACATAATCATTGATTATGTGGTTTTGAAGAACCATCGACGGTAATCACTTTTTCTTTGATTAATGATCTGATGGTAGTAAATCTTAGCAAACAGATACATGGTATGGCCACATATTCAAATCTTTCTTTAGAATTTGCTGGCAACTTTCGTAGGATAATCCTAAGATAATTTACGAATATATTTCTCAGGAGAATGTTCCACTCATATTTTTCACGAAATTCTTCTATACATCTGACATGAGTCAGCCCACTTGCCCCTCTCTAGACGTCACGTTGAAATTTCTAAGTGCTGTATTGACCTGATGATTGGTATTTGTTGAAACTTTGTCAAGACTTGGTCTAATGCATTTTTTGTGGATCGCTCAGTAGATCGAAAGTCCAGACTGATTTAATTATGTCTCTGAGACAATCAAGTTTAAAAATGCTAGTCTTAGGGCAAAACCTGCACATTCTGTTACTAAAAAGCGACATTCTGGAAGAATTATTAACATCTTAAAAGTAGCAACTCATTTTCTTGTTCATGAGGTATGCTTATTTTCTTATGTTAAATAAAATAAAAATTAAAAACCATAGTTGAATGATTTTACAGTAGCCCGTAATGCACAAGATATTATTTTTAAAAATTTAGTTTTGTCTTGTAAAATCAGCTATGAATAATGTTGTTATTTGTAACGTAAGAAAGTAGCCTTATTTCATAGAAAAGGAAAAATTTGTTTCAGATTATCGCCTTCTACGTAATGCACAGGTTTTGCTTTTTGTTAAATCGCTCTAGACTTCGGACTATTGCGTTATATTATAGCATATAGGGGCAAAAGTGAATGAATTAAAGTAGTAAGAATTTTGTATACTTTTTGATTTTGTATTTGATTATTTAATTCTTAGAAGTCGTTGCAATTCATTTAGAGTTTAATAATCAGTTTCAGAATATTCCTATACTAGGGATATAAGTAGTATGTACTACAACAGTAGCAGTAGTTACTAGTAAACGGTTGTTAACATATATCTATAAATTTTACATATGTGGTGATTAGGTATAAATTCAGTTTAAATCTATACTTATAATATGTTAAAAAATGAAAAGCAAAGTGTTAACTGGAATAAATTATTTTTAGTAATACAATATTTATGTATTTTGAAAGACAAATGGTTCATGAATTATAATTTTGCCAAAAAGCAAAAAACCATCCAAACTACACAAAAGGTGCAAGTGTTTTTACCTAATCATCCTCGTATTTCTTGTAAAGTCTAAAAAGACAGAGTTTGTGTATAAGGTAAAATTTTAAGGAATGTTTCAGCAGCTTCCAAAATATGTTATAGTAATAACAATAAATATATGAACAAGGTTGGTCAATACTTTCTGATATTCTCTATTTTGAAAATATAATATTATTTTAAAAAGTTTAAATACATACTTTACATAAATTACAGAAGCACACAGTATGAATATTATATGCAGATTACACCACCACCCTATTTGAACTAGCAGTTACCAAATACACGTTTAAACAAAAAAAAAAACAAATTAAGTAATGGAAATTAGACTGCATAATCACATCATTTAGTGGTGAAACTGCAGGGTTTTGCATTCGTGTCAGTTAAGAAATCACCTCTCATTTTCACAATGTTTTTTGTATATGAACATAATATCGAAAAAGCATTGGCTCACTCTGTGGTTCTTTTTATTTTCTGTAAGTATGTCAACTCAAAATTATTATACTGCATAAAGTATGGTATGCAGTAAAAAAAATATTCTCTAATTAACATAAATATTGGTCCATTTTTAACAATATTAGAAATAATCATCAGAATAAATAGTGAAAATAAAAGAGGAGTTAGTTTTTCGTGAAGTGCAGTCAAACTACATCTTTTAATGTATATGTACTATATTAGAATGTAGTTGAAAAATATTTTATTTATAATTGAAAACTGATATATGGTAAGATTGTTTTAGGTGTTTATTATAAACAGAGTAATTCAAAAAGTTTAATCATAATTTCAGAGACATGTTATTAAAGTTCTTTTTAAGAGAAAATTTCAATCTCGATGTGCAAACCAATTTTCCTTTATATTTAACAATTGTTCTAGGCAAAAACGAAACAAGTCATAACTTTAGTAAATGAATTAGAGAAGTATTTTAGGTCATTTGATGAGCATATTTATAATATAACAACAATTTTATTTGAGCTATAAACTGCTGTAATTAGTAGATTGCAGTTAATAAATATACGTGCCACACGAGTTGCGATTGCCCGAAATTTAAAACTTTCGTGTGATCTTTACTCTTTCATCAAGAACGTTTAGTTTAATCATTCATATTACAATACCATCATCTTCCAAAGGTAGAGATGACAACTTCGACTGATATATGTGGTCAATTAATATTTAATTTCAAATTTTTAAATAAAACATTTTTAATCGCCAGTATGCACTTTAACTACAAATGTTTTAAAAAAAACAGAAAATCTTGTACAATTTCTTGAGAATAACATTGGATGTGGGCATAAGCTGCACAGTTAATGAATAATAATGTAAGGGTTTGACTGCTCATATTCATCTAACATTTTTTCTGATTTAACTTTTCCAGCAAGTTGAAATTATCACTATACTTTTTGAGGCATTTTGTATATAAATATACTTGACTGATGGTTTTGGGTATAAAACCTATATAAAATAAAGTAAACCGTATTGCAGTGTTGTACAGCCAATTACGTATTTGATGACATTGTTATAATGTAAGCTATGTGCAAACTGCGTTAATTTCTAAACCCCTGTTAGAATATTTGACATTATGTTAGGCTTTCTTTTAAAAAAGGTAACATATTGTACTATTTTTTGTTTTCAATGATTTGGGGGAAATATTTAACGATGTATGTACGTAGTATAAACTTAATTCCGTTGGTTCGAATGTCCAAAATGTTGATTTGTCCTCTTTCCGAGCCTATCGACCACGGAATAGGCCCGTCCCTCTAAAATAAATACCTTATTGTTTAAAATGTACTTGCAAGAATATGAAATGTTATTTTTATTAACTGTCGATTGTATTTTATTAATATTAAATATTAAGCATTTAATTTATTAATTAAAACATGCAGCTTTTGGTAACTATGGTTGTTCTAAATGCTGCTCCAAGAAAGAATATTGTTATTAAGTTCTATTATACTTGCTTATTTGTGTATTTATATGTTATTTAATAGTACTCAATATTTTTATTAAAAGCATTAATACTGTGACTTAATGTGCAATTTATTTAAAAATTAAAAAAAAATGTTTAATTCCTCATTCTAGCATGATAAATATTAAGCATAGGAGCAATCAATCTAAAAAAATTCTTTTCCTTCAGAATGAGTTCCTACAAATTAGTTGGAGGTGTCTAATCTAAAATAAAAATGTGTGTAGTTCCATGCTTGGACTTGCTTGTACCTAAATAATTTACCTTTTATATTTTGAAAAACATTTCATATCACAAAGTTCTTGCCCTAACCATTACTGCATAAAATCAGAATACCTATGCCTGATACAATTGACCACATTTTAAAATTTTCTTAAGTTGCCTGGCCTTATGAATCCACCGAGTTCCATCTCAATCTGCCAACTAGTCCTTGTGTAGAGGTATTAGAAGTCAAAATTTTTAAACAATCTGCTGTCATTTTAAAGCTGTAATGTTCGGATCAAACATTAAATTGCATTTGAAAGTTTTCTATCAAAGTCCATTTTCAGATTTAAAAAATTTAGTTGAAAATATGCTACCAAAATACATGTCTAACTTTCACTTCGACCCACAGACAAACACAAACAACTTTTTGAGTTCCTAGTCAAAACCATGTATTTGCCTCAAAATCTCGAATTCGAAAATGAAATCAATACTTCTCTAATATTAAAAGTATAGGAGACTAAGAATATAAGAAAACACCTCATCTGAACTTTCCCATACTACAAAAATAATTACTCTTTATGTTTTCAAAATTATTTCATCATCTAAACATACGTATAAAATGTCTTTAGTGTTAGCTAACTATTACGATCAGATGCTTTGGACACAACATGTCAATGCTCATGGAATGTCCCAACAAAGCTTGTGTTAGAGTAGAGTTTATACTATGTCGGTTATTGAAATACATAACAACTTACTATAGCACTATAATGTCGTTAATTTAAGACTTGGATATTCAGGAAATTTATAATAAATTAGAGAAAACAATTAGGGGAGAGATGCCATGAAAGGGACAGGAGCTATTACACTGTTTTTGCTAAATTTAAAGGAGTTAATGATTAATAACATCGTCAATAGATGGCGATGGAAGCTCAAAAATAACTGCTTTACCAGCAGTGACGTTCAAACGATGTTTTATTAAAATACTTGCGATGATGAGTTTTTAAGCTTTAGAAGTGATATATTTAATTTTGTTGTAAATTGCTGTCAAACGTGTATGTGTTGATACGTACAACAGACGGATTTGTGGCATAAAGTACACCTTGATTCTTTACTTTTGTTTTTGCATAGGCTGACAAAAAATATCTTGCAACACAAAAGTTATGAATCAAACTTTTTTAAATCTTCCCAAAGTGATGAGAGGGACATGCCATAGCGGCTTGAAAGGGATGTGTCCCTTTCATAGCCGGTGTGAAATATATTACTATTGAGATTTTCCATTGATTATTTAAAGTAGTGTAACGAAGCACAATAAGAAAAGTATTAGTATTAGAGCATTTACAATAAAGAATATCGTGATGGGGTTTAATAAAGCTGGAATTTACCCATTTAATTCCAATAACTTTTGACTTCCTATTGGACAAAAAACTAAAAGTAAAAAGTTTTTGTTACCAGTAGCAAAAGTGAAACGGAAAGCATGAAATTTGCTGATAGTGACGACTTTGAAATGACCGACATTAACCAAACTGAAGACTTTAATATAAAAGAAAATTATTTTATCGTTATTAAATTTAAAACAAAAGAAAAAAATACATTTAGACATGCTGTAGGAGCAATTTTAAAAATAGTTGCAGAAGATGAATGTAGAATAAATTTTATAAAGAAGTCTAGCAAAACTTTTAGGAATAAAAAATGAAGCTTCAATTCATAATTTTGAGAATGCCCTTTTGAATCCTCCTTGTGTCCCTTCCCAATACCTATATTAGTAATGACAGGGACAGTTTCATGAAAATGAGATGTTAAACATTATATCTATGATATATTGATTTTTTTGCTAGCAGAATTAAAATATGAATGGTAGCAGAATCGCTTTGCCTCATATCCAAAATCCTTATTCTTTTGTGTTAAGAGTAATTTTAAAATTTCATGTAAATGTCCCCTTCATGACTCCTATCGCTTACTCAAGCAGATAAAAAGAGTAAAAGTGGACCAGGCGAAAAAAATTTCTAAAAACACAATAGAACTCGTGGGGAAAAGAGAAATACTCAAAAAAAGAATACCCTAAAATAAGTGATAAAATTTAGTGTAATAAATAAACTAAAAGAGAAATTAGAAAGAATCTGAGAAAGACAGAGTGAGAAGATACTGGAAGACAAAGGAAATCAGCAGGGAACTGCTTGAAAACAAATGAGCAAAATCAAAAGGAGGCAAACACAACTCAAATTTTAGAAGTAGCCAAAAGTTTCTACGAAACATTATACACTAAACAACATAATCCTAATCAAGAAGAAAATCAAGAAAGTGCAAGACGTCAGAATGAAGACTGAGAAAATCAGTAAAAGCGAAATAAGATCGCTACAACTTCTAAAAAATAAAAAATAAAAACGAAAATGATGGAATAACAAAGGAACACTTAAAATATGCCACCCCAGAAATTATCAAACTACTACAACAGCTATTCAATAAAATTGTAGACCTAGAAATCATCCCAGAACAATTGAAAAAACGTCAATTATTTTACTACACAAAAAGGGCAGAAAAGACCTCATAAATAATTACAGGCCAATAAGCTTGCTGCAAGCAACGTAGAAACTATTTGACACGATAATAAAAGGAAGAATAAAAAGGGGAATAAAAACGAACCAGCCACCAGAGAAAGCTGGTTTTACAAGTGGTTTCTCAACAATTGACCATATTCAAGTAATCAAACAGTTAGTGGAAAAATTCAAAGAATTCGACAAACCTATACACATGGCGTTTGTAGACTTTAACAAAACGTTCGATTGCATAGAGCACAATACTATGTCCAATAATTGAACGTTTTGGAATAGAAATGAAGTCATCTGTACGCCGATATAGAAAACCAATATCAAGTTATGAGGCTTTATTGTTTCTATACCAACACCAACTGTTTACTTTTAATCTTGCCTGACTAGACTAAAGACTAAAATAAAGACCTGTTGAAGTTAAGAATTGTTTTATTTACAATAAACATAAACTACCTGCGTATAAATTTCAGTGGCTCCTAGAACGCCGCTACCCAGTCAGTTTCTGTCAATTATTATCACGTGATTATACTAATGTTCATCTCTCACCCACTAGGTGTTTCGCAATCTACCTTGCACACTCGTAAGCTGTCATCGATGCTCCTATACTCACTAAGTTATTAAGGAAAATATCGACTTGTTGGAAAAAGGTTCAGGATTTAAAAAACCAAACAAACAGAAGGATAAATGCGTTCGCCAAAATTAGGGAGAAAAGAGGAAAATTAGCCCCTCTAAATATTGCTACAATCTTTGATTATATACCTTTATATAAGAGTATAGTCAATGCTACAATCAAAAAATAAATCCTGAAGCATATTATATTCCACTATTGCTCATGAGCAATAATTCAGCTTAAACAGAAAAGTTAAAAAAAATCAGGTGGCCATTGTTTGAGCAATATGTTTTTGAAAACGTTCAAAATTAAACATTTTTGCTTCAGTTTTGATTTGTACATAAATTTTCTTACATAGTAACGTTGTGTTCGCCTAGGGCTACCGGAATACCAATTTTAATTGCGATCTGTCAACTCGTTTTTGACTAGACGTTAAAGCTAAAATTTTTCAAAATTCATAAAAGCCATCACAGAGACATTAGCGAACTAGGATATGAACCAAATTGTAGCTCATGCCCAGCACTCTGAGCCTCTAAAATTAAAAAAAAAATTTGTGATTAGTTTTTGAGTAAGCTTTTTTTGAAAACACCAAAATATTTTTTTTATTTAAGTTTTAGTAGTATCGATAGTTCTCGTAGCTTGTATACCCCTAGGGCATTTACATATCAAATTTCATTCAGATCTGATAACTCGTCAACCAAATTTTCAAAAATATATAGACGGCGTCACAGAGAAATTGTAGGGCTAGGACACAAGCCAAATTAGCTCATCCCTAGCTAGCTTTATGGTCCTTGAAAATTAAAAAAAATCGAATGAGCAGTTTTTGAGCAATATTTTTTAGAAAATGTCTAAAATTTTGAAACATATTTTAGGTACTTCACAATTTTCATGCGTTTAAAAATTTACATACACAGTAATATTGTGTCAATTCGTTTTTGAGTATGTAATAAGTCTTACAAGTCCAAATTTTCAAAAAATCGTAACAGCTACCACGTTGAAGCTAGGAAGTTGCTCTAAGGCGTATTATCTGACTCCATTTTAAGATTTGTTTTCAGAAAAAAATGTTACCAAAAAACATGTCTAACTTCCACTTTTGGTTTCAGATTTTTTTAAATTTTATTTCCCCAATTTTTGATAGAGCCCTATATTCCAAAGCTCATTGAAAGGACCAGCCGTTTGGGAGTTATGAGGAGCATACACCTACTCCAAAACATATATTTCCGTCAAAATCTCGAATTCGAAAATATTCATGAAATCATGCTTCCGTATACTGATAGTACACGAAAGAAAGCAAAAACCACATTCATGTGGTGAGTAGCAAGGACCTGGAGGGCTTCTTTGAGCTGGCCAGGCGATTTCAATGGTTATTTTAACCATAACTGAGATTGTTTGATTTAAAGTTTATTTTCCTTTGAGTATTTCTTAAATGCTTTTATTTGATGTATCACAAGAGATATGTTGTCAATTAAAACTTTTGAGTTAAGGTGGCTGTGGGAGAAAAGTAATCCTACCCAGTATATGGTGGCATACAAAGCCCACTTACTCTTTTTTTAAACACATGTTTACAATACCGACAACAGAAGGGAATAAAAACAAACAGATTTTCAATTTTCTCTTCATGACACATTGTTTCTCAAATAAAACTGGGAAACGAATTATTGTCCAGTTTTAATTTTGCTACTAGATAACATTTTTTAAGGGCTTAAATTTGATGTATCACAACTTCACAAGAAGTGGTAGGTATGAAGAGGTGAGTAGGCACTCAATAATTCCAATGCCTTATTGTGGCCCCCTTTGCGCCTGCAACTTTGCGGTATCGCAGTTCAATATCTTTTTTATTCTTTAGATATTTAGGGAAGATTGTTTTAAAAAACACCCAGTATGTAACACTAAAAACTTTCTAATAGTTATGTACATTTAATTAAAAACAATGGCTGGTGACAATTACAAGAAATAATGGTGCAGTGCTTCTTTTTTTATTTTTCCGCACTTTTCAGTTTGAAGGATAAAAGCAATATTCCAAAGATTTAAAAAATTAAATATCAAGAACTGTACACATTTTTCTTTTTATGTTATTCTTATTATTGTTTGTGAATTATTTCTCTTTTCCTAAAAAAAAGATTATTACGTTCATCTTCAGAAGTAACATAATCTACAAGTTCATGCAGGATAAAATCTTATGCTGTAATACAGTGCATGTAGAGTATAAGTATAAAAATAATTAGTTCCATCATTCTCTATAGCTTGGCATTGACTATTTGACATATCTTTGTACTATTTGCTGATAGTAAAAAGGTCATAGGTACTGACCACATAAGCTGTTGGTCAACCAGATGTTACCCTGATAGCCCGATGACCCAATCTAACAATGGCTTGTTTTTATACTGTGTAATGGTACTAAATTTTTAATTTTCCCATATCATAATCAAGAGGACATTAGAAAAACCTGCTTCTTTGTAACAGAAAGCAAATACACTTTTTTTTTTAAGTATTCTAACATGTTAATAAGTTTTTTGATAGAGCTGATTACAACAGACAATAAAATACTTCTATTTTGAAACTACAGTAAACGTACAAATCAAAATGGTTTATTTCCACATAAAAGTCTATATAAATAATGATAGATATGAAATCTAGATTGATACAACTTTAGAATAAAAGCAAATTAAATTTAACAAAACCTTTCACCGGAATCGTCAAATATTCACACTAAATAGATAGTGATACCCTTTTGAATATTTTATCAATAACAAATTACATAAACAGCTTATTTAAAATATTTCCGATGTACAGGTAATAATGGTCCGACTAAATAAGACTTTTTCACTAATGTATGGTGCGAGCAAAAACGATGTAAGCTAGCTACTTATGATCACTGTTAAATTCCTTGCAAATTGTTTCATATAACTATGTTATCAAAACAAAGAACTGGTAGCCAGTCCAGTATACACAATAGTTTGTTATTTTAGGTGACCTATCAAACTCGTCTATAAAAAATGGAGAAAATTTTCTGTACGTGCCGCTAATGCTTGTGACTCCTTCGTTTTTCAAACCTACTTCTACCATTTGGCGGTTTTTTTGACTTTTAAACCTCTTTACGATTACATTTAATTTAGTAAGTAAATAAAATGCTTTTGAGTTTAGAAATTTTTACACTAACAAAACCATCATCTAGGGAAGAATTAAACACAGACATACTTTAGATTAAATTTTTTGCTCGCACTGTATGTACAAATATAAATTTATTTAAATCGTATATCACCACCTCATATTTTATACTAATCTACCTAAAAATATGAAAAGTATTGGAAAAAGCATGCAAATACGTAAAATATTTATTAATTCTAATGACAAACAAACATAAAACATTTAATCGAAAACGAATGACAAATATTGATAGAGCTAAAACATTATTTACAAAATTACTCACTCCCATGAAAATTACAGAAAATTAAATAAATGTTATCTTAACAATAAGTAATATACCAATCATAGTTTTACTGATAACATGTGTTACAAATGGTTGAAATATAATTTGCAATATAAGAGTATTCATATTGTAATATTTCTATGCAAGTTTTTAATAAACAAGTTCAACAAATTTAAGGAAATATAAAAGCTATACAAGGTAACCAACAACTCATTAATAAACTACATGCACAAATATAAAAATATAATACTCATTTAGTACTCCAAATAAAAATGTTTTTGTTCGCCATGCAGTCATTTGAATTAATTCATTCTAACATCAATACTAGCTAAACTATCTACTATAAAAATATATATACATTAAGCAGTTGATGCTGGCAAATTCATAGTTTAATATACACAACTGATTATGAACCATTATTTGAGTACTGGGCTGTTATACATTTCCCTGTTTGGCCACTAAGTTTCTGTAATAATCCAATACATTAGCTTATGATTTATTATTTTCCATAAAGATCAAACATCAATTGTCTAATTTGACTGCACCATTGATGGAACGCTACATTTTAAAAATTATAAAGAAAAATTCAGAAATAAAAACACATTATATACATATACATAATACATACATAATATGTCGTGCTAAGCAACATATTAAAAAAAATTATCATCATTTGTTCAATAAAAATGTTTTTGCTTATACTTTGCTGTGACCACGACTTAGTAAAATACTCCAGATGATACTTCAAGTGAAACTTTTTTAAATTAACAGATATAGCAGCTCCCTTAATATTTTCATAAACAAACCACACATGAATAAACTTTCTTCTTCCTCACATACACGTTTAAAAGAAGTATTGTAATGCTGATAAGGGTTTCCCCATTGTATAAACACTTCTTATATTTAAAATAATCTTCACACAATTAAAGCAAATTACTAAAATGCTGCCAAAAATGAGCAAGGCTTTTTAACAGTGATGTAAGTTGGGTAATTTTTCAACTGTAAATTTTTACCGAGCGCTTTTGTAAATTTTCCGAAATTTAAATTTGCCGCCGTTTTCAGTAAAAGGGTAAAGCACACATCTATCTCTAAACTATCGCGCATGGTGTTTTGTATTGTCCTCAAATATTATTCCCTATAATTTTATTTTGCAAATAAAATACTTCTTCATAGTTTGCATTCCATTCCCATTATAAAATAAAATACAATAAAAATCGGAATTGTAATAAAATACTCCATTATTACATTATATACATTATTTGGTCTTATTTGATTCGTTAGAGTGAGTAGAACTCTTTTTTTATATTTTTAGTAAAATCAAATCTTTACCCGTTTTTCCAGGTAATTTTCTAGAAAACTTTCTCAATTTTATATTTCTGGAAAATTTACATCACTGCTAAATACTAAATGGAATGCCAGAACATGTGGTCATTGATCTATGTATGAAAACAATGTAAGTCGTCCCAGACTGCCTTTTCCTAAAATTAAGCCCAAACAGCATTACAATACTTTTTCAAATCTAATCTGTTTATAATTGTAATTTTGAAACGAGTAATAAGTTGGTAGTGTCAAATAGGATATTGCAAGTAAAACAATAATTAAAATTCAAACTTTGTACATCATTGTGACTCTAGCCACAGATTAATTAGAACAATGAAAGATATTAAATGAGTTTTAAAACACTTATATAAACACTCATGGCCACTCAAAATACTAATATTTATAGATATCTGCTATATCTGGATTTAAATTTAGATATTTTCATAAATAATATTATGATAAAAAATTATTTTTTAAAATATAAACAATATAAAGGGTTTGAAGTAAAAGGAACGACAAATAATTTTTTTGCATATTCCTTTTTAGATTAGTTAACTTTCAATTTATAATAAGGTATAACTTACCTGAGATTTGCAACAAACCCAGCACGATATTAAGAGTTTATTCGGATTTTGCTAATCTTAAGACATGCAAAATGACTTCATCGACTGTTTGATTGTTAAGTAGAGATTTTACTGCTTCATCATCAATAACAACTGTAAAAAGTAACTTTGCATTTTCTCGCATTCGACCAATATAATCAAAATCTTCTTCAGATGCTGGTTTATGTCCACATCGTCTAATAACTGAATCCAATAATTTATCGACAGGTGCATCGGGCCAACCAAAGGCTTCTAAGGTTGCTTCATCTACCAATAAAGTAAGGAGTTCTTTAACTGAATCTGTTAGTGTAAGTTCATTCCAAATAGTGGTTTCAGTTAAACTCTGATTTCCATTTTTAGCAGCATCTGAAGCAGCACTTAATAATTGCTGTTGAAGCTTCTTTTTTTCTGCACCTGCCAAAATATCTTCTAAAACATCACGATGCTTAGCACGCATGTGACGTAAGAGACAGTCCTGACGAATAAATGCACGTCCACATTCATCGCAACTACATGGTTGTTCCTTTCGGTGGGTTAACATATGCAACTTTAAAGATGACTTCACAGCAAAGCACTTATGACATATCTCACATTCAAATGCTAGAACCGAACCAGAGAAAGATACCATATTACCTTTTACATCTCAAAATAATTTTGAACACAATAATCAGACCTTTCAAATAGAGCTAAACTTACGTTTGAGACCAGAGTGCAGCATAATATGACGTGCAAGATCTTCTTTGCGAAAGAAAGTTTTATCACACTGATCACATTCCATTGGTTTTGCTCCTTCATGTACAAATTTAATATGCATTGTAAGACGAGCGCGGCGGTTAAAAGCGCGATTGCAGTGCGCACATGTATAAGCATTTTCTCCTGTATGATGAAATATGTGGGCACGTAATTGGGCAGCTTGTATAAATGTTTTTCCACAAAACTGACAAGCATGTGGCTTTTCGCCTGTATGAGTACGCACATGTCTATTCAATGTTTCTTTAGCAGCAAATCTGTTGGTACACTGCAATAAAAAAAATTGTTCAAAGAAATGAATGCACTAGATTGCTACTTGTTTTTTCATGATGATTATTAATTAATTCTTAAATCAAACAAGTATTTTCTCAATTGTAATAATAATAATGGTAATGGTTTTGTGGGAGTATATCCATCAATTCCATGATTGAGGATATATTTCGAGTTTGTTCCATTCAAAATTTTCTTATGTGAGGACCTAAGTGAATATTATGTTTTCAATGAGCAAAAACTTATTAAAAATTGGAAAAAACTACAGTATTATCAATAAATTTTAAGTAAGGGTTATTCATGAAAAACAAAACTGAATTCATAGTCACCAATAGCGAATACAATTCCGAGACGAAATTTCAATTCCGGGATTGATCAACTATAAGAACAAACTGTACGAATTAACTTCCAATATGAGTTTTGTATTCCACCAAGGTGATCTTCGTTTCGTTGATTGTACTATATACAGCATGTTTGTAAATCACTTTACAGCTTGTAAATTAATAAATATATCTTTACTTAGCTATAAAGCTAACAAATAACTACATTACAAAATTTTAACAAAATCTTAACAAAAGAAAACAAATTAATCCGCAAAACTTACAATTCCTTACACCCACACCCTCCTAAACCCTCTTATTAACAATCCATCCTCTTACTTTTACTTTAAACATATTTACCCTTTTAACCTGTTTAATGTCATCTCGAGCCCATTAAACATTTCATTTGTACATTTCTACTTCTTGTAAGGTAACTGTGGACTTCTGGACAATAAACTACATATTTATGAAAATACACTGATATTAATCCGTTGGTATTTTATAAACAAAAGAAAACTGGTATTTCAGTAACTCTCTCACACTCATTCATCTCAATCTTTACCAATTACATTTTAGAATTATTCATATGCCATTATTTTGTAGAATCTGCAATCTATTCATACCACTTTTATTCGTTAAATACAGTACTGTATATTGTCTACCATTATTCCTAAATATTTTATTTCATCAACAAATTCAACATCCATTCCCCCAATCTTAACCCTAATCCCACTTTCCCTCAACCTTACATACGTTGCGAGTAATACACATTGCTTTAGTCCTACTAATATTGATTTTAAAATTAATGCTGGTAAACCAGTCACTAACCACTTCCCATTCCCTATTTAATTTACTCCCAGTCTGTTTTACATCCTCTCCTTTTGCTTCCTCTCTAACAAATAATTGTATAACCAATACTAGGCTTCACCAGTAACACCATATGCACGTAACTTAACCAATAATCTGTCTCTGTCAATAGCCTCAAAGGCTCATTTCAAATCCAATAATAACACAACCACTGATAAACCTTTATCTCTTCGCTCTTCCCAGTCACTTATAACACTCGGGCCCGCCGTTTCACAGCTATGCTTCGCTCTAAATCCTGATTGCACCTCGACCAGAATGCTATTCTCTGTAATATAGTTCAGCAACTGATTGTATACCACTTTTTTCCATTATTTTCTCCAATGCCGGGAGCATATTAACTAGTCGAAAGTCGTCGCATTTATTTGATCTTGATACTTTCGTAATCAGCTTACTAAATACTATACAACTTTTCAAAAATGAATTAATTAAATTAAGTACAGGCCACTTTAGTTCCTCAAAATAAGCCTTAATAAAACTGACAGTAATTTCATCCAGACTACTTTTGTTCGCTAAACCATCAACTACCTTTTCCAACTCAGCAACGTCAATTATTCTAAAGTTATTAAGAATGCTGATGGAATTTCTTCCTTCAAAAGTTGTGTCACACTTCCTAATTGATAAAACTATATCATTTATACTATCTATAAAGTACTGATTAAAACAGTTAACAAATTGTTCCAAGCATCTAGTCCTCTCCCAGTAAAACTGATATTTTTATAGCTTGTCTCCTATTACACACGCGAAGAGACTACCCGGAGTGAAAGACTTCGACGCTCAATGCCCTAAAAGCAAAAAGGGATGGCTAGAGAACAAGAAGTATCCCCCTCTCTAGTTAACAATGGTTTTAATTTTGTCATTTCTGATCGCTTTAAATTCGTCCAAATATACCCGGTTATTAATAATAGTAAATCCCTTATTAGCTGTTTCTCCTTTTTACTTTTTCATGGCTTTGGTATAGGAAAGTGTAAATTTCATGAATATTTTCGAAATCTAGATTTTAACGGAAATACACGTTTGGGGGTTCAAGGAACCCAAAATAGTGGTTTTTAAAAAACGGGGGTGGGTGGGTGTGTGTGAGGTATATCGAAAATTGTAGTTCTAGTTAAGCTTTTTTAAAAAATTCAAAACGGCAAAACGCCAGTTGGTAGCGTTTTTTTGGTAGCCCTTTTTTTCTAAAACTAAATTTTAGAAATTTGAGCACGATATCTAAGAGAAGAACTTAAGGCAAATCAAAAACTTTTTCACCAAACTCTCTAGCTTCAAAATGGCGGCCGCTACAACTTTTTGAGAATCTCGACTTTAACGCCCATTTAATCAAAAAGTAGTCATCTGACCGGCATCAGCTACAACTTGTGGCACCCTCTATAAATTTTTTTAAATCAAGAATTGGTACCCCTCTTTTTATTAAATGGGAAACAATAAATAACATTTGCTTAAGAAGAACTACTCATCTTGACTAGATTTTATGTTATGTCAAACAATCTTCTATCAAAGTACCAAAAAAAAGTAAGAAAAAACTTCGGCTCATTGGACTAGTTAGAATGCGAGTAGGTGAAAGTATCAAAAGCTGGCATCGCCTTTGCCGGCGTCACGATAAACGACTGACTGAGCTGTAATAGAGGCTGAAGTAGGGATTGGAACGAAGGACTGCCTATATAGCTTATTTTCTTAGAAATCTAATAGTCAGTGAACTGTACAACATTATATTTATAAAAAATTACACTTTTGCAAATATGACAAGTATTAATATCTAGTATGGGAAAGTCCACTGAAGTTAACACTTCAGCTTTTTATAACTTCTCTTACTCTGTCAGTAAACCATGATTTCCTATTGTGTATCAAAATATCTCTCTTTGGCATTATTAATTCAATTACGTTAAAAATGTTAGTAGTAGTAGTAATAGATCCAATCTTTAAATTTCTTTCATATGTTATAACTAAATCTATCATAGTTCTACTATTTTCGAACACATGCATATGTTCATTAACCAGCTGCACTATCGCACACTCGTTAAAACATCTCCTTAATCTATTCATATATAGACCATCATTGCTCCAATCAATATTAAAATCCCCCATAATAATTAACTTTTAACTATTTTATATTTCATATCGGTTCTTACATGAAAAATTACTCTACCTGTGCTTCTGCTTTTTGAATCAGTTCTCAGAATATTATATCAGTCAATTCTAACCTCAAAGTCCTAAATTTCATCGGTAACACACATTTCACTTAATATAACTGCTACTGGTGCCCGTTCCACCAGAAAGCATTTAATTTCATCTACATGAGCTATTACACTTGTAACTTCGTTACTAATGAAGATATTGAAAAAAAAACTGTTGAAGTTAAGAACTGTTTTATTTATAACAAATTATATTAAAATAAACTTTTTTTTGATATAAATGGGGGGATGTATAGTACAAAATGCCGTATACCATTTGCATACGGTAAATAACTTTTGTTTCTTAAATGAACACCCTATATATTTTTAAATATTTGAAATCGGCGTTAAAAATACTTTATGGTGGTACACTTAAATCGAAATTTAAGAATACAGATTTTTTAAATTAAAAAAAGTATATATTTTCTTGTTGAAGCAGACCATGACTTAAGTAAAATCACTAATAACTGCTTAAGAAAGCTAAAATAGGGTGTTCCATTTAAAAACAAAAGTTATATTATGCTGTTATATAAAAAAAGTAGGCAGTGTCTAAAATTGGTATACGGCATTTTGTACTATACATCTCCACATTTAAAACAAACAAAAATTATTTTGATATTTTCATTAATAACGAAGTTACAAGCTGTAAAGTAATTTACAAACACACTGTATACCATGCCTTTAAGACGACTGTGGATGCCTATGACCATGAAAAAAACATGCAGATATGAAAAATGAATAGTATTAAGATATGAACTATTTAATTTTATACAAGGCGTGGCTCCAGAAGGTCTGTCAAAAATTTAACAATGAATTCTCCAGACCAAAGTATGTCGATTTAACCCAGTAAATTACTTATATCCAAAAACGCTTTGTCGCAGAGTTACAACCTTCTGAAGATGGAACAGTTTAATCGTTCTTATGTTGGTACTTCGGCTGTAGTTGCTTTAAAATTATGAAATTTTGTATGTGGCCACTACCATCAATTAATAATTGTTGAAGTAAAGTATTTTATTTATACTCAATAAATAAGGACTTCAGCTGCTTCTTCTCTAGTAATATACCCTATTCAGGGCATTGGCAAAGTAAAGTACTTATAAATAAACTACCCATTTAGTTTATTATTGTTACTTATTTTTGTTTCATATGAGATGGTCAGGTAATATTTTTTTTTTATATTTCCAATTTTTACATATTTTGAATACTTGTCTTGAAAATTTTAATTTTTTATTCAAATACATACAAAAAAAGGTACTCTTGTTGAAATCACTACGTCCATTGGTTTTAGAGATATTTTAATTTTTGTGAAAAATCAAAATACGAAAAATCTTCCGAAGGTTATAGATCCATAAAAGAAACGTTTCTGGACCCATTTTTACTAACAATTTTTTCTATCATTTTGATGTGTGAAACTTCCCCTCGAAGTCTGTACAGACCTTTTAGACTCGCCATGTTCCATTTCAAATAATACAGTTGCTAATTGTCATTTGCAAAATAAATACTCTGTGGAAGTAAAATTAACTTACAGTGATGTAAAACTGTCCACCAAATAACGTTTTGTATGTATCTTTTATTTATACTCTATATTTTTCTGGTATTACGGTAAATAAACATAACATCCATAACTACAAAACAAATTATAGTAAGACAATTTACCTTTGGACACTGGTATGGTTTTTCTCCTGTATGCATACGTCTATGCTTTTTCATTGCACCACTGGAAGGAAATCTTTTTGGGCATAAATCACAAGGATAAGGTTTTTCACCTTAAACAAAAAAGCAACATTTAGAAAAAAAACGTTATTCATTTTTTTTTAATAAAAATGGTATTAAAATTGTTGTGCTATTATTGTTTCTTCAAATTAAAATCTATTTTTTTCTCACAAAAAAAAACTTTTCATACTGGTAGTAACGGAAAATAGAGATATACAAAACAAATTCAATAAAGACAATTAATATTAAATATTTTATATCTAAATTCAAAAACTTACAAATAAGTATTGTAACCACACGTACCTGTATGTGTTCTCAAGTGTACAGAAAGTAAAGCAGAACCTCGAAATTCCTTATTACAGTATTCACAATAAAATATCTTTTTCTTTTTAATTTGTCCTGCATGGGCTCGAAGATGATCCCTCAGATTATCTTTTCGAGAAAATACTTTTTGACAAACCTACAGACAAGCTTATTAATAAATTCCAACTTTACTTCGCTTAAGTTCCTATTGATATATAGAATACAACAACTTCAACAATTTTTATTTATTTTAGCCTTATATATTATTATATGTAATTTGACATGTTTGCATGTCATTGTCAAAGGTAAGATTAAAAAGTAAACAGTTGGTGTTGCTGTAGGAACAATAGAACTGCATGACTTGATCTTGGTTATCTATGTCTGCAGACGACTTGATTTTTTATTCCAAAACATCAAATTATTCCAAATAAAATCGTCTGCAGACATAGATAACCAATATCAAGTCATCCAATTGTATTGTTCCTATAGCTACACCAACTATTTACTTTTTAATCTTATATTTTGCAGTGACATGTGAACATGTCTAAATACGTTTAAGGTTAAATTAAAATTATTAAATATTGTTGAAGTTATAAAGTGTTTTATTTCATACTGTCCACCATACACTACCTTACGTCATTAATTTGAGTCCGGGAAATGACACATTACAGTACTAGGGCGGGAAGTGTTGCCTCGCAACCTTTCGCCAATCACAAAACAAGAAAAATTTTCAAACATTTGGTTGCTATCGTTACTCTAAATAAGGCAACCAGATTATCCTTAATAATTTGCTTGATTAAAATATTATCCTTTATTTAAAAATTCAAAAACGCGATACAGTATGAAATAAAATGTTGTTTGTCACACGGCCGTGAGATGATCTTACAATACTCGTCTCGAAATTCAGATTCGGCTCCTTCGTCGCCTCATCCGGAAACATCTCGACTCGTTATGTAATAAGTCATCTCCCGGTCTTATAACGTAAATAACTATTATTTACACATTTAATTCAAAAAACAAGTAATTATTTTTGGATAGCTTAACACATTTTGCTGTTTATCAAAAGTGGAATAAATAGCAATGCTGTATGTATCGACATATTTATGACGAGCATTATTGAATAAGGGTTCATGCAAAGTAGCAAGTAGGTTTGTAAAATCTATTCGATGTTAAAAACTTATTTATTTAATTAAATTTAAAAGTAAACATTGGTTGTTAAAGAAACCCCATTTTGATATACAAAAATTCCAAATCAAGTAGAACATTGTCGATTAACATGGCAAAATTACAACCCAGTAACCCTATGGAAAAATAACATACTTTTTATAATTATTATTTTTTAATGCTACATTAAAAACAAAATTCGGAGATCAGGGAAACATAATAAATTAACGAATAAATTTTCACAGCAGAAGAAAATAAGTAAGTACATTAACTTAAGCCCTAAAACTGCACTGTTGTTTTACAAAATAACTAAAAGTAAAGATTTAGTTTGACCACCAAACGGTTTCAATTCTACCTTATTAGCTGTAAAAAATTTACTGTAAACTTTTTATGTTCACCTAATCAATTTTGTTATGTAGTATTAAAAAATAATAACTATACATTATAAATAAAATAATATAAACCTGACTGTCTGTATACAGTACTTAAAAAAAGTACCCGATCAAAGTTTGAACTCATAACATCTCGCTGACAAAACAAATCATCTAGCTCGGCGCTACGCAGACATCTGCAAATTGATTTTGTAACCAGTTATATCAATGCACTACTGGCTTGAATATTATTAAATAATATATTTAAAGCATTATTTCTAATGAATTTTCAAATAAATTGCCATAAAGTGATGTAAAAGAATTTTTTTTTTTTTTTTTTAAAAGAATCATGAAGCCGTGCGTGGGCACGACCCCATGATTCCCATCCCACCCCCTTACCCGGGCTCAACACACTAAGTGTTATTCACCGGTCTAACATGCCCCACCCCTGAAAGACATGCAACCCAACGTACACACCTACATACACCATCCATGGACTCGTCAGATTTAACTTATTCAGAAAAATTAGTGACGAGCAGTGGAGTCGAACCAACTGCCATTGAGAGTCTAGTTTCAAAGCCTGGGACTTTAACCACTAGACCACCCGCCGGCCCGTAAAAGAATTTTATCTTTCCATTTAAGGTTACTAAAAGTAACAAAATTTTTCTAAGAGCATAAAATATAGCTTTTTAATTTTGCAATGTTAATCGACCATGTTCACCTTGATTTGGAATTCACTCTATATTTTCAGCCATTACAAATGCACACATTGAAATTAAACTTCATAATTTTGTAATTTTATCGTATGTACACAATTAGAGAACTATGTAATTTACCTTCTGCTATACCCACCAAAAACTCAGTTTTGTGATATATGCTAAATATTCAAGAAAACCACTTAAGTTACCAGACTAAAATACGTTACATTGTATGTCTTTCATTATCCATTTAAAATTACTTAATTACTTAAATTGTTTTAGTTTGTCATGACTAGACATCGGTTTATATGCATTTGCATATTTGCATATGCAAATGCATATAACTCGCTTTTCGCAACATTATTGCATATTATAGTACTTTTTCGTTAATAATGCATAATTCAGCATAAAAGGTAGAGTTTATGCTGATTTGCGGGGTGGACAGATTTGATGTTGGCAACACAACGCTTAGTCCACTCATGTTTGTTTCAGAGCCGTAGCTAGCATGGCTTTTGTTTTTCGGATCTCTCTCTCTTTAATCGAAGGAAACTTCGATTAAGAGTGCTCCGTAGCAAAACAGAAGACAACGCGACACCTTAGAACAGATACTAACAAAAATATAATAATTTAATCAACATTAATGAACAAATTAATCAAAAATAAATTGTATTCTTGATTTAAACAATAAAAAATTGATCTGTAACTAAGTTGTTTCTTTTATGATACTGCATATTTTGTGGATATTTTGGCATTTTTTGATGCATATTTTAGCATTTTGATTGTGCATATAATCCGATGTCTAGTCATGACATGTAGCAACTTGATTTCTTGGTAAAACTTAGTTGTCAGTACGAAGATGTCCAGTCTAATATCTATTTTTTAAATAAATGTTTTTCCGCCTTCAAAATCAAAACAATCCAAAAAAGTTTATGAAGCATTAGAACATAGAGAGCATCCAAATTAACCGAAAATAACGTTATAGTTCAATTTGTGGAAAATCAAGTTGCACTGAAGGTCTATGTCTCCTTAAGATGCGTAAATGTACAAAAGAGGGACCAGTTTAGACTGTTCCTTCTTCTGGAGGCTAAAGGTTTGTAAAGAAGCTTTTGCAAACTCACGTTCATTGAAACTCTTTTATTGCTTTGATGTGTACAACTAACCCTCAAAATGTGTACAAACTATTTTTGCATCTGAAGGAAACACTCGGATCATCATAATAACTTGATTTTCCACAAAAATTAAATTATCCAAAAAACCATTGGAGACTTTCAACAACAGTACGTTTTTTGTGTATTTTTGAATGGAGAATAAATCAAAAACGTTAAAGAATGAAAATATTTAGGAAAAAATATTACGTATTATCAAACAAAAAAACGTTTAAACATGTTAAAAATAAATATTTAACTATTAAAAAATAAATAGTTTATTAATAAAATAAAACTCTTGGTAATTGTTTCACAATTTGTTGGTTTTTATTTTCTCGACTTAAGTTTCAACCATCGTGGTGCGGTTATCGTCAGGAGTTTACAAATCAAACTAAAACTAAAACTTAAATATGTACAATACTACCCTACCCATTTCCGGAATTTTGTCGTCGCCGCCCTGACTCTAAGTTTTAACACATGTGTTTTTATGCTTTGTATACTGTAGGTCAAGGAGGGGGTGAATTGCCTAAATCGGTGTGGTCGTTAACTATATTTTTATTATTATTTATTGCCTTTTTAATTTCTAAATTTTCCAATTTATTTAAACGGTTGCCCTTGTTTTCTATGTGTAAAATTTTTGTATCTGTGTGTTTGTAAAAATGATTGTTTGTAATACAATGTTGGGAAATGCCGGTTGATTTATGATTATATTTAATTGATCTAATGTGTTCTTTAATTCTTGTATTAAAACTGCGGCCAGTTTGTCCTATATATATTGCATCACAATTAGAACAGTCTATTTGATAGATACCATTTTTTGAATATTTTTCTATTGTGTCTTTATTATTTACTAGATGTTTATGGAGTTTGTTCGGATTGTGCATAGCTACGTTAATATTTAATTTTTTGAGCCTGTTAGAAACTTTATAGCTAACTCTACCTATATAATTGATTTTTGACCATATTGTTTATTCAATTGATGTCTTTTGTTCGTTGTACAAAAGATGTATTGCATTTTCTTTTTGTTTTTTTTTTAAATGTCATCTACAAATTGTTCCGTGTATCCGTTTTTTAGGGCTATAAATTTAATTGTGCTAAGTTCTTTATTGAAATTTTCGGTAGACAGTGGGATATGAATGGCTCTGTGTATCATGTTACAATTTACTTTCGGCTTAGACCGCGTCGTCATTTGGGAACTACACCCAGCATAATCAGGTAAGGACCGACCTGTAGCTTGTCTGCCTTTACAAGCATTTGCTCTAAAAGTCTGAGCAATATTTGTTCGTAGGCCCTGCCTGCCTAAACAGGGCCGTGTACTTAGTTTATTTAAACCTTGGGGCGGACAAGGATTTGCTCTAGAAGTCTGAGCAATATTTGTTCGTAGGCCCTGCCTGCCTAAACAGGGCCGTGTGCTTAGTTTATTTAAAGCTTGGGGCGGACAAGGATTTGATCTTAATGTATTTTGTTTGCCAAGACAATTATACTTAATCGGCTTATGCCTGTTAGCTGTTTGTGAACCCATACAAAGTAACGTTTCGCAAGACATTGCAGCTTGCATCTTCAGAGTGAATAGAACACTGAGCTACAGGTCGGTCCTTACCTGATTATGCTGGGTGTAGTTCCCAAATGACGACGTGGTCTAAGCCGAAAGTAAATTGTAACATTGACAGTTCGAGAAACCGCGAAAGCCTCATAGAATATATCTGTGTATCATACTATTGAAAGCTGCTTTTTACTTTCCTATACTTTCAGTATAGGGAAGTATTGATTTCATGCAAATTTTCAAAATCGAGATTTTGACGGAAATACATGTTTTGGGCTTCCAGGATCCTAAAAAAGTGGTTTTTAAAAAATGTCTGTCTGTGGGTGTGTGGGTAACGCTCATATCTCCGGAACGGCTGGACCGATTTCGATGTGCTTTGGAATGAGGAGGTATATCAAAAATTCATCGACAAAATAAGCTTTTAAAAAGAATCCGAAACCGGAAGCGGAAGTTAGACATGTTTTTTTGGTAGCATTTTTTTCAGAAACTGAATTTTGGAAATTGGAATAGTGGAAATTATAGAAGGCCTTAGAACAAATCAAACGATTTTTTACCGAACTCTCTAGCTTCAACATGGCGGTCGCTACGAATTTTTGAAAATTTCGACTTTAACGCCCATTTACTCAAAAACCAGTTGTTTGATTGGGATCAACTACATCTTGTTTGGTAGCCCCTTAAGGGTACTATACCATGAAATATCATTAATTTTGAAAATCGAAAGACGATCTCAATGGCACCACTCGAAAATTTTTGAAATTTTCAAAAACAAAAATCTCAAAAACTGCCCCCACGTTTTTGTTTAAACTTTTTAAGCTGATAGAGATAGGCATCTGCTACAATTTTGTTTTTTGATCATTGTTATAATTTCACTGTGACGCCCTCTGTGAATTTTTGAAAATTGAAAATTGGTACCCTTTTATTTATTTAACGGGGAGCAATAAAATATTTCTGTTAAAGCAATATAATTCATCATTGACAGCAAAATCTGAATATCATAATATTTTTTCGATAAAAAATTAAATATTTGGTTTCTTGTTTTGTTTGCTCTAGGAGAATCTTTTTACAAAAAATCAAAAAATTTTTTGCCGCTTAATAATCTTTTTGTCCTTACAAGAATTTCACATACTTTCTACAGCAGTTGTATTCTTGTACTAGTCGTTTAATGTTCAGTGTAGGCTAACTTTTTTATTTTAATAGATAGACTCGCAAACCCAAGAGAAAAGTTGTAAGGCAAATTCTTCTCGATTGTATTTAAGAAAAAAACTTGAGTTTCCAATTTTAATATGGCGGCCACGGTAAAAAATAACTTTTTTTTTAATGGAAACGTGGCATTTTGGCTTTAAAATCAGAAAGGTTTTGAAATTCTAAATACAAAGTAATAACAGTAATTTCTTGCTAAAAATAATACTTCTCGAGTTATTAATACATTTTCAAACATCAACACGCTTCCTTACTCGTGCCTCCGGTTCATTTCAGTTCGGTTGTTTCACATGTACTCAGTTGCAAGCGGAGCTAGCGTGGTAATGGTAGGTTTAAGTTACGCTCTTCAGGCTTGAAGTTTTTATAAACGCTGTTTACTTTTACTGGCCGGGTCTAGACAGGTGTACATCAAAAGTGTTGGAAAATATAAAACAATGTTAATTTATAAGTATAGGAAAGTCCAGGCGAAGTGTTTCGCTCATTTTTTAATTTTGATTGGTTGTTTATAATTTGAATGTATGACCATGTCTGTACTTGTGGGTTTTCTGAAAATATTGTACTCTAAATTGTTCCCTACTCTTTTTATGCTTAGATCTAAAAAGTTTAGGGTACTGTTCTTTTCTGTTTCTATTGTGAACTTAATATTATTATGAATTTTATTAATGTTATCTAAAAATTGTTGTATTTGTCTGTCTGTACCTAACCACAAGCAAAAAATATCATCTACATATCTAATCCAGATTTTGACATTGTTACTAAAATTGTTTTTTGAATTAAAAACTTTTTCTTCAAAATTAGTCACAAAAATTTCTGCTAGTAGGGGTGAAAGTGAGGATCCCATCGGTAGTCCCTCCTCTTGCTTGTAAATTTGGTTGTTAAATTGAAAATAATTTTGTTATAAGCAGGTTGCGAGCATGATTCTGAGTTCTAATTTTTCAATATTCGTCAAATTACTATTGTTTGTTTTATTGAACGTTGTTTCTTTTGCTTCTTTTATTGGAATTGATGTGAAGAGGTTGCTAACATCAAATGAGATTAATTTTGCATTAGTGGGTATTTGAAAATTTTTTAGGTTGTTTATTAATTCTAAAGAATTTTTTACCGAATACTTTGAAAAACAGTTTATCAAATCAATATAATATTACCTATAATTAATAAACAAACTAAAAAATTTTCAGATACCCACTAATGCAAAATTAATCTCATTTGATGTTAGCAACCTCTTCACATCAATTCCAATAAAAGAAGCAAAAGAAATAACGTTCAATAAAATAAACAATAGTAATTTGACGAATATTGAAAAATTAGAACTCAGAACCATGCTCGCAACCTGCTTAGAACAAAATTATTTTTAATTTAACAACCAAATTTACAAGCAAGAGGAGGGACTACCGATGGGATCCCCACTTTCACCCCTACTAGCAGAAATTTTTATGGCTAATTTTGAAGAAAAAGTTTTTAATTCAAACAACAATTTTAGTAACAATGTCAAAATCTGGATTAGATATGTAGATGAAATTTTTTGCTTGTGGTTAGGTACAGACAGACAAATACAACAATTTTTAGATAACATTAATAAAATTCATAATAATATTAAGTTCACAATAGAAACAGAAAAGAACAGTACCCTAAACTTTTTAGATCTAAGCATAAAAAGAGTAGGAAACAATTTAGAGTACAATATTTTCAGAAAACCCACAAGTACAGACATGGTCATACATTCAAATTCTAAACAACCAATCAAAATTAAAAAAGCAGATTTCAATAGTATGATACACAGAGCCATTCATATCCCACTGTCTACCGAAAATTTCAATAAAGAACTTAGCACAATTAAATTTATAGCCCTAAAAAACAGATACACGGAACAAAAGACATCAATTGAAAAAACAATATGGTCAAAAATCAATTAAATAGGTAGAGTTAGCTATAACGTTTCTAACAGGCTCAAAAAATTAAGTATAAACGTAGCTATGCACAATCCGAACAAACTCCATAAACATCTAGTAAACAATAAAGACACAATAGAAAAATATTCAAAAAATGGTATCTATCAAATAGACTGTTCTAATTGTGATGCAATATATATAGGACAAACTGGCCGCAGTTTTAATACAAGAATTAAAGAACACATTAGATCAATTAAATATAATCATAAATCAACCGGCATTTCCCAACATTGTATTACAAACAATCATTTTTACAAACACACAGATACAAAAATTTTACACATAGAAAACAAGGGCAACCGTTTAAATAAATTGGAAAATTTAGAAATTAAAAAGGCAATAAATAATAATAAAAATATAGTTAACGACCACACCGATTTAGGCAATTCACCCCTCCTTGACCTACAGTACACAAAGCATAAAAACACATGTGTTAGAGTCAGGGCGGCGACGACAAAATTACGGAAATGGGTAGGATAGTATTGTACATATTTAAGTTTTAGTTTTAGTTTGATTTGTAAACTCCTGACGATAACCGCGATGGTTGAAATTTAAGTCGAGAAAATAAAAACCAACAAATTGTGAAACAATTACCAAGAGTTTTATTTTATCAATAAACTATTAATTTTTTAATAGTTAAATATTTATTAATAATATTTCACCATGTGCCTACCACACAATCAATTCAAAATATGTTAAAAATGTTTACTATACACGTTTAAAATCTCTAAATCAAAAATTTTCTTTAAACCACCTAGGTATGTTAGAAGTATAAGGAAGGAGAAAAAAAGATTAGTGTTCTATCGAAATACCTTCTTTAAACCTATACAATAATAAAATCTAAGCAAACTCACCTGACACTGAAATTCATTGCGAGGAGTTCCATCACAACCAGTTTGAGATACATGACGATCTAAATGATACTTTCGAGTAAATTCACGATTACATTGACGACAAGAATATAATTTATTAAGAGGGTGTAACTGCATGTGGTCTATCAACTGAGATCTTTCAGTGAAAGAGTGACTACATTCTGCACACTGCCAAATACCTCCTTCAGAATGTTCAATACTTCTATGTCTTTCTAAACTGTTTTGCATAGCAAAAAGCTTATCACATTGTTGACACTTAAAGTCACCTGCCTGTAAAAAAATGGTATGTCATTTAAAATGTTAAATAAAGATTCATATTAGACACAGAAATATAAAACAATTTTTTCATATTAACCGTAATTATATTACAGTCAAAACTGTTCTTTATCAATCTTTTTGAAACAACTATGGGGTTACAAAAGCTAGATTGTGATTTTATTGCTGCTTTTTTTTTTCATCTGGTGAATCAAGTGCAACTATAATAATTAAAGAAAGTTAGATTTAAAAAGTTTGATCATACCTTAAAAAGCCTGCACATCTAGTTTATTTAAAAAGTGACCTAAACACACTGAAACTGGTATCAAATGGTAGCAATTAGTGTATGAAAAATGATGTTATCCACAAAGAAATGCAGTCTTGCATTTGAAATTTGCCCTTAATTTAATTTTTTTGCAACTACCTGGAATGCCTAAATCGTGTTGAGCAAACAGTTCAAAGGTTAATTTCTTAAGCACTTCTGGTGCTAGATACAGAAAATCAAAACTACGTACTTTTCAGTTTACTAAAGTTCAGGAAATTTAAGATACTTCTCAAGTCTTCAAACGCCCACAAATAAAAAGAAATGAAAGAATGAGAGCAGCTACTACAATCTAATATTATTTGCCATCAGACACGAAATTACTGTATCCACATTTTGTTTTATAAGTTTCAGATGGGAAAAGTATTGCAAATCAAGTGAACAAAAGTGAATCATTTTAGCACATTCGCTCTGTAGATCTTGATCTTGAAAAATTCAACCTACAACTAGAAAATAAAATAAAAGATCTGATCCTTGTTTTCACCATTGAATTTACTCTAAGCAATTAAATCGAATGCGCTTTGTTACTTTTTAAAGTAGTTTTAACAATAATGAAATGCCATCGAAATATAACATATAGCTACTAGCTAGTCAGTCATTTGAATAAAGAGTACTAAGTTATAAGTTTACGGAGAGTCTCAGTAACATTTTACATGTAATAACAAACTCATAATTCATTTGAAAAGAAATACTAAGAATTACAGTTTTGCATAAAATTGCGTGTAGCACTTGCATTGTTGATACATGCTTTTATTTTACCTCTGATTTAACCATGAACTTCGATTTTTCAAACAAATTAGTATTATAGATGCACATGAAAGATCATCATTTTCTCTTTTTTGACATATATTTTTAAATGGTGGTTGCATAAATTATCTGGGTAGAATAAAACTCTTTACTCTTATAATCAAATATATGTTACCGTATGTGCAGAATCCACAGGTTCTCCACAACACAAACACAACTCAAATGCAAGAGGATCATCTTGTTCTTCTTCTACTATGGAATGGCAGACTGTAACATGTCGCTTTAAGCTCTAAAAAAAAAAGAAGTAAATTAATTATTAATAGAAATGATTAGAATATACACATTTTGTTGCTTATGCAGATAGCAAAGCCAGCAAAAGCTCATATTTAGAATTGTATGTTCGTTGGACTTTTTATAACATACAATGTGATACTTAGGCTTAGAATAGTTATGCATTTGCATATAGTTACATATACAAATACATAATTTAGGCATTTTCTGTAATAAATGCATATTGTAACTATTTTGAACTTTAATGCATATTTTATGGTACATTTCATAGATACACAATTTTTTTTGTTCCAAAGTGTACACATTACATAGTAAAGAAATAAATCAGACTTAGTTTAATGTTTTCTTAAAATTGTAACTACCTAGAAGTGGCAAAGAAATTTACACAGGGTTTTAAGTCATTACATCCAGTGGACGGATGGAAGCAGGGATAGTAAATGCTTTGCATTACAAACCTAACTCTGTACTTATTGAGATTCCTGGCTGTCTCGGATAATAGATGGAAATTCACATTTGGTCTGCCACCAAATATGACAGAGAGATGGCCTATTTTCCTTAATAATTAACATATCTAAAAAATAAACTAAAATTTGATTCAACAGTCTCAAAATGGTCAATTTAAACGAATGCAAAGTTATTATAGATCCAGTTTGTAACTGTAATTTTAATGTTTTTCATTCAACTTCTGGCAACATACGAGGGTGGAGTGAGAAGTTTGGTAAAATCTGCAACAGAGGGCGTCACAACTGCAAATCCCAGATGACATTTATCAATACCATCTGTTACTAGGTCACATAATTTTTAGAAATCTGCCGTTTAGTTCAGTTTTGACAGCCATTGAAAGCAGACAACCTTTCGTATTTTTGCACACATAAAAAAAGTAAATTTCGCGTGTTAATTAAACATTATTTTTTGCGTAGAAAAACGGAAAAACCATTACGCAAACCAAAACAAAGCTTGATAAATATTATGGGGACTCTTCATCATCGATTAAAATGATTCACAAGTGGTTTACTGATTTTCGTTGTGGTCGTACAAGCACAACTAATGCTGAACGTTCAGAACGCCCAAATGAGGTCACCACACAGAAATGATTGACAAAATCCATGATATTGTATTGCAAGACCGCAGAGTGAAAGTGCGCGAGATAGTTGAGATAGTACGAATCTCAGATGAACGTGTGCGCAATATATTACACGAACATTTGGATATGAAAAAGCTATCCGCGCGATGGGTGCCGCGTTTGCTCACGATTGACCAAAAACGTGACGACATACGTGTGACAACTTCAGAGGCAGGTTTGGCGATGTTCACGCGCAATAAAATGGAGTTTGTTCGTCGTTTCATAACTGTAGACAAAATATGGATCCATCACTATACACCGGAGACCAAGGAACAGTCTAAACAGTGGATTTCTACTGACGTACCTGCGTCGAAGAAGGCAAAGGCGGTTATATCGGCCACCATGGTCATGACCAGTTTTTTTGCGATGCACGCGGCATAATCCACATTGATTACCTTGAAAATGGAAAAACAATCAACAGCGAATATTATTGCAACTTATTAACTGTTTCAACGAAGTTTTGAAGAAAAAACGACAGCAATTGGCAAAGAAAAAAGTTATATTCCATCGTGTAGTTGCCATGGCCAAAATCCATGAATTACGCTTCGAATTGCTTCCACATCCACCATATTCTCCAGACTTAGCCCCCTGCGACTATTTTCTGTTTCTGAACTTTAAGAAATGGCTCGGCAGAAAGAGATTCAGCTCTAATGAGGAGATCATCGATGCAACAAACAACTATTTTAAGGGGTTGAAGAAATCGTATTATTCGGAAAAGATCGAAAAATTGGAAAAACGTTAGACTAAGTGTATCGACCTAAAAGGCGATTACAATGAACAATAAATTGTTTTTTGGCCTAAAAAATTATTCCTTGTTTCATTTTAACCAGACTTCTCACTCCGCCCTCGTATGATAAAAATGTTATCTTTATTTAAGCTACAAACAACAATAAGAAATGTTCTAGTAAAGAAACAATATTTATACCCTGCTAGATAGAAAACTATTTCTGGTAGTGATGAACTAATAAAAATAACTTCTAACATGAAACAAAAGAACGAACACAAGAGAACAAATTAGAGGGAGAAAAATAAATAAAGTTGCAATATATGCAATGAAGATCTCTTGGCATTCAAAAGCTAGTTTGGTAATTAGAGCAGTTCTTAATAAAACAAAAAGCTTTATTAATCTCAACAGTTTTGGCAAGTTTTACTATACACTGACTATATGCAAATATATTGAATTAATGTTATAAATACAATACTATATAATTTGAACAATATTTATTCATTTTAACCTTATATGTATTTTGACGTTTACATGTCATTGTCAAAGGTATAAGAACAATAGAACTTGATGACTTGATCTTGGTTATTTGTGTTTCGAGATGATTTGATTTCTTATTCCAAAACGTCCAATAATGGTAAATTTAAGAGATCAATTTGCTCATTCATTAAAGGTACAGTTTTTAAATGTTTGTGAATTTCAAATGCTTACAGTATATCTAATTTACGTTTATCATCACAAAAGTGTAAAAACTTTATAGTGTTATTAGATGTCATTAAGTGATTGTGTATAAGTGTTTAGCGTAATTGGATTTATGTGGGTGTTTCTGTTTGTAACAACGTACATGTTCTTTGTACCTAATATCAAAATATCTAATTGTCTGTCCTATATAAACTGAATTACAATGAGATTAAAATATATCCAATTATATTCAATACTTATTAGAACAGAATCACTTAATGACATCTAATAACACCATACAATTTTTACACTTTTGTGACGATAAACGTATATTAGATGGTATACGAGAAGCATTTGAAATTTACAAACATTCTAAAACTGTACTTTTAATGAACACCAATTGTTTACTTTTTAATTTTACCTCTGATAATGACATGTAAACATGTCGAATAAAAGTATAAGGTTAAAATAAATAAATGTTGGAGTTATAAAGTAGGTATTGTATTTATACATTAATACGAACTTCAAAGAAGTAAAGCTGAAACTATTAATATATTGAATTAAGTAGTGATGTGTCAATTTGTAGACACAAAAGTATGTATAAAATATATTCATATGCTACATTAAATAAATAAAAGTGTAACACATACTGCCGAAGTTTTAAATGATCGTTGACAAACAGGGCATGGATTTGATTCTTCCTCCCTCCTTTCTATTTTTAACTTTTTCTTAGAGCTCTCTTCATAATCTGGGTCATTAGCGGTATCATCTTCTATATAAATATCATTTTCAGCCATAACATTCTCCACAGTTAATGTATCATCTGAAATCAGAGCACTATTCTCAATAAGAGTGCCATTTTCTATTAAAGTACCATCCTCAATAAACGAGTTATTGTCAGTTAGAACATCTTCTTCAATAAACGCAGTATCATCATCCACTTCCTCCTCTGTTTCTTCATCTTGTATACTGTCGTGTTCCCTACAAAATAAAATGTAATATAGTTGTTAATACCAGTAGTGCCTATAATTAGACATTTAATACATAAAGACATAAGTTTTCTTAGTCCAAGAGTCATTTAATTATTTTTAGGTTGGTATCTCGCAATAATAATTATGTTGATACATTTAATTTAGTTCATCCATCCAAACATATATAAAAGCACAAAGGGTTTTTTTCTCCGGTTCCTCCAGCGGCTACCGCTTCACCACTTGGACCATTTTTTTTTTAATGAAAGGTCTCTATCCACAGATGGAACATGAAACATTGTTATATTTTTATTCTACGTCGATTTTTTAATAATAATTATTTTAATTTATAATATATATGAAGGTCGGCTAGACGCGCGTCACTTGGGGCGCCACCTACAATAACATCGCGTATCATTATTGGAACTAATGCATCACGTGACTTGACATTTCGCCGGTTCTGCCAACGCTGTCTGTCAGTGCATTGTGCGCTGGGGCAACACTAGTACATATATAAAAGCACAAAGGGTTTTTTTCTTCGGTTCCTCCAGCGACTACCGCTTCACCAATTTGGACCATTTTTTTTTTAAATGAAAGGTCTCTATCCACAGATGGAACATGAAACATTTTTATATTTTTATTCTACGTCGATTTTTTAATAATAATTATTTTAATTTATAATATATATGAAGGTCGGCTAGACGCGTGTCACTTGGGGCGCCACCTACAATAACGTCGCGTGTCATTATTGGAACTAATGCATCACGTGACTTGACATTTCGCCGGTTTTGTCAACGATGTCTGTCAGTGCATTGTGTGCTGGGGTAACACTAGTATTTTATAACTTGTAGAAGATATTTCATGCACTATAGTCTATAAGACCATAACCTTGCAACCATATCCATCATTCCAGAACACGTGACATACCAAGAAGGCCGACGTAGAGCAGCTGTCAAAGCATCGCCGATCAGCTGTTTCCTATGTGTATTGGTTTGACCAGAACACAACAAAATGCTGGCATTTTTAATTTCAGGCGTTTTACTCGAGCAAACAACGTTTATTTAGCAGGAAATAGCTGACGTCGGCCATATTGTTTTGGCTTAGATGACGTCATGTTGGAATAACGGATTGTAATTTTGGTTAGGATCAACATAGAATTTTATCATATTAGAGATTTGTCTTAATACCGATGCAATAAAAAGAGCAAATCACAAGTTTAGTAGGAGTGGTCTTGAGGTAAATTGTTCGCTTACCGACGCAGGATTCCTAGGTTCAATTCCCATAATCTTCCTTTTTACTTTCCTATACTTTCAGTATAGGGAAGTATTGATTTCATGCGAAATTTCAAAGTTGAGATTTTAACGGAAAAACGGAAATAGTTGGGGGGGGGGGGGGAAGGTCCATGGACCCCAAAAAAGAAATTTTTTAAAAATGTCTGTCTGTGGGTGGGTGGGTGTGTTACGCTCCATATCTCCGGAACGGCTGGACCGATTTTGATGTGCTTTGGAATGAGGGGGTATATCAAAAATTCACCGACAAAATAAGCTTTTAAAAAAAAACCGAAACCGGAAGCGGAAGTTAGACATGTTTTTTTGGTAGCATTTTTTTCAGAAACTGAATTTTGGAAATTTTAATAGTGGAGATTAAAGAAGGCCTTAGGACAAATCAAACGATTTTTTACCGAACTCTCTAGCTTCAACATGGCGGCCGCTACGAATTTTTGAAAATTTCGACTTTAACGCCCATTTACTCAAAAACCAGTTATCTGATTGGAATCAACTACATCTTGTTTGGTAGCCCTTCAAGGGTACTATACTATGAAATATCATTAATTTTGAAAATATAAAAACGATCGCAATGACATCACTCCAAAATTTTGGAATTTTTCAAAAAAAAATTTCTCAAAAACTGCCCACACGTTTTTGTTTAAACCTTTTAAGCTGATAGAGCTGAGAATCTTCTACAATTTTTTTTTTCGCATTGCTATAATTTCACTGTGACGCCCTCTGTGATTTTTTGAAAATTGAAAATTGGTACCCTTTTATTTATTTAACGGGGGGCAATAAAATATTTCTGTTAAAGCAAAATAGCTCATCATTGATAGCAAAATCCGAATATCATAATATTTTTTCGATAATTTAATATTTAGGGGGGCTACTGTTCCCCCTCCCCCCCCCAAAATGTTCGCTACAAAATTAAAAAATTGATTTCTTCTTTTGTTTGCTCTAGGAGAATCTTTTTACAAAAAATCAAAAAATCGAATTTTTTGCCCCTTAATAATCTTTTTGTCCTTAGAAGAATTTCACATACTTTCTACAGCAGTTGTATTCTTGTACTAGTCGTTTAATGTTTAGTGTAGGTTAACTTTTTCATTTTAATAGATAGACTCGCAAACCCAAGAGCAAAGTTGTAGGGCAAATTCTTCTCGATTGTTTTTAAGAAAAAAACTTGAGTTTCCGAACTCTCTAGCTTTAAAATGGCGACCGCTACGAATTTTTGAACATTTCGACTTTAACGCCCATTTACAAAACCAGTTATCTGATTGGAATCAACTACATCTTGTTTGGTAGCCCTTCAAGAGTACTATACCATGAAATATAATTAATTTTGAAAATATAAAAACGATCGCAATGACATCACTCCAAAATTTTGGAATTTTTCAAAAAAATATTTCTCAAAAACTGCCCACACGTTTTTGTTTAAACTTTTTAAGCTGATAGAGCTGGGAATCTTCTACAATTTGTTTTTTTGCGCATTGCTATAATTTCACTGTGACGCCCTCTATGAATTTTTGAAAATTGAAAAAGCTCACCATTGATAGCAAAATCCGAATATAATAATACTTTTTTAATAATTTCATATTTAGGGGGGCTACTGTTCCCCCTTTCCCCAAATTTTTTCGATAAAAAATTAAAAATTTGGTTTTTTGTTTTGTTTGCTCTAGGAGAATCTTTTTACAAAAAATCAAAAAATCGAATTTTTTGCTCCTTAATAATCTTTTTGTCCTTAGAAGAATTTCACATACTTTCTACAGCAGTTGTATTCTTGTACTAGTCGTTTAATGTTCGGTGTAGGCTAACTTTTTTATTTTAATAGATAGACTCGCAAACCCAAGAGCAAAGTTGTAGGGCAAATTCTTCTCGATTGTATTTAAGAAAAAAACTTGAGTTTCCAATTTTAATATGGCGGCCACGGTAAAAAATAACTTTTTTTTTAAATGGAAACGTGGCATTTTGGCTTTAAAATCAGAAAGGTTTTGAAATTCTAAATACAAATTAATAAGAGTAATTTCTTGCTAAAAATAATACTTCTCGAGTTATTAATATATTTTCAAATGTCAATTTCCGTGCTTCCGTTGATTCAGTCCGAATATTTTACCCAACCTTATGCTTGCAGCGCAGTGGTCGGTCTTTCTTCAACCGCTTCAAGATGTTACAACTTATAAGAACTATTTACTTTAACTAGTCGTGTCTAGACAGGTGTATATCGAAAGTGTTGGAAAATATAAAACAATGTATTTAAATGTATAGGAAAGTCCAGGCGAAGTGTGTCGCTCATTTTTTTAAATTATTTTTATTGTTTATTTGTGTTCTTAGGGCATTGTTATTACATACAAAGTGATGAAAATATTTTTTTCCTAATTACTTGAAATTGTTCAAAAAATATTTAATATCTTTATTTAGTATTTCCGGACTTATTTACAATATGTAACAAAGAAGGTAGGGTAGAGCGGCCGTAGCTCAGTGGTAAGCGCGCGGGCTACCAATGCAGCGGATCCGGGTTCGATCCCCGGCCCGGTCGTTCTCCCTCGCAAGGCAACGGGAAACCAGCGAGGTGGATTTTTCCCCAGGAAAAACCTCTCTGGAGGAGAAGTGCATGCACTTCCTGTGGTTCGGAGCCCACGTTAAACTGTAGGTCCCCTATGTCTGTCTGTGCAAAATATCTATCGCCGCGCACCAAACACAGACATAGGAGAGAGGTAGCCAATGCCCTGAATAGGGTATGGCACTATAAGAAGAAGAAGAACAAAGAAGGCTTTACCAAGATTTTCGAGTAATAACCAAGTGAGTACTCTACCTCAAGATCATTTCCACAGGACAAGTTCTTAATGTGATAAAATTCTGTAGACAACCTGCTTTGACCTAGGCAAATTACAACATCATTAAAATGCAAAGCCCGTACTCTGTGAAGCAGACTGTATATTACATTTATTAATAAGTTCCAGCTTTACTTCGTTCAAGTTTATATTAATGTACAAATAAAATAATTAATAACTTTAACAATATTTATTTATTTTTACCTTTAGATTTACATACTATAACAGTAAAAACTGCTACAAAGTGGCTCCAAAGCATGTTATTGGGAGCATATAGTATTAAAAAACCTACAAACTATATGAAATATAAAGAAATTTTACAACAGCAATTTTTCAGCCTTTGGGAGATTGCAGAGTGAGTAGAAATAAAAAATTAAACTACCAAAAAATGCCTATTAGCACTTTATTTTTAAAATTTGTTTCTTTTGATGCAATCTTTATATTTTTTGATCTTTTTTACAAACAACAAAAAATATTTCAATATTTATTGATATACTGGGTTGTTTTTGCAACCTTTTAGATTATAATTTTATCATATATAGAGAGTGTCCCAAGCAATACTCCTCAGCTTTATAACGTCTTTATTTTAAGAGATACCGTTTTAAAAGTTATTACAAAATATTTTAAGCGTTCAAAAATTACTTCAAACAAACATTATATTTTTTAAATGGTTTACCTTTTTGAAATTCCGGCTTTTTAAAATTTTTCGTCTTTTTTTCACATATTCAAATAGAATAATTTTTGTAACATTCCATTGAAAAGAGAATCTTATTCGGGGATGATGATTTTCGTATGGTTGCATAACAAATTTTTCGAAAAAAAAAGCAATTTTACAAAAATCATTAAACGAATAAAAGTGTAAGTATTATTATTAGTAGTAATCTGTTTTAATTAATATTCTCAAAATAAAAAGGTTTACTCCATTTATAAAATTCTTTAATTACATATTTAAAGCATGTCCGAATGATCTAAGCTTTTTTTTAATTTTTTAAAGAAATATTTAAAAAATTGTATTTGTTTTTGTAAATGTACATTTTTGGGTGACTGAACCGTATTTCATTATAAAGTAAACTAAACTGTAAAATTTTAATTATACTAAGGGCATTCTATAGAAAATGAGGAAATTATTGCTTCATAGTTTATTGAAAACAATTAAGTATTAACCTAAATTATTGTATAGTTGTGTCCTCCCATAAGACCAATGTTAATTTGTTTGTGCTGCCATAAATAACAAGTCAAAACAAGACGCAAAAAGTTCAATGACATTGGTGTAGATAGCTAGAATGAAAGCACGCTCTTTTGGTTGTAACAATTGCTTATCAGCAATCTCGCCAAATTGTGGATATTTTGTACACAAGTTTCCTTAAACTGGGATTTTTAGAATAGCGTGCAGATATCAAGTTTTCCAAAATGTAAACAATATTTTAATACTTATATTATAAAATTAAGCAACAACTTATTACATTGTAAGAATAATGCTCGTTGCTATTACTATTTTGAGTTTTTGACGACATTTTTAGAATGAAAGCTCAATTTTAAATAAGTAGTTATATTTGGCAAGATGTTTACAACTATTTCGTTACAGAATGCTTGAAAATATCCGACTAATAAAGATTTAACAAATTATAGGACAAAAAGTCGGTGAAAATAAAGTTGTTTTCAAATATATAAAGAAAAATTACTATTATCAGAATTACATGGAAGGCGTGTACTGTTCTTTTTCGTGCAAATCATTGTGTGTCATATTTTCATAACATTTCCCCGGCAATTTCTTCTACAATAAACTATTTTATTTAATCGTGCTATCGATTCAAAAGATATGTCAGACATTTTTGGGTTCCTTGAGCTGCAAGACGTGTTTTTACACCAATTCTTCCTTTCTGTTTTTTTTTCTTATGAAATGAATTAGTCTTAAATATTAAGCTACATGTTGTTTATATGTTTGCCGAATTTTTTAATATAATTTGTATTTCAAAAAAGTATTTAATAATATAGTTAAATACATTTAAAAAAAGTATTTTGTATTTTAAATACTTCATTCATATTTTAAATACATTCTAACAGTATTTTGCTTTTACAAACCTTTTCAGAGTAGTTTGACCAACACTGCGAGACTGTTCCCCTTTATGCTAACTCCATTTTTTACAAAAATTAAAATATCTCGAAAACCGTTGAATTTAATAACTTTTTTAAGGGTGCACTTTTTAGGTTTTTGTCCAAGGAATGAAAAAACTTACAAAAAAGTTATTTAGAAAAAATTTTCAAATGAAAACTAGTATGAAACAGAATAGCCTGATAAGCAGGTAAGCATGCAAAATTTGTTAATTTTACAAAGGGTGTTTTTTTCAATATATACAAATAAAGCAATTTTAAGAGACAATTTTGAAGGTCCATATCTCAAAAACCAAGCAGGCTGGGACACCCGTACATTACACAATACTGTTTTTGAAAACCAATTTATTAGGTATACAGGATGTATCAAATTACATGTTCACTATTGAAATCTCGCTTATTCAAAGAGATACAACGACGGTTAAATTAGAGAGAAAAGTTGTAAAATTGTATGCTCACTAATAATCTAAAAAGAAATTGGAGCTATCTTGCTTAGTTTCTGAAAGAACTGAAAAAAAAATAAAATTTTGAATTTTTGTTTTTGGCTATAACTCATTTGTCATTTATATTACCCTGCATTTAAAATTTTTACATATTTGAATAGAGTTTTTTATTCTGTCACATTGCATTTAATTTGTTTTTAATAAAACTCTAGTAAGCCATCTACTAGATAGAAGTAACACAAAACTACTTTTATTTTCATTGATGTTTAGATAAATCAAATGTATGTGAAAATTTTAGATAATTTTGTTTGTAAAGTTAAATTTACAAAAAACAAATGAAAGACAAAGTTTCTAACATACACAATTTAGGAACTGAAAATTCCACTTGTAGGTTTTTTAAAAAAACGAAGTCAAAGTCAAAAACGAACAATGGTGGTAGTTATTCCAAATCTGATTCAGCATAAAAAAGTGTACTAATAATGCATTCATTAGAAATACGTAATATAAATGACAAATGAGTTAGAGCCAAACACAAAAAATTTAAAATTTCTGTTTTTTTCAGTTCTTTCAGAAACTAAGCAAGATAGCTCCAATTTCTTTTTAGATTATTTATCAGTGGCCATAAAATTTCACAAGTTTTCTCTAATTTATTATAACAGTACAGGCTGCCCATAAAAAGGATCCAAAGATTAATTTTTTTAGTACCCTTGTTGAACTTGTGTAATTCTTGCTATCATTTTTTTAAAACAAGGATACCTACTCTATTATTTTTTCAAATATTTTCCTTTCTTTTGTTAAACACACTTTACATTTAGTATTAAAATAAATGTGTTTTAAGCAGAAAATTTGTTTATGTTAATTTTATGGATGTTAAAAAACAAATTAACTTTTGGTTTATGAGACCCTACCCAAACCGTCATGTTAAAAATGTTTACCCGTTCTCTGGAGGGTTTTAATAAAAAATGAGACATTACTTAAGACTAAAATTTTTTCATTGTTGCAGGGTGTCCCAAAAATGGCGCAAAAACGATCCATAGCGCTGCACCACAATGGAAACTCAATTATAAACATTATAATATATTTCCTTCAAAGGTTGGTTTTCGACAGTTTTAAATTCAGTTTTCTAATAGTACAGCACTATGGATAGTTTTTACGCCATTTTTGAGGACAACCTGTATATTGTTCCCTTTTAGTGTAATAAAGTTTTGTATAAAAACACAAAATACAATTTTTATAAAAATATTTCAATTACTTAAACGGAAAAAATACATATATCTTAATTTAATTTGAGTTACATTTACAAATTATAGTTAGTTTAGATTATTCTTTAGAAACCACTACAATGCATTGAAAATACATTGTGAAACGCAAATCTTTGTATAACCATAATGTCGAATTACTTTATTGTTAAAAAATCTCCTTGATTTAAATCAAAATAATAAAATCGTGCCAACTTTAGATTAAAACGTGTTAATAATCCTGGTTAGCTCTTACTTTAGTATTGTAATCTGCCAGTATGCATCAGCCCTCTAAAAGTTTACAATGCAGCACTGAAATATTGATTAAAATCTTTAAAATTTATAATAATTAAAAGATGCCATATAAATATGACTTAAATTGTAAATAATAGATTTTTTAGTCAAACTTATTGGAAAGTAGGCTTTTCGACCCTCATCTGTTGTCAAAAGTTGACAATTGCCGCTTAGCAAGAGCAAAAATAAATTTTCGTCCCAAGGGACGAAAACGCGAGTTTGCTCCCGATTTTAAATGCGAATGTTGGTTATGCTTTCTTTATTTTACTTGGATACGTCTTGTATACCACGGTTACCGTGGATAATAAAGGCATCTTATTTTACAAAAGTCAATTTTTACACAACTGTCTAATTAAATAATTTAATTTAGATTAATTTTAAAACAAATGTCTTTTTATAAACTTCTCAAGGTCGAAAAAATCACATGTGAAACGCGGGAAGAAAATGTCTTTTTTTTCCTTGTGTGCTTTATTTCACTTGCCTATGGCTCATAAAATATACGGAACACGCAGGAAAAAAGTATCACTTTCTTCTCTTGTTACACAAATAAATATTAATTAAAAAAAAATAAAAACCGATTTAAAATTAAAAAAAATTATTTAAATTAAAGCTGTGTTAAAACACTAATAGTGACTAATCACTTTAATTGAAGTTTAGAAATATATTTTCTTAAAGTCGACACCTTATTAGAGATGCTGCTATCTTCTCTTCTTTGCATGTAAATTGCACCATAACTAACACATGCATAGAGGCCATACAGTTTTATTTGAGCTTCGAACCACAGAAGTAACTTGCACTTCTACCACAAATAAGTATACTGTGCTTCTACGCTATAGAAGATTTACTAGAGCAAAATACTGTATTGCCTATGCATGATTACTAATAGCTTCATTATTTTTGTCCACTACTATGTAAAGTAATTTATACAAAAGCCAAATGTTTTTTATTTTGGTAGAAAAAATCACCTTTTTTAGAAGCTCGTTTTATGTGGAAGGTAAATTGATGAATTTAAAGAAAAAAACTTAAAATTTTATTAGAAAATGAAAAATTCTATTAAAGATAACAAAATTTTCTGTAAAAAGTTGATATTGATCAGTCTACTCAAACTAAATATAACTTTGAGTTATGTACGTTAAAAAACTACTACATACCCTATGTGTTCTACAATTGTGTCTTCAATAGTATTAATTTGCAAATTTCCATCCGAGTTTCCTGTTAACTCAAGATGATTTGCCAAGATGTGTTCAGCTTCCGATTCAATTATAGACATGTTTTTTAAGACTGTTGTTTTTACATCTTCAATTTCAGTATCTAATTCAAGAGGCTCCATCTTGTTAATTTCCTGACATGTATTTTCTGCTTCTTCCATGTTGTAAAGTAATCCCTGGAAAATAAAACTTATATTAATACTTAAAAGCATATATGGTATAAACACAGTAGAGCACTTTCACAAATTTCAAAATTAATTTTTTGTATTACCTATTAAAATATTTCATATTACCGCAAGACTGCAGTACTTCTGACAATTCAGTTGTAACGAACAGAATGACTAATAAGACCTTCTTAGATTAGGAAAGCTTGTAAGAATGCAAGTCAATATTCCCTTTTATAGATCTATTACTAAAGATTTATATCGAATTTTTTACCTAATTTTCCTTTATATTTATACTTATTTAAAAAAAATTATAATACACCTAGTTATTTGTACGAAATAATAATGTATTGCCTGCAGAATTAGTGTTTTTGTTACATTAACTATGTTATTTTGAAAAAAAACAAAGCAATAAACAACCTATTACATTTGTTTATTCGGATGTCAAGTGTAACCAAAAGCTAATTCTTGGACTAATTGTAGAATTAAAAAGCTTCAACATGCATATGTGACCGGTTGAACCAGTTAAATTAAACAATAATGCCCATAAAATGAATAAAGGTCGGTTTTTACCAAATTTACAATAATTAAGTATAAAATGCAATTTTCAACGACTTTTTCAAATAACTTTTTTGTATTGTTTCAAAATAAAACTGCTTTAAAAACAAGCAAAAACTATTGCATACCTACACTTTTTTTTTCCAATTTCACAAAAAGTTGTTTATTACACCTAATAGTACAGTTGATCTGGGGACACCTTCTATAATTGTTTAACACTTTTATGTAACTCTATTCTATACCAAGCTTACTGCCACATTACGCACGTTATTCTACTAATTGGAAAATTTCACATGAAAAAGACACCCCACTCAAAAATCAATTAATTTCAATAAATAATTTTTTTTATAAATAATAATAATAATAATAGCTCTACAGGCCATTAAGGCTCTTGGCTTCTTCTACAATTCTTCTCCATTCCTTCTTATTGCCCGTCTTTGTTTTCCAGTGTTGTACTCTCGTGTCCAACAGTTCTTGTTCTACACACTGCACGTAGGTGGTCCTCGTCTGTCTCTTCTTCTTTGTTTTCTGGGCTTCTCCAATAGTGTCACCTTGGTCATTCCATCTTCCAGTAATCGATACACATGACCTAACCACCTTAATCTCGTAATTTTTATGTGCGTTACAATATCCTCTTCTTATCCCTTCTTATGATTGTCTTGTATAACTGCACTTTCGTTTTATGTGACACAATGTTTAATGTTAAAATCTTATGTAGAGAGGCCGCACTTCTGTTGTTGAACGCAATCCGATGTTTTACCTACACTTCCATATCACAATTCCTGGTTACTTCTGTTCCGAGATACTTGAAACTGCTCACTCCTTCAAATTTAAAATACTTGCCTTCGTATTTGACTTTTAGGTAATTTTTTCTTTAATCTTCTTCCACCTCTGGTGACATGAACTTTGTTTTCTCCTTGTTGATTTGTAGGCCATAATTTTTCGATACTTTGATTAGCTTTCTTACTATCTCTCTTAACTCTTCTTTGGTTCTTGATATTATAGCTACATCATCAGCATAAGCTATTGCCTGATTAGATTTGCAAAATATGGTTCCAGTTCTATTTATTCGCGCTTTTCTAATACGTTCGAGGAATGGGTTGAATAATAACGTTGATGGAGGGTCACCTTGTTTGAAACCATTATTAATCTTGAATTTGTTAAGACTTAAAGGTTTTTACTCTCACTTGGCTTTCTGACCCTTCCGACTGGGATTTCTGGGATTGCCAATTCTCTTAGTGTAATGTACAGTTTATTTCTATTCACTGAGTCATATGCCTGTCTTACTAGATACAGGCAAAAAACTGAAATTTGACGTTTTCTTCTTTTGCTCGTAGCTTCTTTTTTTATAAACTTGATCAATTGATCCATATAAGGAGGAATTTAATGGTGAAAACAGATTTTTTTATGACCCATCATTTTTGAGAGGCGATAGTCAACTTTTTTTTTGTTATGGCCGTTAAATCAAATTTTTACAGTTTTAGAAAACCTATTTCATTCTATATTCAACGATGTATGACAATCCTGTAAAATAACTGAAACTGATGTTTGGTATAATTAAAAAACATATTTCTTAAAGTTGGCTGTGGAACATCAACCCTAAATTGTTTTTATTTCACAAAAACAAAAACAATCTAATTAAATGTCTACAAATAAACAAAACAATGCTCATTTTGAGCGTTCTATTTAAGCCTTTTCTATTAAACATTTTTCTATAGTTGTCGTTTGTGTTTTTGTTGTTAGTTTTATTATTAATTGTGTTAAAACTGTTCGTAAATTATTTTATTTCAAATATTAGTAGCATATTTCATTTCTATTGTTAATTGATTAATTAAAACTATGATTAATTTCCCCTGAATTACGACTTTGTTTTCCATAGCATACCCTTATCCAATCATCAACATAATGTAGTTATTGTTTGTGGTTATTCTAAATGTTAGTAATATTATTAATTCCTTTGAATAATAATTAATAAAGTGTTGGTGCTTGGTGGTTTGTTTCCTTAATATTTGACACTATTAATTATCTGAATTGTTTGTCTGTGACATATTCACTACTTAAATGTGCATAATAATCAGTAATGATAGACATTTAATTAGATCGTCTTTTGTTTTTGTGATAAGAGACAGTAGGGTAGATGTGTTCCAGGGTCAACTTTAAGACATGTTTTTTAATTATTAAAATATTATTTTCAGTTGTTTTATAGGAATTTCATACATTGTTAAATAGAGAAAAAAATGGTTTCTAAAAGCGTAATAATTTGACATAGCAGCCTTAAGAAAAATAAAAGTTGACTATTGCCACTCACAAATGGTGCAACATAAAAAAGTTCTGGTTACACCAACAAATTCCTTCTCATGTGTTACACTACCACTGTAAAAATGAATTGTTAAAATTTATAAATAAAGAAGCTACCAGCAAAAGGAAAAAAGTCAAATTTTAGTTTTTTGTCTGTATCTGGTGGGCTATGAATTTTTCAAAACTCTAAAAAATGGCAACAAACTGGTCTCGTAAATAAGCAACTTTTTTCTTAATTAACATACCTTCTATCTTTTACCATTTCCGAGGGAGCCCATTGGTGAACAGAGTTACAGTTTACACCCTGTATAAACTATAAAAGCAGTAAGTTTCAAATTTCCTAAATTCGTAGACAAATTAGAGGATTGGGAAAACTAAATATTTTCTATCATCTTAAAAAATTAAAATAATTCGTCTGCCAATTTTTAAGTAATATATTTTAAAATTCTCAAAACCTTGAAAATATGTAATCTAAATAGTTTTGTAAGTCCCGTAAGTAACTATAATTTATCATTTTGCCCTCCTAGGGCTGTTACAATATCAAATACTGATTTGTAACTCTTTGAGTAAACAGGTATAAAGTGACACTTTCAAAAAAATTCTACCACATTCCAATGTGAAGCTACAGATGAGTTTATGTTAACATCTGCTTATCACACCCTCTTTTCACATATGCAAAATTTCATTTTTGAAAACAATGTCCCCAAGAAAACATGCCTAAATTCCGCTTGATTATAGATATTTACCCCCACATTTTAATAATCACCAAAATCAGACCAGTAGGTCCTGTGATATACAAAATGCAATAGTTGTTGAAAAATTTCTGTGCTGATTCTACACAGAAAAGTTCCTATAATCATAATTCCAGAGGTTTCCCAAGGGAGCTAGAATTTCCTGAAGTGGATATCGAAAAGTTACTTCTTATTTAACATTTTAAGGAGCCCATTAAGATAAATTTACAGTATGCGATTTAGTCTTATAAAGTGCCTACTTTGATATTACATAGAAACCAATAACGCAACTACTAGAAAATCGTGTGCAACATTCAGCACAAAATCGAATCTTCTCTGAAACTGTTTACAAAGGATAAATAAGTAAGAGTACCTTTTTATGTATTTTTTCACGTTCCAGTACTGAATTACTGAAAAAAAACTAAAAAAAAACATGGTAAAAAAAGTGAACATCTCTCATACACCTATGATTAAAATATTTATAAGACAATAATGTTGGATAACAGCACTTAATAAAATTGATACTGCAAAATTAATTTTCTACTGCCAAAATTCTGTACGCATTTACAATGCATTATTAATGATTGAATTCATGGCAACTGCGATGTATAAGAGTTCACAATGTCCAGCTTTAATTCACTCCAAAACCGTTATTTTTCGTGGTATAAAATTTTCAAACACTTTGTTTCCGTAATGAAAAGCTCTTTCAGAATATTGAACATTATACAGAGTGCTCTATTAAAAAAACCAAAGTTGAAACCTTTTCCGGTTATTTCCCAAAGAACAAGATAGCATTTAAAAGTTTGATTTGGTAGAAAATAAGTCCTAAATCGTACCTACAAAAAAATGTTTTTTAAAATAAATAACAGAAGAACTATAACCTTATGCGTTTTTCATGAACAGAGGATAGATAGATAGAGAAAAAATTATTAATAATAATAAATCCTGGAGTTGCAACTCCAGGATCCCCCCTGCTTATCCTGGTGTAGCACACTATAAGTGCTATACACGGGTCTAACATACCCCACCCCGAAAAACCCATGCACCCAGACATTTACAACCATCCATAGTCAAAGCGGCTTATTCTTTAATTCAGAAAAATCTTACCATGTCTCTAGGTGGATTCAAACCACCAACCTCTGGTTTACAAGCTATCTAGTTGGACATCTCGTCCACCTTCAGTCCTTAAAATAAATATGAAATAAAGAACAACACTCATCTCTCTCTTAATCAAAATAACAATTAGTTTGTAACTTTAAAAGTGATTAAAATCAAAATATTAAAAAGATAGATTTGTCAAAGATTAGATAATGAGGTAAACGGAACAAAAATCTATCTTGGCTACCGAGATCCCAAGATTTAATTACATTACAAATTGCTTCAGTAGAGATTACCTGAAGACCACTAGCAAAAACCCATAGTGTGATCACAATTGATAAATTTTCATTTGTTTTTGATATGCGATAGTTCAATGACCCTATAGCAGAGGTAGGTAACACGTATTTTAGTACACAATATTTGTTTGTAACCAACATCTGAAACGAGAAGTACCTGGTAGTGAAGGACAAAGCGTTATGTTAGATTGTTCGTTCTACCTTTAAGTATTCTTTCGCTTGGTTATTGTTGTGTTATTGCTCTTATCACTTTAGTTTTTTAGTTTCTTTTGTCCTCATTTTAAATACCCCCTCATTCGTTGTGCTTCAATGACTCTTACAATGTCTTCGCCCCGTGTTTCTTCTCTCATAATTCATTTTTGGTCTGTACTCATTTCCGTTAATCTTCTTTAGGTCCAGTATAATTCTTAATATCATCCGTTCCCATATTCTTAGCTGATCATCTCTTCCTGCGAGACATAGTTTTTCTGCAGCACATATAACTACTGGCGATAGTAAAGTTTTGAATACTCTCATTTTTGTTTTCTGGCTTTATTTCCTATCTCTCCATAGTTTCTTGATGTTATAGTAGGCTCTACTTCCTGCTTGAATTCTCTTTTATATCTTGACTTCTTTCATTTTTATCATTTATTTGAATTCCTAGGTACTTAAATGTTTGCCATTCCTCGATTGTATACTCCCCTCCTTGATGTTCTGTGTTACCAATGTTGCATCTTTAATGCCTCATGTACTTCATCTTCTTCTCGTTTATTTTAAGTCCTGTCTACCTTGTGTCTTTTTCTATTTGTCTAAAAGTCTGTTAGTTTTCTTCTATTTCTTGCAACTATAGCAATATCATCAGCATACACAATTATTTGCATTTCTTTGTAGTTTACTGTCTTTCTTATTACGTTTTCAAGGCCTGGGTTAATAAATGTCTTATAGTTACTACAATATGTAGAATTTCTACATCATTCCAGAAAGCAAAAATTACCCTATATACAGAGTATCCCAGCCAAAACTCCCTTGTCTTATAATTCGTCATTTTAAGAGATACAGCTTCGAAAGCTATTACAAAACATTTTAAGCATTCAACACTTAATGTAAATCGACAATAAAATTTTTACACTCTAATACCGTTTTTAAAATACTTCATTTTGAAATTTTGATTTTAATTTCTTTTGTTTTTTCAAATAATATCCTATATTTTTAAACATGTTATTGAAAAAAGAATTTTTTTACTCTTTGATGATGATTTATCATTTTCATATGCTTGCATAAGAAATGTTTCGTAAAAAAAGTTATTTTTGTGGAAATCTTTAACTATCACTAAATAAAAATGAAATGAAAACTATTCAACCAGTATTTTTGAAAAACTGAAAAATGTATTTTTTTCAAAAGTGAAATACTATATGCGTTATTTTTATTCATATGGCTACGGATTTATAATGTTTGTAAACAAGATATGCAAAAAACTACCACAAAAATAGCCATGGTATGCTACTCAATTTGAGACACCCTGTATACTGTAAAACTTTAAATATATCTGATGTACTATTTATTAATAAATGTTATCATTTTTTTCTGAATCGAGTTGCCATGAAAACAGAACAATTGTAAATCAATTATTGTTTAGTTTGTTAATTTGTTGTTATAAATTATGTGTTGTGTCTTTCTAATACACTACAGGGTTCCCACTAACTATCAAGAATTAGAATCCATGACTTTGCCAGGATATCCATGACCAAAAATCATACTTACCTATGACTTTCGACAAAAAAAATCAATAAAATTAGAGACGCAAAAAAAATCACGTTTATGCGTTTTTTATCAATTCACAAGATAGTCTGTGGCGATCTCACTTGCATCTAATCATAAGCCATATTAGGTTCCTTAAAATTTAACAAGTATAAGAAAAGTACCTCAATGATATTTTAAAAACCTTTAGCAGCAATTGTTTTATAAGCAGCAGTTTTAAAAATTCAATCAGAAAATTTTTAATTTTTTTAAATTATGTTAACACTACTGCAGGAAAATCGGGTTTCTTACTGTAAATCAAGAAAAAAATCAAGACTTTTGCCAATTTTTGCATAAAATCCATGACTTCCAGGTTAAAATTTTAATTCCCTGACTTTTCCATGACTTCCAGGTTATCCAGGGTCAGTGGGAACCCTGCACTACCCGCCAAATAAGAGCTCAAGTATATATGCTTTTGTATATTTTCTTTTATCAAAGTTATCATTACAAAACTCACCCTCATTATATCAATACATGGTGATCATATCTTCAGCTTAAGGAATTGCACTTTGCAGTAACATGGCTATACAGAGCAATGTAAAAGTTTGATAAAAATTTGTTTTTTAGAGTCAGCTTTTAAAGTTTATGAATGAAGTGAATTGTTCACAGTTGTTGAAAAACAGTTTAAGTCATGGCTAACGAAAAAAGGCGGGCTTAGAGAGAAGTATAAGTTTCCACAGTGGTTGTGTTACTGGAAGAAGACTATACGCAATGAGGTGTTGCTGAAAGACTTGGAATTCCTAAAGCGGTAGTTTTCAGGGTTTCCGAGACATCAGAGAGACTCGTACCTACAGGAGGACACGTGGTCAAGGTCGTAAAAGAGAGACTATGCAGCGTGAAGATCGATATTTAGTAACAGCAATAAAAAAAACAAAGATTTGTCACTGCTAGATCCCTACATCACGATTTTTGACGAGTCAGAGGGACCATAGTTAGCAGATTGTGTTAAGAAGACTGCATGAAGATGGTATGTTTGTTAGACGACCTGCTGCTGGTCTAATTTTAACCCCGGCGCATCGTAGAGCCTAGTTAATGTTCGGCCGTGATCAGTTGAATTGGGGAAATCAAGAATGGGTCTCGATACTATTCACTGCTGAATGGCGGTGTAGTTTATCTACGAATGATACAGTGTGACGAAGAACTGCCAAACGCTATGCTCAATGTGCAATTTGTCAAGTAAAAAAATACGGTAATGGATCAATCAGTGTATGAGCACGTATACATTTAGAAGCTCATATGGATCTCGTTGTGGTAGATAGTGGGTCTGCTGCAAGATATAGAGACAATATTATCATACCACATGTGCAGCCTATGGCTAAACAGTTTGGGCATGCATGTTTTAATTCAAGATAATGCCCGCTTATATTGTTATGGAACATCTTGATCCTGTTAATATACAGACTATAGTGTGGCCGGTTAAGAACTGAATCCGATCAAACATACGTGGGACATGTTAGGAAAACCAAGTCATTACGAGCAGCTCCAGCAACTTTACAAGAGCTTATGGAAGTGCTTATACAACAATAGTTTTATACCTCAGAAAGAACTCGACCGACTGGTTAGAAGTACGCATTCTCGAATGGAAGCTTGTATAGCCTCTAGGGGTGGAAATAATCGTTACTAAAGATTAACTTAGTTGTTTCTTAAAGTTACGTTTGTTACTAGTTGTCTTTCATTTTAACAACATTTTTGTGTATCTGTTTTAAAGTGTTAAAACTATTCGATTTTGATATTAAATAAGGTTAACAATGTCTTTATAATTAGTGCTTATAGACTATAAGTTTCATAATGTTAACTGTAGTGAAGGTGGGTGTACTTATTATTTTATATACTTGATCCCTTAATTTTGGCGGGTAATGTAGTTAAACTGTTCTTGTGGTTGTTTATGTTATCCTCAATAGTAAAAACTAACACACTATTTATTTGTTGTTATTTTTAAAACACTCAACTTAAGAAACACAAATTTCCTTTAATTCAGTTTAGCTTTGTTATATTTTCTTTGACAAATGACAGCATTTTAATAGCAGTTTTTTCTCCCTTAAATAGTATAAAATAAAATTCAATATGGTGTTCATAATAGAAGTTCACCATAAAAAACAGTTGAAGATATAGCAATTCTGATTATTCCACAGCATTCTGCTGTTGGTTTGACATATAAACCTTCATAGTTAAACTGAAAGACCTCTACACGGAAACGTAGAAGAAGACCGATTATGATGATGATGATATTTAAACTTAAAATATTTTTTCTCAATAATTACATAAAAGAAAAAACGATTTTTAATTCTTTCTTTCTTCATATTTTTTATCGTTTCTGATGGTGGGCAAAATTAAAGTGGGCACCCTATACAAAGATGTGTCATATTACAATTAAAGAAATAGACACACTAAGAAAGTTACCATTGATCATTACCAGCTTTTCAAATATCCATGCAAAAATTAGTTATGGCCATATGAGTATCACAATAACTGTTAAAAAGTTCCTTTAAAAAAAAAATAACGAATAGGTATTGCTCTACTTAAATAAATCGACATCTCTTAAGAAAACTACTTTCAATAATCTTTACTATTTTAAATGAATGGTGGGTCACTGTTTTTTAACAAACAGTAAATTATGTAAAACAGCCGAGTAAAAACTGAACACAATGAATATTGTTTCTAATTATTTTGCAAAGCATTTTTGAGCAAATAAGTTTTAACAATGCTACTAGTATTACACAAAGCAAAAATTACCCTATATACAGAGTATCCCAGCCAAAACTCCCTTGTCTTATAATTCGTCATTTTAAGAGATACAGCTTCGAAAGCTATTACAAAACATTTTAAGCATTCAACACTTAATGTAAATCGACAATAAAATTTTTACACTCTAATACCGTTTTTAAAATACTTCATTTTGAAATTTTGATTTTAATTTCTTTTGTTTTTTCAAATAATATCCTATATTTTTAAACATGTTATTGAAAAAAGAATTTTTTTACTCTTTGATGATGATTTATCATTTTCATATGCTTGCATAAGAAATGTTTCGTAAAAAAAGTTATTTTTGTGGAAATCTTTAACTATCACTAAATAAAAATGAAATGAAAACTATTCAACCAGTATTTTTGAAAAACTGAAAAATGTATTTTTTTCAAAAGTGAAATACTATATGCGTTATTTTTATTCATATGGCTACGGATTTATAATGTTTGTAAACAAGATATGCAAAAAACTACCACAAAAATAGCCATGGTATGCTACTCAATTTGAGACACCCTGTATACTGTAAAACTTTAAATATATCTGATGTACTATTTATTAATAAATGTTATCATTTTTTTCTGAATCGAGTTGCCATGAAAACAGAACAATTGTAAATCAATTATTGTTTAGTTTGTTAATTTGTTGTTATAAATTATGTGTTGTGTCTTTCTAATACACTACAGGGTTCCCACTAACTATCAAGAATTAGAATCCATGACTTTGCCAGGATATCCATGACCAAAAATCATACTTACCTATGACTTTCGACAAAAAAAATCAATAAAATTAGAGACGCAAAAAAAATCACGTTTATGCGTTTTTTATCAATTCACAAGATAGTCTGTGGCGATCTCACTTGCATCTAATCATAAGCCATATTAGGTTCCTTAAAATTTAACAAGTATAAGAAAAGTACCTCAATGATATTTTAAAAACCTTTAGCAGCAATTGTTTTATAAGCAGCAGTTTTAAAAATTCAATCAGAAAATTTTTAATTTTTTTAAATTATGTTAACACTACTGCAGGAAAATCGGGTTTCTTACTGTAAATCAAGAAAAAAATCAAGACTTTTGCCAATTTTTGCATAAAATCCATGACTTCCAGGTTAAAATTTTAATTCCCTGACTTTTCCATGACTTCCAGGTTATCCAGGGTCAGTGGGAACCCTGCACTACCCGCCAAATAAGAGCTCAAGTATATATGCTTTTGTATATTTTCTTTTATCAAAGTTATCATTACAAAACTCACCCTCATTATATCAATACATGGTGATCATATCTTCAGCTTAAGGAATTGCACTTTGCAGTAACATGGCTATACAGAGCAATGTAAAAGTTTGATAAAAATTTGTTTTTTAGAGTCAGCTTTTAAAGTTTATGAATGAAGTGAATTGTTCACAGTTGTTGAAAAACAGTTTAAGTCATGGCTAACGAAAAAAGGCGGGCTTAGAGAGAAGTATAAGTTTCCACAGTGGTTGTGTTACTGGAAGAAGACTATACGCAATGAGGTGTTGCTGAAAGACTTGGAATTCCTAAAGCGGTAGTTTTCAGGGTTTCCGAGACATCAGAGAGACTCGTACCTACAGGAGGACACGTGGTCAAGGTCGTAAAAGAGAGACTATGCAGCGTGAAGATCGATATTTAGTAACAGCAATAAAAAAAACAAAGATTTGTCACTGCTAGATCCCTACATCACGATTTTTGACGAGTCAGAGGGACCATAGTTAGCAGATTGTGTTAAGAAGACTGCATGAAGATGGTATGTTTGTTAGACGACCTGCTGCTGGTCTAATTTTAACCCCGGCGCATCGTAGAGCCTAGTTAATGTTCGGCCGTGATCAGTTGAATTGGGGAAATCAAGAATGGGTCTCGATACTATTCACTGCTGAATGGCGGTGTAGTTTATCTACGAATGATACAGTGTGACGAAGAACTGCCAAACGCTATGCTCAATGTGCAATTTGTCAAGTAAAAAAATACGGTAATGGATCAATCAGTGTATGAGCACGTATACATTTAGAAGCTCATATGGATCTCGTTGTGGTAGATAGTGGGTCTGCTGCAAGATATAGAGACAATATTATCATACCACATGTGCAGCCTATGGCTAAACAGTTTGGGCATGCATGTTTTAATTCAAGATAATGCCCGCTTATATTGTTATGGAACATCTTGATCCTGTTAATATACAGACTATAGTGTGGCCGGTTAAGAACTGAATCCGATCAAACATACGTGGGACATGTTAGGAAAACCAAGTCATTACGAGCAGCTCCAGCAACTTTACAAGAGCTTATGGAAGTGCTTATACAACAATAGTTTTATACCTCAGAAAGAACTCGACCGACTGGTTAGAAGTACGCATTCTCGAATGGAAGCTTGTATAGCCTCTAGGGGTGGAAATAATCGTTACTAAAGATTAACTTAGTTGTTTCTTAAAGTTACGTTTGTTACTAGTTGTCTTTCATTTTAACAACATTTTTGTGTATCTGTTTTAAAGTGTTAAAACTATTCGATTTTGATATTAAATAAGGTTAACAATGTCTTTATAATTAGTGCTTATAGACTATAAGTTTCATAATGTTAACTGTAGTGAAGGTGGGTGTACTTATTATTTTATATACTTGATCCCTTAATTTTGGCGGGTAATGTAGTTAAACTGTTCTTGTGGTTGTTTATGTTATCCTCAATAGTAAAAACTAACACACTATTTATTTGTTGTTATTTTTAAAACACTCAACTTAAGAAACACAAATTTCCTTTAATTCAGTTTAGCTTTGTTATATTTTCTTTGACAAATGACAGCATTTTAATAGCAGTTTTTTCTCCCTTAAATAGTATAAAATAAAATTCAATATGGTGTTCATAATAGAAGTTCACCATAAAAAACAGTTGAAGATATAGCAATTCTGATTATTCCACAGCATTCTGCTGTTGGTTTGACATATAAACCTTCATAGTTAAACTGAAAGACCTCTACACGGAAACGTAGAAGAAGACCGATTATGATGATGATGATATTTAAACTTAAAATATTTTTTCTCAATAATTACATAAAAGAAAAAACGATTTTTAATTCTTTCTTTCTTCATATTTTTTATCGTTTCTGATGGTGGGCAAAATTAAAGTGGGCACCCTATACAAAGATGTGTCATATTACAATTAAAGAAATAGACACACTAAGAAAGTTACCATTGATCATTACCAGCTTTTCAAATATCCATGCAAAAATTAGTTATGGCCATATGAGTATCACAATAACTGTTAAAAAGTTCCTTTAAAAAAAAAATAACGAATAGGTATTGCTCTACTTAAATAAATCGACATCTCTTAAGAAAACTACTTTCAATAATCTTTACTATTTTAAATGAATGGTGGGTCACTGTTTTTTAACAAACAGTAAATTATGTAAAACAGCCGAGTAAAAACTGAACACAATGAATATTGTTTCTAATTATTTTGCAAAGCATTTTTGAGCAAATAAGTTTTAACAATGCTACTAGTATTACACAAGATGTCTGAACTCTTGTATTCATAGCAAATTTTTATATTTAATTAATTTAAAAAGTATGCATGTATTTTAAAAGCATTTATATACATTAATAATTATTTTAAACAGCTACAAATTCTTGATTTCATGACATTTAATTTTCATTCTTATTGAAATAAATCTGAAACCACAGTCTGAAACGCTTTGTTAATATAAAACAAGCCTCTCCCCAGACAACTTAATTTTTAACATTTTGTATATGCAATGGAGGTTGCATATCTACCGCACTTGAAAATTCGCGTTCTTGTTTATCTTACACTCCATGTTCAAATAAAAAATACATAAGGGTTGGCCATGAAAAATTAAATTCGTCTTTGCATGCTTTAGAATTTAACTGTCATCACTGCCAGTGTCACTACAAATAACAAATTACAAGCTTAACCTAAAAATTTTAAGCGACATTATGTTTTGTTTAAATTCTAAAGCATGCACAGACAAATTTTATTTTTCATGGCCAACCCTTATGTATTTTTTATTTCAACACAAGATACAATGATTCAATGGACAGACATAATTCTGCTTTAGACTAAATAATTTAATTGGGGGATGAATTTCATTGAATCATAGTTTTTCAGTCGTTTTATTTATTTCTTAAAAAAATAAAAATGGTACCAAACTGGTAATAAACATAGTCCATTCGATATTACAAAATTTTTATTATGAATCATAAACTTGAAATTACGGAAATAAGTCCCTCCTTATATTAAAAAGAAAACTGCAACTACAATTTGGCTGAAATGTAATGTTGAAATTGATTATTACTATAAATGTCGTTCATTGTTAATGAACAAACATGGCAGGTAATTAATCTTCAAACGAAAATTATATGTACCATACAATAGTAGAACAAACTACAGGGTTACACTATTACTATAAAAAAAAAATAAACAAGACTTCTGTTAGGAATTGACCGATGTTTAAGCTCGGCATAGAAATTGTATTTAAATTAAACTATTTTAACCATTTGTACGACATTGTTTGGCATCATCTACATCGCTAAAAAGTTCAACATGGGTACCCGAGACCCGACAGCTTCTAAATTAAATAATAGCAAAACCATATCACATTTGCATTATTACATATATTAAATTATATTTGAAAATGGCAATCACGAACTCCCAATATTTAAATGTCGCCAAAGTAAAGCAGCCGTTACTAAAATATTATTATTTAAACCCAGCTACTAGCCAGTTAATATATTTTATTTTTATAATGCACAAAATCCAATGAAGTCTATTGCGTTGGAACAATTTCCTGTGGATAGATAACAAATACTTCCTTCATACAATAATAATTTTATTTTAACTGCAACCTACTATTCTATATCTATCTATAAATAATGAACAATTAGCTACCTACACCAAATGTAAGCAACCTTTTAAAATCTTATCTTGAGTGCACCAAAGCCAGTATTAAACCAATTTAAAGTGAAATGGGGTTATGACACTTGCTCAAGTATTTTACGCCAACAAAAACCCGTTTTTGTGATCACAGCCATGACCATCTCCTACCTTTTTGGAGATTTTGCAAATTTGTTTATACCTTTGGATTACCAGTATAATAATTATTAAATGCCACTTTCTGCAAATATTTGGGTATTTTTATCTGAAGTAGGCAATGATTGGGAACATTTCATTAAGTGAATGTTTTATGTTTCTGTAAACGCACAAAACGCAGTATTTGCAGTGTTACTAGTTACGTGTATTATAACTAATCGTTTTTCTCAACTTCAAGTCGTGCGTTAGTTGCTATTCTTATTCTAATGCTGTTCTTACTAACCCCAAAAACAATTTAAATGGCTTAACCATACAAAAACAAATATTGAAGTTCGTTGTACTTACGCCCCTAAAATGTTGTCAACCGTTTTATCACGCGTATAAATAAAATGGTGGATGGACTAGTTTCCAGGCGCGGCCAACAAAATTCTCGCAATGACTGCGCATGAGTCAGCCATGTCTGCTGTCACAATCACGTGAACAGTAACTAGGCAACTCAGATCAACAATAACAAAAATTTGAAGATCATGCTATATACGTCAACAAAGAAATACACATACTGTTAAAATGTCAAACGATATCGATGCACAGGTAATACAGAAGACACAAAAACTATTAGGAAAATACATAAAGAAACCACCTTTAACTGATAAATTACTACGAAAACCACCTTTTCGATTTTTACACGATGTTGTAAACAGTGTTATACGAGAAAAACATTTTTTAAAGGGCTTATATACTGAAAGAGAATTGGTATCAGAAAATGTAAAGGACAAAGATGAAAAAATTGCATTTTTAAATAAATTAATTGACGCCATACGTAAGTTTTGCACACCCATAATATATAAGTAGTGTTGCAGAGTCTATTATTGTCTGTTTTTTTCGTAAATTAGTGTTTTCCTCACATATTATTATAAAATATATTAAAAATAGTAAAGCATTTAATGAATGAAACTACTTGCAAGATAAAGTTCTGCCTCTGCTTCATGCCTAACTTTATTGCATTAAACAAATTTTATTTGGTACCTACCTACCAGCTATACTACAATATTTTATTGCCTCCTCGAGCTTGAATATATTTATAAATGCATACTAGGCATGCTCAAAATCACATTCCAAATGGTTACTTGATCTATTGCTTCCCATTCTTCAATTAATGCTTGCCTTAGCTCAATGCGAAATTGAAGACGATTTGCACGAGCTTTTATTCTTCGTTCAAGCTCGTTCCAAGCATGCTCCATTGGGTTACAATCTGGGCTTCTTGTTGGTCACACCACTCTTTCAGCATTCACTTCATTGAGATACTCATTGACAACTTCAGCAACATGTGAACAAGCGTTGTCATGCATTAAAAGAAAATTATTACCTACAAATGGTGCAAATGGTATCACATAAGCTTCCACTATATCTGTAATGTATCGATTCGCATTTATAGAACCACCATCGATAACAACGAGTTCCGTTTTAGCGTGCATGTTGATCCCCTCCCATACCATTCGATCCACCACCTAATCTTTCCCTGCTTACCATCGCGTATGCTGCATAGCGTTCTCCCTCTCGTTGCCAAACTTTAAGGTGTCCATCAGGTGAGTTCACCGCTAAATGAGATTTATCCGTGAAGAGTACACGAGACCAGTCATCATGTTCCCAATTAATGTGGTCTCGAGCATAATAACACTACAAATCTGTCATCAACTTATGATGTGGCACTGTGTCGCCCCTGACCTTTCCTACAACAATGTTCTCTAGTCTCAAAGAACCTACTAGCAACTTGGAAGATCGTTGATTGAGAATACGCACCTGATAATCAAAGACGGAATTTAAAGAATTTTTACAATTCAACGCTTTTTTAGATACACAGTGCTTTATACAGTCAATATCGGTCACCAAATTATGAATATTACTATTTGCCTAGAAATTCCATTTGGTTTTCATACATTCATTTGTTTTATTGCGCGTTAATCATATTAGACGAATTTTTAAAGTGATGCGATCATGTACCCGGTCAGTATTGCCATGTTTTGTTGTATTCTCTACCTCTACTTTTTCTAATAACGACTACAAAGGGAGGGGTATTTAGTTCAGAACAAAAGGATTGAGCAAAGTTAATACGCAATATGACCATAATACTAATTAAATTTATATAGGTATTTAAACTGTTAAAGTTGTTAAAGGATATAATATTATGGTGTATTCAAAATTTAGGTGTTTTCCCTTGTTTACTCCTTTCGGTGTCCAGATTCCCAATACATATAGGGGTTTATGGAGGTGATGGGGCCACTCTGGACGCTTAACTGAAATTTTACATTTCTAATGATTTGAATTGCCACTAGTTGCTTAAACAAAAATTCTCTTTCTACTTGTTATTTTATATATTAATTTGCCAATTTTGGAAAATTTAGAATTACTATAACCAACAGCAAGTTGCTAAGTTGCTTTTTGAAACAGCGGCTATTTAGTATGGTATGCTAATATTGCATTATCCCTTTTTAAGTAAGAATTAATACTAGGTATCAAAATAAAGGGAAGGAGTATAGCTATCCATGCATCTTGCTATGAATGAATTTAAATCAGGCGTTTATCCCAGTAACTTTAGGGTTTCACTTCAAAAAAGTTAGGACCAAGCTGGATATTTGCATACACCTTCATTTTGACGTTATAAATAATGTGTGAAAAGTCCCCATCGATATCGTGACCGCTAACAAAGTTATACGGGGTCAAAGGTCACCGAAATCAGTTTTTCGCTTATATCTCGGTTGCTATTGGTTGTACAAAAATTTTTGCTTAATCAAAAATGTAGAGCGGAAAATTCTCTATAAAGTGGTAACTACACTTTTTACGTAGGACCGTCCGTTTTCAAGTTAGAGAGCTCACAATGCGTCAACATCAGGAAATCGCGCTGTAAATGGTGGATGCATTCGTTTCCGCACCACCTTTGAAGTAGAATGCACGACGCGCTTTTTTTTACATGATCTCCCCCACAGGCCTAATCCATGTCTCTCTCAAAATCAAAAAATCAAACTTCCTCTTCCTCATAGTCTTCGAGAGGAAGTAGTGACTCATTATTAAAGTCATCATCAGCGATGAATGAGTCCTGTTGTGATCCTTCTCCGCTCTCGTGATCGAGGTCTATGAAGATGTTGTCTATCTCATCGTCCTCTTCCAACGTATTTTCAGATTCGGATGGACTTGCGTTGAGACAGGATTGACCATGACAGTATCCACAGACAACTGAGCATGGCAATCCAAGCTTCCTGCAACCGCAGTTTGTTCCACAACCTTTTGCACAATTGCAGAAAATCATATGAAGGAGTTCATCAGGCGCTGGTGGTAACAAAGTCTTTACCGGTTCTAACACATTTTGTTTCATTACCCAACCCCACTGTTCAGGATTTAATTCATTGCCCAACCAAATTTGAATTTGATAATAAACTCGAAGTAGATGTTGTCGGGCGGCTTCAGTTGTTGGAGGAAGGGCTGGTAATTTAACAGGTTTATTCAACCTTGTTGATTTCACAAAAACAAGGTAACGGAAGTTATCAAGTGCTTGCTCTTTAAGAGGTGCTCTATATATAGCCAAAAAAAACTTGATTCCACTTTGTATGATAACTTCAGGAGAACAATTCTTTTGATGAAACACTTCCGCTGAGCGCTGTAGATCTTGACGATTTTGGATCAACTTCAAACCTTTTTTTTACCGCGTTTGAAAAGCGCAGATGTTGTATCGCATCCCGTTATAGCGTGTGCAAATAAAATATGTTGTTTGCAGTTCGTGTATCCATCGACCTTATTGGGAGAATAAATTTTGTTTGAACATTGCCTTTGCCGGGTTTTAAAAAAAGAATCCGCTGATCTGTAGTAGCACGTGCAATAACGATAACAAGCAAATCTACTCCTACAACAACAGTTGTATTTGTACCTGATGATTCAAGTGCAGTCTCTATTATGAGGACGTCGGCATCGTCCCGAGCTTGCTTAGTAGCAATGTTCGAAGCAGCAAATTTTTGTGTCAACATCGAAATAAATCTATGCTTATTTCCACGATTTGCTAGAAATTTTTCTTGACTCATTGGTACCGGCATCATATCATCAAAGAAAACATCAGAAGAACGGGAAAGTGTATTGCATCGTCGAATTTGTTCAATTGCTTTGATATTCTTGGTCGAATCATCATAACCATCAAATACGACTATTATATTGGAACCGTAATGTCGTTTTAGATAATCAATATATTTATCAAAAATGGAATGGAAAGCATCATTTTGTTGCCAAATGACACGATGCGATAGAAAACCACCGTCTATAACATATGTAACGTTTTCAGAGTTTATTTCAACGCTGATTGGTTCAAAGCAGTTGTACAGCGATGATTTAATAGTTTTGCGCATGCCCGCTTCGTCAAACAAAGCCAAAGTATAAGGAGATAGTTCGTATTTAAAATATTCGCTAATGTGTTCGTCAAATTTTGTGTTCAAACTGATCCTTTGAAAAAGTAATAGGGGATCAATTGCGACTTTACGATCATGGACATTATTGGAACTGTTGACAGTTAGTATTGAAAGAACTTAAATATTGGGCCGTGTATCGTGGATAGAAGTCTGGGCAATTCAGAGATAACGTCCGTTAGCGAAGTGAGGAATAAAACATATTCCTTTTGTTATTAATATGCCTGGTTGTGCAGTTACAAGGTAAAAAGGTAAAAAGTGTAAGTTACCACTTTCTAGAGAATTTTCCGCTCTACATTTTTGATTAAGCAAAAATTTTTGTACAACCAATAGCAAGCGAGACATAAGCGAAAAACTGATTTCGGTGACCTTTGACCCCGTATAACTTTGTTAGCGGTCACGATATCGATGGGGACTTTTCACACGTTATTTATAACGTCAGAATGAAGGTGTATGCAAAAATCCAGCTTGGTCCCAATTTTTTAGAAATAACACCTCTTTTTCGTCTAATAAGTTACTGGGCTAGTTACCAATCTGGGGTATCTGATATAGCCAGGGTTAGAGTGCCTTATTGTATGACATTGAACAAAGTCAATAAAAATTATTGATAATTCTGTCGCTTCATTGACAACGACATTGTGTTGTTGCTAGGCAATATGACGAGTCCGAAGGACGAGTGATATTATACCGTGCATCAACACAATTGAGTTCAGCAATGAAAGACAGAATTATATATAAATTTTAATTGACGGGTGGTATTTTTTAGAATATTCCAAGAACAAAAAATTATTACAAACATTTAATTAATCATCATAATCTATAACCTAGCTCACATGCCCGAAGGTGTCGAGGTAATAAATGCAAAAATAAAAAAATTTGTTGGCGTGTTGCTATGATTATACACCACCGATAACACCTGAGCTTCCTAAAAAAGGCTTATCGCGGCCAGTCAGGGTCTAATTGCTCAAGAACCTGAAAATAAACGGCTGCCATTGGCTGTTACAATGTGAGCAGAATATTCATCAACACTATCAAGAAAAAACAATTGTTTTTGCCACTGATAACCATTATTATAATTAATTTGATATTCATAAGGATTGTCAGGTATTGCCTGGTATTTTTGTGACAGGTTGATTCTTTTAAGCACACTTGGTATGAATTTGTGAGTATTCGACATATTCAAGTTTTGGTAACGCCGTAATCTAAATTGAAACAATAAAACCACAAGTGGGTCATTTTAAACTTTATGTTAACCATCGTGTAAGTTGAGAATTAAATTTTATCTAATAATAACTTTAAATCATTTTATGACACAATGCACTTAAAATAATAAACAACTTAGATTTCAGCACGTTAATCAAGAACATATATTGTATTGTCTATACTCTATAGTTAGTTTAAAATTTTTCTATTTGGCTAATTTTTTTAATATTATTTTAGGGGCAGTTACTGGAATAGAACTCAATGTACGATCCAGTAAAGTAATTGCTGGTCTTGAACCTACAGAAACCAATTTACTTCTTCAAGCAATTGGAACTGCTTTAGATAAAAAGTTAGACAGTTCTCAGTATATAGCTCAGTTAAAGTCTGAGAAAAAAATTAAAAGCCAAGCAAATGCACAAGGAAGTGATAAAAAGTTAAAACAGGACAAAATTGTTAACAAAGAAGAAAAGAAAAAAAAATCCTCAATACCTACTCCTAAAAATGCTGTTTCAAAAACGTCAGATAAAATCAAAGGTAGCCAAACTTCATCATCAAAGGATTCAGTAGAAAGCAGTAGAAATGAAACAAAGGGAAAAAGTAAGATAAAAAAGGTGAAGGAAAAACCTGCTACTACACCAAAAGAAAATACTGCAGAAATGGTATTTAAAACTGAAAGAAATGCACAAGAACCGACTAATGTTGCAAATGAAATGAATGAAAACAAAGAATCAAATTTTGAAAAACCAGAAGATGATGTTAATATATCAGAAGAAAATGAAATCAAGGCTATTAAAAATGTACAACAGAAAGAGGATTTAGATTACATTACAAAAGCAACTTTTGATTCTGTTACTGAAAACCCCATCGAAGAAAACAATGTAGACCAGAAGACAGTTCAAAATGAAAATTCGTATTTTAATAAAAATGCCGTGGCAAATGAAAGAATTAAATCGGCAAAGCCGAAAGGAGGAATTTTAAAAATAAATAGTGAAGAAACTGCTGAATCCATTACAGAGGTGGCTACTGAGAGATTAAAATCTGCAAAACGAACAACTAGCAATGCAAAATTAGAAAGTGATGTCTCTACACATCTAGCACCAGTACAACTTGAAAGTAATTTTGAAAAACCTTTAGGTAGATGTTTTTATATTATATTAATTTTGTTATAGTGGGTTCATTTTTCTTTCACTCATTTCGTAAATGTTAAAATTTTTCATTCATTAAGGTTTGGGCATATGCGACCCCTTTCGTATATTTTTGAGGGTTCTCCAACCTAAAACTGTTCTTATATCATTGACTAACTGCATATACTTACAAGATTCTTATAAAAAGAAAATCAAATTTTCCAAATACCACCTTGTCATTGAAGGAGTTGATAACTAGTGGCGGCAAAAGCAAAACTATTACATAGATAGATATAATTAATTGTGCCAAGAAAAATAACAAATATAATGTATTAAAATGTAACAAAATATTTACATAACGATATATTTATCAAACATTAACTGTCTTAGTGGTATAGTGGTCTGCGTATTAGACCGACAATCTAAAGGTGCAGGAATTTCAACGCGGGTCAAAACCTGAGATCAATTTATACAAAAATCTAGTTTCGAGTTCTCTTCATGCTGCCCTGACATATTTGAGGGAGTTGTTAAATATTGACGGCTAAAGCGAAACTATCATACATATAGATCTACTTTAATTTAGATAACACACTGTAGCATTTGTAGTAGATACCTCCTAGTTTTTTTGTAGAGATACAGTTTTTCCGTACTTTTTCACAATAGTAGTTAACTTTATCAAAATTTATCAAGGGCAAAAATAGTTATTTGTTTCACCAGGCTGAAAAGTAGTTTTACTGCCGCGGCTGGCGTTTCATAGCCGAGGCTATAAATCCAGCCAAGGCAGTAAAACTCCATTTCTACCGCGTTGAACATGTAATTTTTCGCCGATTTGTTAGAATTAACATTAATTTTGTGTTTATTACAATATTTCATAGCCATCATGTATACTAAATTTTTTTAGTTTTTTCTAACTTTGGCACCAATTGTAATTTGTCAACATTGGTGAGGTTTTAATAAGTTTCATTAAAGCTGATCATATTGCAAAGAAGATCAAATGCGGTTCTTTTTTAATTTTTACAGCAAATACCATTCCACAAACGTTTGTAATCTGTAAAACAAATTTTACCTAATTATTTTCAATGTACAGTTGGCACAACAGAAAACAGGACACTTCAAAATTTCATCGGAAAAATAAGCTTTTAAAAATTCGAAACCAGAAGTACTTTGTTTCAGAAATTAAATTTTGAAAACATGGCAACTGCGCCTGTTAGAAGAGCTGAAAGTAAATCCAACGTTTTTCATCCAAACACTCCTAACTTTAAAATGGCCTCCAATACGAATTTTTGTAAATTATCTTCATCCACACTTCACTAAAAACTACAATACTATATTATTATATGCGTCATTCAGAAATGTTTAAACAAGAATTTTCTAAAAAACTAGGCGCAGGTTGTCTTTTAAACTTTGTATGCTAGTAGAGCTAGACGTGCTAAAAATTGGTTTTTATGTCAATGCGCTATTATCTCTGTACGCCTTCTGTAACTTTTTGAAATCTGGATGTTAATTTCCTTGTATATAATAAACGCAGGAAAACAAAACATTTCTTTATTAATAAAGTTCTAGCTTTACTTATTTGAAGTTCATATTGATATTAAATAAAATACTTAATTTTACTTCAACAATGATTATTTATTTAACCATATACATATCAAAGGTAATATTAAAAAGTAAACAGTTGGTGTTGCTATAGGAACAATAGAACTTGGTTACTTGATTTTGGTTATCAGCGTTTGCAGATGATTTGATTTCTTATTCCAAAAATGGGTGAAAGGGTGAATTTAAGAGATCAATTTGCTCATTCATTAAAGGTACAGTTTTTAAATGTTTGTGAATTTCAAATGCTTACAGTATATACAATTTACGTTTATCATGAGGATGTGTTCCACCTTTAAAATGATATATCACAAGGTAGGGATGCTATGAAATATTTTTGAAAAAAAAAGTAGTTTTAACTCTGTCTGGTAAACGGATCCACTGAATCCTATTTCTTTAAGATGGGTAGATGAGGATTTTTTCCACCTTTAAAATGATGTACCACAAGATAGGGGGTGTTATTTGAATTTTGAAAGTAGAGATAGCTGCAGGTGACGGGGTAAAACCTAAAATTCAATCAATATTGGTTTTACACTTCCCCCTCCATATCTAATCGACGTGATTTTTGTTTAAATCAACTTTATTTATAAATAAATCCAATTACGCTAAACACTTATTAGAACACAATGATTCAATGACATCTAATAACACTATAAAATGTTTACACTTTTGTGATGCTAAACGTAAATTAGATATACTAGAAGCTTTTGAAATTCACAAACACTTAAAAACTGTACCGTTAATGAATGAGCAAATTGATCTCGTAAATTCTCCTCTATTGGATATTTTGGAATAAGAAACCAAGTCATCTGCAGACGATTACCGAGATCGAGTCACCAAGTTCTATTGCTATAACAATACTAACTGTTTACTTTTTCATATAACCTTTGACAATGGCGTGTAAACATGCCGAAATACGTATAAGGTTAAAACAAATAAATATTGTTGAAGTAATTAAGCATTTTATATACCCATAATCAATAAATCAACTTTACTTAAAATCAATAGTGATTGAGGCTGGTTAGTTTTGAAATGAGAGCACGGTATGATTGGATTATTATTTGCTTTACAAATAATATATTGAACTGCCAAATTCACTTTATTTTTAAAACTAACGAATAAAACATGTGAGTATTGTTTAAACATATTGGCGATAAAATTTTGAATGTAAAAAACTTGTTACCCAAAATAAAGATTTGCTAGGCAGGAGGTTTGAGTAACTTACCCCGACTGCTTTTTCGGATTCGCGAGTTGTATACAGGGGGAGTCAACAAGACCGTGGTGGTCGCTATTTTCTTCACTTTTTATAAATACAGAAAAATGTTTGAAATCAAAGTTGTAAGGGATCACAATAATATTTTAAAATTATTCCATATTTAAATTCTTGAATTAAGATGTGGATTGATTTGACTTTTGTTTCAAAATCTAAATTCTTGATTAGTGATAACTAACTTTTGATTTGTTTTTGTTCTACTGTTTTCTTATTTAATAAATACAAAAAACTACGGAACAGTTTACGCTTAAGGTATATACACATGAAATTCTTATGTAAGTTATCTGTAAACACTGGACTTTTAGTCACAGAATAGCAAAAATTTCGTTTTTTTCAATAAGTAAACAGTAATCATGGGCCTACTCAAAGCCATTAAGTTATAGGTGAAACATATTGAACGATTTTGCAAAGTTTGTTCTATGTTCAGTAATTCGTGGTTGGTATTTTACATTTCAATTAAAAAAATATTTTTTTCCACTACTAGCATTAAACGATATCATTATTTACTTTGTTTTAGAGCCAAGAAGAAGAATTTCTTTCCTAGTGTTTAATAATATTTCATTTTTACCTACTGGTTAATAATGAAAACAATTGCTACCAATCTTTAAATTCACCATAAACTTTCATGTAAAAATCTTTTGATTTTACTGGTAATAATTGTTCACCAACACTTTCTGCACCTTCCCTAATTTCAGGAGGAGTGCAGTTTTCACTCAAATCATCAAAATTAGATATTTTATTACCACTATTATAAAATATATGTATATTTTACATAAATGTCAATTGAAATTAACTATTCTCTTGTTTTCAAGCAAGGCTACTTTATTTTTGTGCATATTTGCATTTGTAATTTTATTTTTTATTAATGTAAAATCAATTAATTGTAAAAGGAATAAAGGTGCTAGTAGTGGAAAAAATAATATATAAACCACGGTAGAGAAGACGTATCAGCCGAGCAGAATTAATTCCCGAGATGCTTCGCATCTCGGGAAATAATTCTGCTCGGCTGAGAAAAATGTCTTCTCTACCTTGGTCTATAATATACTATTACAGTTCCCTAAAATTGTTTAGTGAAGTACTTTTAAAACTCATGACAATTCATGTTCTACGCTTGTGAACTCTGTTTTATTTTATTATTACACAAGCATCAATTCCAGCTGACCAAAGAAATAAGAATTATCTACACAATCTACCACAAGGTCAAACATGTGGATGTCTTACCATTCTATTCTAAGCCATTAGATAATTTCGTTTAAAATTTTAGATATGCGCCAATTACATGTTTAAAAGAATTTAGCCAGGAAGGTATTATTGAATGCCGCATAATTCAAATACCGACTAAATACTAGACTAGAAATCCGGACCATAGTTATATGTAAAACTTTCAACTTATTTACTCAATAAAACAAAAAATTGTGTAACTGTATGTTACATAAGAAACACAAATACAATTTATTATAAAATTATTTAGAAATGGCATAAAACAATATTATAAATAAAGCATTTATAACAATTACACAACAAAAAAAACTTTTTTAGAACAGCTCAAAAAAAATTATCATCCATTTTTAAACTGAAAACCGTATGCTACCAAATGCTGTTGCAGTCTTTTTAAATATTCATTTTCTACAACTCTTCTAAGCATATTTCTATCAAAATTCACACATTTCAGTAATTTTATTTTGTAAATATTTTTGCTGTTGAAGAGAGTGGCATAAATTAGCAACATGTCTACTTTCTCTGCAAATTCTGCCATTGTAAACTTTAGCTTTATACAGACTATAAAGCAAACTTTATAAATCTGATTATATGTTAACTTTCACAGTGTTTTGTTTTTTAGACAATTACTGTTTCATGCCAATTCAGGAAAATTATATTTTTTCTCCCTCTACTTTTACGTATTCAGAAACTTATGAGACATTGTTAGAAAAAGAAAAATGTTATTAATTGTTGAAGAAAAATAAAAATTCGAAATTTTCATAAACAATTACTTATTCTGGTAAAACTGGGAGTGATAAATATAAATGCATAACAATTTCTTAAGTAAGTAAATAAAAGTATCTTTACCATATTGCGTTAAATAAAACGTTACAAGGGGTGGGCAGTGAACTTATGGAACACAGTCTATACTACTACTATTATAATATTATAATGTAAAGATGATAACATCTTTTTAAATTGATCTCCGTATTATCAATTGCAGTGCAGTGGTCATTTGCCCTTAACCCTAAACCTACAGAAGATACATTTACATAAACCTGAAGTGGATTGATAAATTAACAGTAAATGCACTGTAAAACTTTATAAAATAAAACTTCAAGCCTTTCTTCATAAATTTATTATATAGATAATGCTATATGTACATTTCGATTACGATGTAATCATCTACAGTAGCAAATGGTAACTAACTCTAAAATCTAAGGCTGAAGCAAACATAACGGAAATTTTTTAAGGAACATTTACGGACTCGTGATTTATGAGATAACGGTATCGAATTACATTCTAAGGGCAAAAAAGGGACAAGTGGTGAAAGTTGCAGGTCAGTTTTCTGAAGTTTGAATTAAATAAAGTAAACGGTTGTTTAAGGGTGACAAATCAAAATTTAAAAGGTCGTTTTCGTGTTTTTTCATTTCAATTGGGTTATGGGTATTGAATTTATGACCTGTATCTGCAAAATGGGCAGCCAAAGCGGATTTGTCAATATTAATATTTTTGAGATGATCGGTGTGCTCTTTGAATCGCGTAATTATTTTTCTCTTAGTTTGGTCAATATATTGTTTGGAGCAATTTTTACATTTAATCTGGTAAATGCCTGATTTGTCATTATCATTTTCTTTATCCAAGGTGTTGCCGAGTAAAGTTTTCAAATTGTTTTTATTATTTGAAAAAGCTAAGTCAATATTAAATTTTTTAAATAAATTTTTGAATTTTCTTTCTATTTTTGGGTGGTAAGTGAATTTGTGTTTTTTGAACGCCTTTTTTGGTTCAGGTGAAAATGTAGTAGAATTTTGCCGAAACAGTTTTCTTTTGTGTTTTGTTAAAATTTTTTTAATGATATTATTGCTGTATCCATTTGATTCAGCAATTTCCTGTATGTGCTGTAATTCTTTATTGAACCTGATTTCTGAAAGTGGTACTGTCAATAATCTGTGGACTAAACTATGGAATACCGCGATTTTGTGCTGGAGGGGGGTGTTTGAATTTTGTTGTATGTAATTATCAGTGTGTGTGGGCTTCCTGTAAATGTCAAAAGCTAATGTATTATTTTCTTTAATGATGAGAATGTCCTTAGAAGTGTAATTCGATACCGTTATCTCATAAATCACGAGTCCGTAAATGTTCCTTAAAAAATTTCTGTTATGTTTGCTTCAGCCTTAGATTTTAGAGTTAGTTAGCATTTGCTACTGTAGATGATTACATTGTAATCGAAATATACATATAGCATTATCTATATAATAAATTTATGAAGAAAAGCTTGAAGTTTTATTTTATAATTTATATCCTCATATAACTCACAACATTGATTGTAAAACTTTATCGTTTACATCATGCAATGAGCATAATTTTACATACATATAAATTAACTTTTACAGTAAATTCTTTATACAATGATTTAGATAATTTATAAAATTCATATTGTCACACTAAATATAGCCTTTAAATCAATAATGAAGATTTTTCAAAGTTGCGTTGCATTCTTAAGATACGTATTTCTGACCTATTTGAATTCTCAAACCTGCTTTAAAATTTACACTTTGTAAGTAATAATTTTTTTTAAGTTCGTCCAAGAAGCTCTCTTCGACCTCCAAGTGTACGACCCTCAAGTGCAAGACCAGGAGCTCCAAGGTTGCGAAATGACACCACTTTACCAGAAGGTGAGGTGATTCCATTGGGGAAAGTTAATGTGATTGTGGAGAGCTACAATAACAAAGAAGAAGATGAAGAAGAAACAGTAACATTGCAAGCAGCTACCGAAACGGAATATCAAGCAACAATTTTACAGTTACCAACAGATAAAGGTCATCTTGTTGAACAAATTTTGGAACAAATTCATCATGATGATGTAATGGAGCATGCAAAACCTGCAATTAATATTGAATGGGAACAAGATGGTAAGAACTATATTTCTTAGAAAGTGTCATAATTTTTGCTATAAATCTCTGAATTATTTATTGAATTATGTGGGTTTTTAATTCACGTGATAAATTAAAACTTATAGAAAATTAAACCTAAAGTAAGTAAGCAAGTAAGTAAACAATCTATATTTAAATAAAAACTGAAAATTTGCTTAAATTACTAAAAATACTTACTTTAAAAAAGGATTCGTAATTAGTCAGTTACAATGAAAAAAATATTGATAAACATTTAAAAAAAAAGGAATGAAATTTTTTTTTCGATTTTAATGAATGGATAAAAAGACGTGTTTTGGAGTTTAAAGAACAGAACCCAAGGTTTTTGAAAAATGTCTGTTTGGTTGAGTTTTCCCCAATGTTTTCGAAATGGCTCGTTTAATTTTATTTAAACTTGAAAAGTGAAAATATATCAAAAAATTTGGGGAAAAAATATTTTTAAGATGTCAAAATTTCACTTAATTAGCATAGACAAACAAAATTTCATAATTCCAAATATGTAAAAATATGCAGAGGGTGTTCCATTCAAAATAAGAAAATAGATGTAAGTTGCAGACGTCATTTCCGTTAAAGCCGGAATATACTTGAATTTTTAAGCTCATATAATGAGCTCTTACATACTAAAATTTCGTTGGTTTATCTTAACATGTAAATTAAAAAAAGGGTACGTCAGTTGCCAGGTCTCATTAACACCCGGTATACACCATTTTGCAATTTTTATAATACTAGTAGAGACACAGTATGAATCTTAAATTTTTTTTATCAATAACTACCTGTTTATGGTATTCGATTTTTTTACTTTTAAAAGCTACTTAATGTCTTGATATTTTATTTCTACCCTTCTGCGTAGGTTTCAAAATTTATTTTTCCTTACATCAAAAAATTTTCGAGAACGCGAAAAACTTTTTAATATTAGCTAGCAGGCTCTAAATTCAAATAAAAGCCTATCACAATTGCAGTGGTGTGCATTGATATTAATTTGTTTTTCTTTACAATCAAAAAACAACCGAAGGAACAAAATTAGTTCAAAAAAGGGGTCAAGTGAACTTTGGGTGCCACAGTTTTACACCACATATGCTATACTGAGTGGGATTGGCAAATCAGTGTCATTCAAAGCATGTTACTAATAGATATGTTGACAGCACTAGCATTTTGTTCTTTCAATTGTTTTAGATTGTTAAACAATATCAAATGAATTTCAAAGCATGCTATTGCGACTGTGAATGAATCCCAAAAATGACGATCGAATCAGAGTGCTTGCAGCATTGGTCAACAAAATTTTTGAAGTATGCAATAAGATAGATAAAAATGTAATAAAAAGCTTTTATCCAAAGCATGTTTCTGTAAAATCAATATTTACGCCACCAGAACCATTATTCCATACAACTGAACATCGCTGTATACAAAAACGCTTGGTTACAAAGCTACAGCCTTCCAAAGAGATTGAACAGTCTAGTCACTCTTTTGGGAATAACTTCGGCAGTGGCTGCACTGAAATTTTATATGTGGACAGTATCTACTTAGTTTAGTGTTTCTACTTATTTTTGTTTGAGTAGGTGTACTAAAGGTGTCTTCTCATATGGGGAAGCCACATAATATTTTCTTCTAAATATTTTAGACCTTTATAATTTTTGAAGTTTTAATTATAGCACTTATTCTACATACAAAAATAAACAAAAAAGGTACCTACTCTTGTTGAAAGTCCCCAAATACTAGTTTTTGAGAGAATTTAATTTCTGTGAAAAATCAAGTTGCCATGACGGTTTGAGTGTCTCCTGAAGATGCGTAAATAGTTTGTACGAACTATAAGAGCAAATTCTGTCCATTAGAACAACAAAAAAGTTCTCAAAAATTTTATTTGATCCCATGGTATATTCTAAGGATAAACTTTAAGAATTTGTTGAGGAAATGATTTTACGTGAAAGTCCAATTAGCAGATGCGTGTTTTGCTGTTGGAGTTTGACCTATGTTATAGGCATTCATAAGCTATGTATATGATACACATAAAGCAAATTGGTATTTTATGGGAAAATTACAAAATATATTCAAAATTATTTCCACGGGCTCACCACAATCACAGTAATGTTCTAAAAATTGCAGGCTGTTGGAAAAACCTGCTTTAGAAGGAATTTTAGCCACAGCTTTATTAATTTGTTGTAATAACTCTTGATAGGTTTTCGAACTAGAAATACTGCCAACAAAGAGATTGAACAGTTGAAATCTGCTATTCAGATATTAACAAGAACAGCAAACCCCTTGGGTAAACTTGTAAATTATTTGCATGAAGATATAGAAGCAATGCACAGTGAGCTAGATGTGTGGATTAGTTCTGGACGACAAATTATGGTGAACGTTTTAAATGAGAAAAGGTTCTGTTTACATACTACTTTTTGTTGATTTTTTTTTATTAAAATTTAATTTGCAGAATTAGTAATGAATCCAACAAACCTCTACAAGCGCAATTAGAAGAAATTGAAGATAATATTGTTAAGCATCAACAGCAAATCGTTGCTGTGCATGGAAACATCCTGCGTAATGAACAACGCATTCGAGATTTATTGAGTAAATAAAAGCAAGTATTTATCTTTTTAGATATAAATAATTTAGTTTGCTATTAACTTTATTTAAATTGTAACTAATTCACTGAATGTATTCTAATGTGTAATCAAAATACTACATTATTCAATAAATATAGGTTAATAGATATTTTTCTAGTGTATTTATTATTATAATTATTTTGAAAATTTTGTATGTTATTCAGTCTTCTTTTTAGTACAGCGTTTTACTTTAACCTATGAAAAAACTTTGTAGTAGACGAATACAATAGTTTCAAAATATTTTGGTTGACAAGTAACATAGAACTTAAAAAAGAACAGTTTCAAACTTTCTTTTAAAATTAAATTTTGTGTATAAGATCCAAGAAATCCAAGCCCCCTCTTAACCTTAGTTTTACCTTATAAATTACAAATTTATTAGATCTTCATTAGCGATATTTTCTTTGTAATTTCAAAAGGGTTGAAATGCTAATAAAGTTTAGATAGCTCCACTGATTCTGTTTTTTAGGAGTAAAAGGAATGACAGCTAAAAAACCGATTCTTATTGTTGCGAACTTTTAGTAATCTTTATATACTTTTAAATTATTAATTATTAAAAAAAAAATGCATTTTAGAAAAAAAAATATACTACAAATAAGCTTCGCAAAAAGTTAATTGACACAAACAATTTTTAAGTAACTTATCCCTTGCTAAAAAAGCCGAGTTTCTTTAGTTTCAATTTCAAATAAATTATATTTTTTTATTATTCACTGTAATTTTATTATAAAAAATTGCGCATACAATATTAAGGCTAGATATATTTTACAAAAACAAATTATAATACAATATTTTTTATCTTTTTTTTAGTGAAATTACATATCTAATCTTTCAGTTTTAATACTAGCAATTTATTATATTACAATTGCGCTGAAAAACGCTCGGTTTATTAAACCCCCATGAGCTACTTAAAAATTACTTAAGCTAATTAGGTCTTGGGACACAACACAACTTTTTTTGTGGTATCCCTTTTTTTATAAGATTCATAATAAAAAAAGTTACCCGTTTGTTTTTAATTTTTTCTGATAACGCTGTATAATAAAAATTCAAAACATCATGGAGCGTATCCACCTCATGGTAAAGTTTTGGTATAACAGTTAACTATATAGAAATCTGCGCTCAACATAGACATAGGAGTTTACAAATATTATTTGTAAACTCCTGAAGATAACCGAGATGGTTGAAACTCGAGTCGAGTAAATAAAATCCAACAAATTGTGAAACAATTAGCAAGTGTTTTATTTCATTAATAAACTATTAATTTTTAATAGCTAAATATTTATTAATAATGTTTCACCATGTGCCTACCACACAATCAATTCAAAAAATTAAGTTATTATTCCTAGTATGGTAATGTGCTACCTACTTTATCTTTGGCCGATCCTAACAAAAGATTCTAGCTATGTGGCTGCCTTATTCTAACGCCAAAAAGGTTAAATTATGATTTTTCTTGTTGCTCATTTTGTTAAACCGTAAAGAAATAATTATACAAACTTAGTATACAATGTTAGTTTTTTCTTAACATTAATAGGAGTAACATTACATAAACTGCTTCCTCTTTGTACTACAAAAAATCGCGTTGAAAGTAAGGTCAATTCTAGCAAGGTCAAACACAATTGTATTGAGCCAAAACATGATAACTTGAGCTGCATTTATTTTTATTAGTACTAGTGTCGGCGATTCTCAAACAACAAATTTTCAAAATTGTAGTATTTTGCTCACACGCTAGATTTGAATAATATAACCACTATTCGCACAGTATGGCGTCATTTTCGTATATACACATACATACCGATTTTTAACGTATTTGTGCAATGAACTTTACTGATCTAAAGAGGTAGACCCCTACTTAGCATAGAAGCCATAGATAAAAAATATAATACGTTTATAAGAAGCTGTCCCTAGTTCAATACCCGGCATTGCCATTATTTTTGTTAATAACTTTAGTCAAACATTGTTTTTGTGTATATGGTGCAATGCTACTGGTTTTACTCCTTTGAGTATTTTTACTGAAATGGACGCAATTGGAAGGGCGGGAGCTATTAGCGCAGTCATTATTAGATATTAAGAAATTACAATATAATGAATTATATTAAAGAGCAATATAGTACCTCAGATGCAGGTTGGTTGTTAATGAGTGCTAGTTAAGACAATAATTTCAAACTGATTGCTATGCATTTGGCTTATTTTCAATTACAGCAAATTTTATGCAAAATCATCATCATTCGTCGAAATTTAGATTTTAACAGAAATACACGTTTTGGGGGTCAAGGAACCCAAAAAAGTGTTTTTTAAAGAATGTCTGTCTGTGGGTGAGTAGGTGTGTACCACGCCTCTCAAGGCGTGAAGGTATTGAATCGATTTTGATGAAATTTTAAATGAAGAAGTATATCAAAAATTGTAGTACTATTTAAGCTTTTCAATAAAAAATCCGAAAGTGGAAGCAGAAGGTAGACATGTTTCTTTGAGTAGCGTTCTTTTCCAAAACTAAATTTGGTAATTTGAGCACAGGATCTAAGAAAAGAACTTAAGGCAAATCAAAAACCTTTTTATCGAACTCTCTAGCTTTAAAATGGCGGCCGCTACAATGTTTTGAAAATCTCCACTTTAACGTCCATTTACTGAAAAAGTAGTTGTCTTATCGGAATCAACTACAACTTCTTTGAGAGCCCTTTGTGGGTAGTATACGATGAAACGAAATTAATTTCAAAATCTGAAAACGATCGCAGTGACACTTCTCCACAATTTATAAAAATGGTTATTTATTATACAAGACGATAAAGAGATATTTTATCGACAAAGACTCTTTATCGTCGTGTACAATACACTATTTAATGTAATAATTTAAATTTGTGTTATATTATGCAGGAATGTACACTGCCCGTCATTTGAAGTGGATCACGTATGAAAAACCATATAACTCAATAATTATAGGGTTTTAGAACTCGAAATTAGTACATACTGTTGATTTTAATATTATATAGGAATTTTATAAAGAATAGATCAAATATGTTTCATTCAACAAAAGAAAAGAATTGTAAATGTCTAAGAATTGCTTTGCGTGATTTATTGTGTGGACTGTTCTGTACTTGTACCGCGAATAATTTATTGTTAGTAACAAATTTCCGTTCAAAGTTCAAGATTACATTTTTGGCAATGGTTTTACGACGGTTAGATGCATCTCAGCGCGATAGAATCATTGGTATGCTAGAAAGTGGTTTACCACAAAGAAGGGTGGCCGAGCGTTTTAATACAAGCCAAAGTGTGATCAGTCGTGCATGGAATAGGTTTTTGACAACCACATCGTCTAGCTTTCGGCATGGTGGAGGTAGACAGCGCATCACAACTGCAGCGAACGACCGCTATTTGAGAACAACAGCTCGACGACACCGAACAATTGACGCCCCACGTCTAAGAAACATGCTTCAGGCAGTGGTAAATCGGCCAATTTCAGTGTCTACGATACATAGAAGACTCCACGAGGCTGGACTGAGGGCAAGACGTCCTGCTCGTCATCCGAACTTATCTGCAGAACACCGACGAAATCGATTGCAGTTTGCAAGAGATCACCAACGTTGGGGATTTGAGGATTGGTCACGCTGCTTGTTCACCGATGAGTCTCGAATTGCTTTACATGGCGATGATGGAAGAGTACGAGTTTGGAGCGGGGTCGGAGAGCGAAATCTTGAGTGCTGTATGATGCCACGTGTTCCGTTTGGTGGCGGCTCGATAATGATATGGGGTGGTGTGCAAACAGGGGGCCGTACAGAACTCGTGCAGTTCAGGAATCAATCGGTAACAGCTAGACGTTACCTTGATAACATTATAGAGCCCATTGTAATCCCAACAGCAGCCGCTATTGGGTGTAACTTCGTTTTTATAGACGATAACGCAAGACCTCATAGAGCGGCGATCGTTAACAAGTGCGTTCAGAACGTCAATATCATCCGTATGCTCTGGCCAGCAAATTCGCCGGATGTTAATGCAATAGAGAACGTTTGGTCTGCACTAAAATTGCAGCTACAAAAGCGTGCTCACCAGCCAAACACCTTGGATGAATTGAGTGCTGCCATTGTAGAGGAATGGAATAGGATACCTCAAGCTACAATTGATACCTGTATTGAAAGCATGCCAAGACGATGTGAAGCCCTTATCCAAGCAAGAGGTGGTCCCATACCCTATTAGTTACTCAAATGACAAGTAGCTTTTAGTTTTTAGTCGTCCTTAATGTTGCAGCATGTTAGGTACTGATTGTCTTTTATGTGTTAATATTTCTTAGTTGTGGAATGTTTGCTCCACAATACATGTATAGAACGTTAAATATTCACTGCGTGCTCATTTATTGTAATAAAACCCTATAAATATCGAATTACATGGTTTTTCATTTGTGATCCACTTCAAATGACGGGCAGTGTATTATAAATAAACTGTAGATAAAATTCTACCTTATCTACAGTTGATGTTAAAATGTTTCTTTATCTACTAAAAATGAACGCATAAAGCCTACTTTTAACATTAAGTAGAAAATAAATTATCTTTAAAATTAAAACTGCCCAAGCAATTTCTTTAAAACTTTGTAGGCTGTTGGATTGGTTGCCGACACAACCACACTGATTCGATGTGTGATACAGTCACTTGTAAACAGTAATATAACTTCTAGAACTTGGGACATAAATGGTTCTCAGTACACCCTAGATGCATAAGAAACTAGTATGTAATTCTTATTTAAGCTACAAGGACGTATTAACATTCGAGGAACGGTAATATAAACCAAGGCGGAGCCAAAGCTTATATTACCTTTCAAGTATGTTATTTCCTCGTACTACATGTTGCTTATTATATTTTTTCCACTACCGACAGCAAGTAGCTTAAAATAAAAAGCAAATTGTGTGTCAATCACAGACATGCATTTGAAATTTCAGAGCCTGGTAACATTTTTATTGCTAATGCGACATATTTGTCAGTAAACACACAACCAGATATTGCTGTTAGTGTATCAGAGTAGAAAAGTTAGCAGATTAATCCAATGCAACTGGGTGGAAATAAAAATAATATTACGTTATTTACAATTAACCACCTAGGTGACATAAATGATGCAAATAATAAAATTGTGTTTTGTTATGCTGATGTAAATTATGGAAATAGTACTGAGAGGCAGTAAAACTGTGAATATAATTTCAAATGTAACGCTGCAGTCATAATAAAACCGTTTAACACTGTCCCTAACACAGGAGCAGAATATGTTGTTTTATTAGAATAATATTAGGAATATAAATGAATGACCACGTGGTTTGATGAAAAAAAAATTTTAAAAAACCATAGATATTATACGAAGATAAAGTTGTTTAAAATTCATTGAAGACTAAAAGGAAAAAAATTTGCAAATGCCAATTTTTTTGTGAAATCAAATTTACCATGTCATCTTGTTCTTTATGGGCCTATACTATCGTGTATTGTTCGTATAATGACCAAAAACGCCGTAAATCGGGAAGTATTGAAGATTGTGTTTTTCGTATACAACATATTTAGCACATGCAGTGCAAATACTGTATTGAAAAATATTCCCCGAGTGACTTTGTTAAGGTCTTTCCTTTTTGAAAAATAGCATACAGACACCACCACAAAATGATGTAAAATAAAGATTGTTCAAAAACCAGTATACATTTATCTATAGAATGTTCCTGCAACAGAACATATTTATAACATTATCTAAAGTCTAACGTTTTTTGGAATACAAAATGTAATAAAGTGAACGAGAGAGAATGATAATCATGGAAGAAGGGAATACAGGTAGATACAAAAAATAGTATTGGGGACAAAAAAGTAGTGTGAAATTCGTTTTCAGGCAAACCTAGACAATTGGCTATAAATCATAAAAAAAATTTTATTATTCAACTGTAAACTCGAAATGTACTAAATATAAGTCAGTTCTATTTTTACTCCTATTTACTACTATTCAGAGTAGTAGTAGAAGTCAATTCTACTACTGGCGGGTATAGACTGTGCATGTTTGTATTCCTGAGATGGACCGCCAAATTTTTCCATTCGCCCTCAGTGCACTAAGTGGAAAAAATAAAATAAAAAATATATTATTTATAGTTAACTTTAAAATACATTTCTTTCATATAAATTTCCTTTTCTAGTCACAGTTAATAATTTTACATAATTTTGTATTGTTTGCGATAAAGAGGGTCGTTTTACTTTTTATCTTGAATTGTGGAAAACTAATTTACATTTTTCTCAAGTTGCTAAAAAAATTTCTGACGTCAAAAATTGAATATGAGACGTAACATATTAAATTTCAGACGGCAGAAATTTAAATTTTTTGACGTCAAAAATTAACTTATTGAAGTCAAAAAAGCATCATATTTAGGATAAAATTATTATTCTAGTATATCCTGTAATCATTTTTTAAGTTTTGAAATTCATTTATTGATGTCAAAAATCTATTTTATGATGTAGAAAAATCCTTTCTTGACAGCTGAAAACCATTCAAGCAATTTAAAGTATAAAAGAATAAAAAAATAATTCGTTAAGTACAAATAAATTATTTTCAGATGTCAATAACTGATTTTTTATATCAATAATTGAATTTACGATGTTGAAAAAGGTTATCACCTAATGGGATATTGATGGTAGTAGTGTGTACTAGAACCATATCACAAATACCTATTTACTAATAGGGGAGCCACCTGCCGAGAGAGGGAAATACACACATCTGCAGTAGCTTGTCAAAGCACATTGGACAATAATTAATACCGTGCGATTCAGAAAAAAGAGAATTAGGGCAGGCCGTGATTATATTATGAATATTTGTGTTGTGGAATCTGCTTTGTTAATAATAGTTATTTATTGTACAAGATGATAAAATTGCACTTTACCTTCGAGAGCGATTTTAGCGTCGAGGCGTCAGCCGAGACGCTAATAAGCATCGAGAAGATAATGAAATTTTATCGTCGCGTGGAATACAACATTTTTTTCTACAGCAATTGTTAAAGAAGACCAATAAATGAAGAAAAATCAATGATAAATTTAATTTAAAAGTGTCAGGAAAAAAAGTATCACGAAAAAAATGAGTAGGTGGCTTTAATAACTTTTTGGTTGCTATAGAGTTTGTTTAAAAATAATAGTATATTATTTTAAGCGGAGGAGAAGTATGACTTTTCATGGCGCGCCTGAGTTTACCCGCCGAACGCAGTGAGGCGGGTAATAGAAGGCAAGCCATGAAAAGTCACTTCTCCTCCAAATTAAATATGCTATTTTTTCTTCAAACGCTTTAAAATATGTATTATAAAGCTGCCATGTTTTTGTGTTTTTGATACTCAGCTCTGGGTTTGATTTATGCATACAATACTAGAAATGTAGTAGGCGATTAATAAATGCGAGTAGTTTCGATTGTTATACAAAAAAACGTTTTGACAGATATAAATTGTTCATCGTTGCTGTTAGTTGTGACCGGTTAGTTTTTGAAATGCAACCGAGCTTGTCGGCAGAAATTGAGGCTGCGGCCAATGAGGCTGTCTCCTCTCTTGGACCCACAAAATCTAGCGAGAAATATTGTGCCGCGAACGATCATTTTAAAAAGTGGTGCGATTCAAATAATGTAAATAAATTTGAAGAAAATGTGTTTCTAGCATATTTCAACACAAGGGCTAAAGAGAAAAAATTGAAATCATCGACCATGTGGTCGCGATATTCCATGATCAAATCGCAACTAATAATTAAAAACGGAATGGATATAAGTAAATGTTTAAAGTTACGCGCGTTCTTGAAAAAAGCAAACGAAGGGTATTCTGCAAAAAAATCAAGAATTTTTTCGAAGGAGCAGTTCGAAACTTTTTTATTTGAAGCGCAAGATGATTTGTATTTAGGATAAAAGGTAATACGTTTTAGGTAATTTTAATTTTGTGGTTTAAATATGTAATTTCTTCAGATTGTTTTATTAATTGGAGTAACTGGAGCCTGCAGATGTGATGAAATGGTAAAAATGCAAACTACAGATATAGAGGACATGGGGAATGTTGTTTTGATTAAAATTCCGGATAGTAAGACTAGAAAAGTTCGATCGTTCACAATAATTGGAGAAAATTACGTCAAAATCTATCGAAAATACGCAGCGTTAAGACCAAAAGATATGCCAGAAACTAGATTCTTTTCAAAATATCAAAATGGAAAATGCTGTAGAAGTGTAATGGGAATACACATTATTAGCAGTGTTCCTGGAAAGGTTGCAACTTTCTTAAAATTAAGTAATTCAAAAGAATACACAGGCCATTCTTTAAGACGCACTTCGGCTACACTATTAATTGATGGAGGAGGTAATATTAAGTCGCTAAAGCGGCACGGGGGCTGGAAATCAAGTAGTGTAGCGGAAGGCTACATAGAGGAGTCGCTGCGAAATAAAAATGAGAATGCAAGTAAAATATTAAACTTGAATGAAGTTATAACACCTAGTGCCAGCAAGACAAATCTTATTGAACCATCAGCATCTATCTGATTGCAGAAAATTTAACTTCGTCTGCACAGACTTCTACAGTACTGCATGGTTTTAATTTTCAAAATGCAACATTGACAAATTGCACGTTTAATATTAGTTTGACAAATAAAAATGACGTTTAAATTCGTATTTTCATTGTTGTGTGTTATTATTTTAGCGTTTCCATAGCAACACTTTTCCCTCCATGGAGGGAAAAGGTAAAGTAAAACTGTCGCCGCCGGAAAAGTTGCATTTTTCCGCAGCCACCTCAGTCAAATTATGACCTAATTATTTTACGTTTGAAGAAAAAATACTTTATCTATCCTTGCTGTTAAAGTACTACTTTATCTACCCTTGATGGTAAAGTGCTTTTCCCTCTAATTTTAGTTAATAATAGCACGTTTTAACAGTTGCTATAGAAAAAAAGTAAGTAATTATAATTTTATTTTATAACATAACTATAAATGTAATAACTTTTAATGTTTTTAAGTTACGTAGAAAATAACAAAACAAGTAATGGAACTAAACAAGAAAATTATAGGCGAAATAAGAAAATTGTTGGAAACTGAATAATTTACAAATAAGTGCTCAAATATTCCACCTTGCGCATCAATGCATAGTTGCATATTATTGAATGCATTTTGTAAAATTCGAGGATCAATAGCATTGCAAGTACGAACTATTGCTTCCATGAGCTCCTCCAAACCTGTTTTTAAAGAATAAATCCATTCACTATTATCCTGCCTTTCGCAATTTCGATAATAGCTTTGAATAATAAACGTTTTGTGCTCTAATAAGAACATTTTTTGCAGAGAAACTCAAATTCTTTTTTAAACTGTCAAGTTTATTTTAGAGTTTATAAATCAGATTACTATTGACGTCGAATTTAAAAATATGAGAAGTAATGTTACCAATCTTAACAGCCTAGTCACAGCCTGCTCTAATTCCCTTTTTTCTGAATCGCAGGGTAGTTCTTATGGCATAGTGTTTAAATATTCTTTGGTATAAACCATGTATAAACTCAGCATAAAGCACACTCTTGTGGCAACCAAATCTAATATAGGCAACTAATTTGGAGTGGCGGCTGACAACACTTGTCTACCATGCCAGCTGCACTTTCTGACGCCAATGAATGAAGTTTTCATGTCAAAAAATCAGCTGTTAATGTTAGAAACCGATTTTTTGACGTGAATAAATAAATTTTTGTGTCAATAATTAATTATCCAAAAAATCGTTTTATGTATTTAATAATTTAATAGTTTTTAAAATTCCTTCATTAAATAAATAATCATCAGACACCAAAAATCAATTTTTGACGTCAAAATATAAATTAAACACCGAAAAATTCTTTTTGAGCGTCAAAAAATCAATTACTGACGTATGAAGGTAAATTTTTGACGCCAACAATATCTTTTGATGTCAATAAATCATTTTTTGACATCAGAAAAACATCTATTGACGGCAAAAATTTATTTCCTGGCGTCAGAAAATATTTTTAACATTAATAAATGTTTAATTTACACAAATATAAATTTTGTAGGGACACCAATAATACAAATCTGGGTATGTTTGCAGGAATAGTCTTTTGGGATTGAAGTGACATTTGTTTTTTTTTTACACATTATCTGCAATATAATAACAAAATTAATATATTTTGAGTAGTTAATGTATAATAATTACAATTATTATAATGATTACTTCAATATTTATATATAGTGATGGGTATAAACTATGAAGTGATACCTCATTACCTGTGTAATAAAGAAATTTCAATTTTACACAAAAATAGACATTACAATCAACTACTTATTACTATATTTCTTAGAGGCACACCTGCAAGGAGCTACAATTCAAAGAGTTCATCTTGTTGTTGTTCTAATCTCTGCAGTGATGAACGCAATTTACGTCCTCGTGGCATGGACATTACAACTGTCTGAGGTGTTGACATTGAATCTGAACAGCTGTTATTGTTTACAAGTTGCTTCATTCTAGAAACAACAGGTTTTCGTCGGTCATTATTATGTTCAGACTCTAGGTTTGAGGCAAATCTGTAATAAAAAATAGTTATCAGTTTTTATGAATGAATAGGACGTTTCATGTTTTAAACATTATGTGACATACATAATGGTTTCATCTTACACAGGGGGTTTAAGAAAAGTGGGTACGTTTTGGTGTTGAATAGCATACATGACGAAACCAGCAAAAGAAAACGTACAGATGCTGTAACAAACTTGGATTTATTGAAAGGTTACCCACGAAAGTTTCCCTTACAAAGGTCCACTTTGTAGTGGCACAGTTTCACAATTGGTCTTGCACAAACCTTTAAGACAGTAGTCGTGTTTTAAACTGCTCTTTTGAATTTCGAACATACTTTCAAGATTTTACTAATTAATAGTTTTCCTTCGAATAGTTCTTGAAATCCACTCTGGAGTGAACACTTGTGACCGTTTTTATTAACCTGCGGGGTCGGACCCCGCAGAAAACCGAATTCGTGAGTTTTTCAGCTTGAACTTAACTGATTACAATTAAACTTAGTGCAATGAGTGAATCAAATAACCAGCATGTTGACCCAATAGTTATTATACAAGAGCACGGTAACTTGTCGCAACTCCAATCTACCTTACAATCTGTCCTCAAATTGTCCGCACCAAAACTAATCTATCAAGGCTCTAATGACATTCCTATGGAGACTAACGATACCTAAAACACAAGTAACAAGCGATCGCTGACCCCACCTGATAATACAGCGAATAAGAAATATCTATTTCAAACAGACCAACTAATCGCAGCTAACAAATACTTTGTACTCGATAAAAACGAACAAGAAACAAACATATATACGCAGGACGTTGCCGATCCCATAAATATCATAAATAACAATCAGCGGGTACCCCCGATATTTTTACACAACGCCTGCAATTATCAAGCAGTGATAAGAGATATTAAACAAGTAATAAAAAATAAGAATATCACTATAAATAACAAAGAAGAACACCTGAAAATAAATTTTAAAAATATAGAAGACTATAGGTAGTTAACAAAATATTACGACAATGACAAAGAAATCCAATATCATACTTATGGAAATCCCGATAAACTTACCGAGTCCGTAATAATACGAGCCTTACCTTCACAAATAAAAGAAGATGAAATTAAAGCGGAGCTGGAGGCAAAAACATATCGGTAATAAAAGTTACACGCCTGTTAAATAAAGATAAGAAACCAATGCTGCTATGTGCAGTAGAAATAAATAAAGGTCAACAGCATAATGACATCTTTAAAATAGACAACCTACTGTATTGTGTTGTTAAAGTTGAAGCCGGACACACCACAGTGCACCCGGTGTCAACGAATGGGACACACAAAAAACTATTGCCACCTCCAACCCAGATGTGTTAATTGTCTGAGAATGCATCTTTACACAAATTGTACAAAAACTCGTGAAGAAAAACCAAAATGTGTCAACTGTCAAGGTAACCATACTGCAAACTACAGGGGATGTGAATACATTAAAAATTTCAATCAAATACCAGCTCGTAATGCAAATCAACCCATATTTCACAATAGTTCATATCAAAGCAACATAAACCAAAGAACTGCGAAAAACACCCGATTTCGAGATGCCACAGCTAACAGAACGAACGCTAGTACTACTGATACAACGGCACAGACTAACATAGTAGCGCAATTACTACAAACCCTCCTAGATTTTATCACATCATACACAGATCAGATCAAATCCTTCATACTAAACCTAATCCCAACCTTACTATCAATGGCTGTAACAAATAAACAGCATCAAGGCGTACAAGGCCTAGTATCACAAATTGGAATGCCAATAGATTGCTAGAACACTAGTAATGCAGTTTTTAATAAGACACAAAATAGACGTAGTGTGTGTAACAGAAACTCACTTAAATAACAACACAAAAATACGATTCACAGGATATAACATATACCGCAATGATCGTAATAGGTACTGCACACACCTCAAGAGGAGTAGCAATAACAATTAGGAAAAACCTATCTGCTTACCCAGTTGAAATAGCACAACCACAAAATTTAGAAATAATATCAGTCAACCTAGAATTGAAAGACAAACAAAGTATAATTATATCTAGCGTTTATAAACAACCAAACCGACAAACACTTGAAGAAGATATAGCTGCCTTATTTAATACAACCAAACCTACCATTGCTGTTGAAGATTTTAACTGTAAAAACACACTCTGGAGATGCAGAAGAACTAACCCTAATGGAACAAAAGTATACTCATACCTAAGCAAATGTTCCATCCAAATATCAGCACCGGATGAATTCACCTATTTCCCTGCTAGAAACGACTATCAACCAGACATCTTAGATGTGGTGCTGCACAAGAAAATTTCTACCCCCATATATCAGACGACCTTAACCGAATTGGACTTGAACCATTTGCCTGTGATAATCACATTTGATCGTGTAGCTGAACACACGGAACAGTATCCAGGTAAATTTGATTGGCCACTATTCCGAGATCACCTAAGCACTACTTTACAATGTCCTACGACTCTAGTCTCAAAAAACAACATTGACTCTGCAATCAACACCTTGTGCAATCTATCCAAACTTCAACAACGGTTTAACGTCGAAGGCGAAGCTTGGATTATTTAACCCCTCGGCAGCGAATATTAAACTTAATAAAACAAAAACACTCACTAAGAAGAACCTGGCAAGTAACGAGAGATCCGGCTATTAGGCAACAACTAAACCGGATTATCAGGGAAGTACGACTTGAGCTAGAAAACTATCGTATCAACACCTACAAGAAATACATAGAGGAGCTGGAACCACGAGATTCTTCAATGTGGATATCACCTCATAGCATTCTGTTAATTTTAAGGTGGATATTTCTTTACTTTTAAAAATACCTTGCGGCTATTTTGTCGCGTGTGATTGGGAGGGAGGGAATGCACTAATTCCACATGCCCTGCAAGCGAATTCTGGTAAAATAATAATAATCTTTATTGTAACCAAAAATAAACACCACAAAACATGTCATTTACATATTCCTGGTACCTATACACATACACAAGGACACAAATGTACACAACAGGTTATTACCAAAATAATATGTATAAATCCACCGCTATTACACTAATTCCTCATACAACTTAACAATTTCTTGAATAGCCATTGCAAATATATCCAGTTCAAATACTATTTATTAATCCCATCATAATGCCTAATGTTGAGTTGCTTATTGTTATACTGAAAGTAACATGCCTATGTCGTCAACTTACATCAGGTACTTCACAGTCTACCACTTGCAATAGATCAACACATACATAGAAGTTACGTATAAGTGGACACATTGAAATAATACACCTTTTAAATCACGCCTTTTTGATAGTGTAATAATTTTAACATTAGCATTCTCTCTGTTGATTTGATCTAAATACAAAATCTTATATCGGATAACCAGAGTACCCAAACACAGAACAAAAATCTAACAATTTTTTTTTGTATCTTTTCAATCATGTCGTTGTGACTATAGGTGGCCAAACTTCGGAAGCATACTCCAAAATTAATGTAACATATGCACTATATAGATATATAAAAGGAGTAATATTCCTGAATGATTTGCTCCATCTAAGTATAAACACTAGCCCCTATATGCTCTATTTACAATTTCATTAACATGAACATTAAAATTCCATTATGAGTTATGATAACACCTAGATCCTTTATTTGAGTCACTCTATTAACTTCATTGTTTAGCATATTGTACGTATAACAAATAGACTTTGAACTTCTAGTAAACGTAATTACATTACGCTTACTGACGTTGAAAAACAGCTTGTTACTTTCGGACCAGTTCAACACTCTATTCAAATCTTCTTGTAATTCACTACAATCATTCACTGTTGCAATACTTTGATATAATTTAATATCTATTCAAAAAAATGTACAGGACATGCTTAATTATTGCATTATTGCATCCACTCACACAAAATAGCCCTAAGGAATTTTCAACTGTAAACTGTCACTGTGATCGAGGCTTATTTAGACATAAACGTAATAAAAAAAAAAAAAAATTGGTTGGTAAATGGTGACGCATAACTGACATAGGTAAAATAAACAACGTACGCCCAGGATTATCCAGAATTGGCAAAAATAAGTAAGCAACCTGCAAAAAATTTCTATAAAGCGGCACTCAAATCAATTTCGATCTCTCCATACAATAGTTTTTTTCCTCCTCAGGGTCCGCCTGCATGGTTCCGGAGGAACTGCAGCCTAAAGGGCTTATTGTGCTCACCCTGATTTTTGTGACACCCACTCCATGATTCTGGTATCAGTATCATAAGATACAGGTCTCTTACTGGGTGCGCCTTAAAATCATTCAGTTTCATTTTTGGTTTTCCAAATATGCATTGTCTTTTTCTAACCAACGCATCACAGTTGCATAAAATAGGCATTGCCGTTTCTGGTTTCTTGTGGCATAGTCTGCAAGCAGGGTCTCCATTAAATTTCTGGATCCTCTGGAGGTGTTCCTTGACAGTCGCATGACCTGTCAGGAAACCTGTGAAGATCCTGAGCTGCATCCTGTTAAGCAGTACCAGTTTTGCAGTTCTTTTCGTGCAAGGTCCATTTATGCTGTGATTGTGTCCTGGTCTGTTATTCCAGTGTGTTGTGTGTTTATCTCGCATCCTCAGGGCAGGTTCTGCCCCTGTTAATCCCCGCCTTGCGAGTTTATCAGCTTTTTCATTGCCAGCAATCTCTCGGTGACCTGGAACCCAAAGCAGTCTCACCTCGTCTGCTCCGCCAGGTCGTTGAGTTCTTCGCAGCATTCCCATACCAGTCTGGAAGAGGCTTTAGGGCTCAAAAGATCCTTTAAGGCCGCCTCACTATCGAACAAAATGTAGATATGTAGATTATTGTTATAGGTCCTTTTGTTTTCCCACGCACATTGTAGAATCGCGTAAATCTCCGTCGGAAATCTCTACAGAGGCGTACTTGCCCAGAGAATAGCTAAGACCTTTGGTTTTTCGCCGCTTGAATTTTGAACTGTCCATGTACGAGATTAGACTTCCGGGAGGGAAACCCTGTCTAGGTTCTGTCCACGCCTTGCGGTCCTGGATTATTACCTCAAAGAGTGTATCTACAAGATGTTTTGGAGTCATATGGTCCGTCCTCATTTCAAATAGAGAACCTCCTATATGCTACCAATCACGCTTGTATGCTCTGTACACCTGCACTTAGTTTGAACGTTGAATTTTGCATCCTGTATAGTCCTAATCTGTCCTCTCCCCTTATCAAAATTTTAAGTGGGGTGAGGTCCAGAAGAGTCTCCATAGCCACAGTAGGCGTTGTTCTCATTGCCCCCGTAATACCAAGACAAGCAAGCCTTTGAATCTTGCTTAGTCTTAATTTGGTGGTTTTCTGTTAGACCTTGAGCCACCACATCAGAGCCGCGTAAGTTATGGCTGGTCTGACCCCCCTGGTGTACAACCAGTGCACCATACTTGGCCTACCACTAAGATAGTCTCTGATTTTCTTATGATTTTTCCAATATGTTGATTCCAAGTAAGTTTGGAGTCTAAAATAACCCCCAAATACTTTACTTCCCCTGAGATTAATTAGTTTGCTGTTAACATGGAGAAGTTGCAAGCTTTTTAAATTTTTCCTTCCCGTAAATGGCACGTGGTCTTTTACGGACTGACATTGAGGCCTTCTCCTTCTGTCCACCTTGTTACCACGATCAGGGCTTGTTGCATATGTTCCCTGACTATGTTGATAAACTCTCCAACTAGAATGATCAGGTCATTCGCATATCTTAGGGGGGACAATCCTTCGTTACTGAGATTCCTTAGCAGCCCATCCATGACAAGGTTCCATAGCAGGAGAGAGAGAACTCCTCCCTGCAAACATCGCCCTGCCACCCTGACTGCCGAGGTCTCATTTACTAGTGAGGTATACATACACTAATTTAAAATACGAGTTTCTAATAGAATTATTAAAATTGCATTGTTGTTTTGTTTTACGTTCGATTTTACTTCCCCAGTTTAAATACTTCAGTGGTTATTTCTGTGTTTATCTAAAATGCGTGGGTTTTTTATATTTCCAGTAATACAATAACATGTGATCAAATATCACTGTGCTGCACTGTAAGCATGTAGCAATGCACCATCTATAGCCTTTTTGCACGTAGTTTTTATTTGATCGCAAGATATTTACCTTGTTTTTGGTAATACATCACAATAAACAAAAAACTAAGCAAAAGTGCTTTGCAAAAAATTCCACATAATAGCTTTGATTAATTCGCAGTGAACAATTCTGCTAATCTGGCTTTTGTGCAATGTTGCATGAAACAATCCTCAACCAAAACCATAGATCACTTCAATTAAGGCTGGTTTCAAAGAACAATGGCTTTTCGTTGACGCTGCTTACCTAAGATTACATTCATGGCTAGGAAATTTCAAAACACTAATATTTCATTGGTTAACTGGTGGGGGCTGCCACGGCCGCCACCGCTGTTCTGTTGGACATGGTCGAATTGTCTCCCAAGATTAAAATATTACCCGTTGCTGAAAAAGGTCGCAGTCAAATTGTCTCCCAAGAATAACATAATATTTTATTGTAATAATTAGTAACTTGAAAAGCTTTTTACATTAAAACATGGCGAAACATAATTTAAAAAAACATAAGAGAACATTTATACTTTCAATAAGTCAAGTTAATCCTCAAAATCCGTTGTAATCTATAATCCCTGGCGAGAGACTATTTGACACTGCTCGGGAGACAATTGAGTTATGTCAGCTTTGGGAGACAATTAGACTCTGCCGATTCTGTGAAACCGACCTTAATTGAAGTGATTTATGTCTTTTTCAGTTTCTTGAGGATTGCTTGAAGTTGTTTGTTGATCGGTGTATAAATTAATTACAAATAATTATTTGTATACATATATATATATTTTTTCTTTTGTGTTTTGAATTAACGTAGTAAGAGTGTTGTGCAATAAAGACGATTTTATTGTTATTATTCTTATTATTATTATTATAAACAACACTTAAAGAATATCCAGATATTCTAACTTAAGTTGATGGTTTCTTTGATTTTCATTTTATATCTTTGCTGGTTTTATCTATGCATTTTATCGTTTTACGAAGTTCAAACATTTTTAGCCATATACACATATTTTGCTATCAAGAGAAAAACCAAACAATAAATTAAGATCAACTTCTGTGACTGACCCTGGTTTACGTTTTAATCGTGCAAGCCAAATTTTCTCGCGGTTGTTTTGAATGGCAGTACTGCTAATGACGAGCATATTTAAATGCTTTCCTTTTGAAAACTGCTTGAGTTGAATATTCTAGCATGCGAGTGATGATTACTCTAGCACGCAAATTTAGGTAGGGAAAGGTTAATATGCCGACATGAATATACTTATCTTTAGTGCTTGGTGGAAGGTTAGTTAGTGTGTATATCCCTTATGTCTATATCCATATTTTAAGAAATATCACACCCAAAAAAAACTAAACATATTTGTTATTTGTTAATTGCTGTAAAATGCATAATATTAAGTTTCGTCTTGGCCGTCCCCTGTACACCTTCGTTCTGCATTCGCATTGTAGAAATGCATTGCACATCAAATATTGGGTGATGATACATGCAGCAAAAGCACTTCAAAACGTGCTCATGACTAATATTTATTTTCTAGAAGATTTAGTTTACTTTTCATTTTGGAATTTTCGTGTTACTTAACAAACTGTTTTCAGCTAGAACGTTTAACAAAAAACTGGAAATAATTGGAAAAGTTTTATAATGTGTTTCCTAATAAGTTTGTGAAATAGGAAAGGAGAATAGATTTCATTTATAAGTAAAACGTAAGTTTAATGTTGCTTCTGGTTTTTTCTTATATGTACTTATTTTATGTGCACACAGCACACCCAAGTATAAAAATCAGGAGACTGTTGGTAGAATTTTCACTTTTCTGAACTTAAATAAAATAAAAAGCATACTATATTTTACAGAACTACAAAAAAAAGAAACATAAAAGACAGTGACATTGCACGATACACATTAACCAATAATCAAAAGCCACATTTTAGTATAATGATGTAAATGAAAATTAACTTGCAAAACTTACTCACTATTCCCTCGTGACCTTTTCACTTCTTTTTTGGTATTAGCAATGGAGTTGTCTATTTTAACTAAAAAGCTGTCAACATCTTCTTCAAAACTACTGTTACTTGGTGAAGTGACTTCAGAATGGTTATTAGAAATAGTTGGCTCTGCACCAGTAAGAAATTCACTATTATCGGATACGGAAATTAGAAGATATTCTCTTAAAAACAAACTGTCTGATGCCCACAAGCGATTTAAGCGGCGTATTTGCTCCATCTACAAATATTTAAGAAAATTAAAAAACCTTAAACCAGCTAATTTGTTCGTGAATATCAAGAAATGCGTGTAATTTTTTGCATATATGTTTATTTTCAATTTCTGTCAAAATATTGATTTAAAACTGTGCTATCTTATTAGATATTGAAAAAAGAGTTAACTGTATATTAAAATAGCGCTGAAGATATATCCACGTTCAACGTGGGTTTACTTTTATTCACGTCCTGTTCTTCATATTCAGAAGAGCACCCTAGAAATATAAAAAACGAATTTTGCTGTGGAATAAAATTTTTAAAAGTTGTCCCACCATGTATATATGCTTATGCGCTCTTAGCAAATAAAGAAACACTTCCTTAGGGCCTTACAACCTCTAGCACAAATAATCTAAATTGTTCCCTTTGTACAAGAAAATCTAAAAATATTTAGGGTGCTCAATTTAAGATAAAAATGAGTGAAACAGGTCGCTGGTACTTCCCCATACTTTCTACAATTTAAATACTCTCGCGCCAATAAATGACATAACATTGTTTTAACAAAAAAAAAGAAATAAAAAAAAGTTTTAATTAATTTACAGACTTAGTAACATGGGGATTGATAACACAGGTGTAGTTCAAAGAGTGGACTGGAATTAAAATTAAAATGAAATGTAAAATATCTGCCTGGAAAATGGTTACTTTGCAGAAAATCTGGTCTTCTCATAAAAAGAACTGCAAAGACCTTTCAACTTTTGTAGATGTGGTAAAAATTCGAGAAGAAATTTAGAAAATGGGCAAAACAGGTCGCTGGTACTTTTCCATAGTTTTACGTTTTAAATATTCTCGCGCCATTAGGTGATTGAAATTTACATCTAGTCATCTCCACCCGGTACAAGACACCAACTTCAAACGCAAGGCGTTGACTCGGCATGGCTAGTCAAAAAAGCGCTAGCTAGATAGTGCGCTCACGACCTCGAATCAAATTTTGTATTAGAAGTAATTGATGGGCGTAGTTAAAATCACATAACTTCCGGAAAACGCCGCCTTGTTGACATTAAAAAGTATCGTCTTTTTTCTTTAATTTTTAATATAGTTGACAATTTTTGTAATTTCTAATAAATTACTTTAAATAGGCTATTGAACTGTTTCAAGTTTATAACGATTGGCGTTTTCGTTTTTGTATAAATATATAACTAGTGAGTCCCCAGCGCACAATGCACTGACAGACTCGCGTTGTCCGACCCGTCTAAATGCGTCACGTGTTGCATTAGTTCCAATAATGAGACGGTTTTGTACATGGCGCCCCAAGTGACGCGCTTCTAGCCGACCTTCATATATATTATAAATTAAAATAATTATTATTGAAAAATCGACGTAGAATAAAAATATAAAAATGTTCCATCTGTGGATAGAGACCTTTCATTGAAAAAAAAATGGTCCAAATTGGTGAAGCGGTAGCCGCTGGAGGAACCGGAGAAAAAAACCCTTTGAGCTTTTATACATATATGTATGGATTAATTCCAAATTTTTCAAAAATTCCTTGAGAGCGTCAGTCTAAAATTAAAAAAATTATTAAAAAATGAATTTGTAGTTCACTGCAAGCTCTATCAGCTCAGAAATTGTAAGCAGTTTTTGACAAATAATTTTTTGAAAATGTCCAAAATTTTGAAAAGCTAGCATTTTTACAATATTCATATTTCCAAACATATTTTGACACCACATGATTGTACATGTTAAGTATTAAATAATATGTCAATTTGTATTGATTGGACGTTTTGTTTTTGAGTAATTGGGCATTAAAGTCAAAATTTTCAAAAATTCGTAGCGGCCAAGTAGTATGAAAAAACTAAAATTTTCTGTTTTCGTTTTTTGTGTATAAATTGGTTATTATCAAAGATAGCGCAAAGAGGTTTTGACATTATTAAGACACTCTTTTACACAGAATTCAGATTTCTAATTAAAACTTTTATGGGTCTTTCAATTTTCAATATATTAACATTAACTTCGCTTTTTTAAATATGCGTCAAAAGCAGTCATGTTGTCATTAAATAGAGCTCTTTTTTTCCTTTTTTCTGATATAAGGTTTGATGGGTTTATTTCCACAAATAACGGAGTTATAAGCAAAAAACTGTTTTCTTGTAGTGTGCTGTGAAAAGCTGTTTTCTTGTAGTAGGCTGAAAATTAACAAAAATTAAGAAAACAAAAAACAAGGCTGCATTTGTTTCCATTGAGATTTAATAACTTTATCTTCCCAAATATTGAAGTTATGATTTATAAGTGAGAAATTGCTTTCTCATGCTAGGCTGTAAAAAATGAAAAAAACACCTGAATGTTTTAGGGAATAAAACTATTCAAAATGTATGTTCGTATAACAATCAAAAGACGTTAAACTTTTAAATCCTGCTAAGTAATAGAACACGAAAAGGAAGATAAATTTAGAATGACAATAAACTGGTGTAAAGATGGAGATATTGCCAAAACAAATAGTACTCATCTCTGATTATCATACGATCATACATTTTTAATAGTTTTATTCCCTGAAACATTCAGGTGTTTTTTTGTTTTTTCATAGCCTACCATGAGTAAACAATTTCTCACTTATAACTTTATTATTTGGGAAGATAAACTGATCAATCCTCAATGGAAACAAATGCAGCTTTGTTTTTTTTTCTTGTTTTTTGTTAATGTTCAGCCTACTCAAGAAAACAATAAAAATAAACCCATTAAACCTTATATCAGAGAAAAGAGAAATAAGAGCTCTATCTAATGATGACAGGCCGCCTTTGTCGCATATTAAAAAATTCAAAGTTAATGTCAACATCTTGAAAATTTAACGACCTATAAAAATTTTAATTTGAGATCCGAAATCTGTGTAAAAAAGTGACTTAATGTCAAAACCGCTTTGCGCTATCTTTGATAATAACTAAATTATACACAAAAAACCAAAACTGAAAATTTTAGTTTTTTTAGTCTGTACTGAAAATGAAGCAAAAATTATACGATTTGAGTGTGGATCATAGTAGTACTTGAGGTGCTGACCAATTTCTTTCCATTTAACCGAATCTCTATCTCTTATCGTTTATGAGATCCCCATGCATGCACTCCATCTTGGACGTGTATACCAAAAAAACTTGTCTAATTTCAGTTTCCGGTTAAAGATGTTTCAAAGAACCTTGAACTAAAAAACTTCCACATATCAAATCTTATTAAAATCGGTCCAGGGGTTCTGCCGTTCTGTAGATGAAGAGGAACGAACCCATGCATGAACGCACACACGCACACACCCTCCCACCTACAGACAGACATTTTTATAAAACCTATTTTTGTGTTCCTTGGACCCTAAACGCATATTTACTGTAAAATATGAAATTCGAAAATTTGCATGAAATCACAACTTGCAATACTTCAGTAAAAGTATGGGAAAATAAAAAAGTTTAATATCTGCTTACTCAAACCAGTTGAAAATGTAGAAGTTTCAATTTCGCTAAAATGTGGAGTTTTACCCACCATTTAATAATATAATGAGTGTAAACGAAAGTGGTTGATCCCCCCATTTTTTCTCACAATTTAAGAGGTAATGTAATTAAACTTGGGGATGTTTAATGTATTCATAAAAACACATTATACGAGCTCTAAAATGTATATGTTCGGCCATTCTAAATATAGAAGTGGGAACATCTTCCTGGTCAATTAAATCATGGAAATTATATGTTTCAGCTCTTTTGATGCATTTGCAATTTTTAATGAGGCAGATTTTATCAACAATACCTTTAATAAGTAAATTATCAAATAATAAAATTTGTGATCTATAAAATAAAAGCGTCAATTACTAAAATGAATTGCCAATACCTTGAAAACAAACTGCATTTGCATTGTTTTCGATCGTCAAGTACAGGATAGCGCGGCAACAACAGGTTGGAGAAGGCAAGCTAGCATGGACAACTGAAAGATGCCGTCGAGTGGTCCCTTTTTAAATTTATTTAATTCGCTACTAAACGGTTTGCTTGATTTAAAAAAAATTTAAAAACTACTATAAGCCTATTAAAACAGCTAACATCAGCATCAGCTGTTTTTTTGCATAAATTTACTCGTTTTCCAGTAAATGCGATGTTTAGTAAACTACGACAATTGCAATTTTGCCGTATTACGATAAAACAGCATGTTTGTTTCACAAGCCCGTATATGACTGTGTAATTTATAAACATTAATAATTTACAAATATTTATGTAATACAAGAACAGACTATAGCCACCCCATAGCTGCCTGCTACAATACTCAGTGGTCAAAACATTTTAACGTTTTAGTGCAGACAAAAGTCGCTTGGCTTGGAATTGCACTCTATTAATTATGGAGCCATATGAATTGCCTGAGATAGGTGAAAACTACAATAAAACAGCTTTACAATGATGTACCATACTTCCCCACAGATTTCTAAATTAGAAATCTGTGTACTTCCCTTATTGCTTAAAATCAGGGACATGCACTGAAATAACATAATGGTTTGGTTTTCGATTACGGTTCAAATTGTAATATTTTTTGTTTACGGTATTTTCTTAAGGCTCTATAGCTGTAAGAATACATTTAAATCAAAACATTAAAAGAACTGGTAGATTACGCAATTCTTTGAAAGTTCAAATTTTAATGAACTTTGGGTTGAGGAATAGCTTCAATGTTTAGAGTACAATCTGAGCAATAAACATGTCAGCTAATTATTATAACATTATTATGGAAATTAAATACAGGATGAGCTTTTTAATTTATTTTATAAAGAAATATTTAAAAACACTGACTACATATCCTTGCTCGGTCTGAATCAAACCCCAGAAAATTGTTTTAGTTCCGCTACGCTCCGAACACGGCCATTTCATTATAAAACATCCATGACAGTATAATTCCCGATTAATCGTAATCGCCGATTATCTTCACGATTATTGCAATTAGTATGCGCTACGCGGCAAATCGGTGCTTGTTTATCGGCCGTGCGGCGCAGTGCGCTGTCAGCGCGTACGGATTCGGGGAATACCCGTGCTGAGCGCTAAAACGTAGTATTCGCAGTTCACATAAGATGTTGGCAAATATATCTATTTTTGACTTCTTCCTATCCTTTTTATGATAGAAAATAACTGTTTGCCTGCATAATAAAACATCACTTCTTTGTCCTGTTTATTCAAAAAAAATAATCGTAATCGTACGATTATTGTTTTAATAATAGTAATCGTAATCGCAAAAGTACTAATCGTTTCATTACTAAATAAAATCGAGAGTGTTTCACTAAGTAAAATTGTGTATTGTTTTAACATGTAACTTTTGAAATGGTACAATAACGTGCATAATTTGGCAGTAAGTTTCGAATTGAGTAGAGTTACATAAAAGTATTGATTTATTATATAGTTTACTTGAACTGCCTGCATTATAAAGTAATTTTTACTTGTACATAAAATAAAAATTTAATGCTGCAATATAATTCACAGAAGAGGGAGATTAGCATAGTGGTTAAAGCCGTAGCTGTCATGCTCTTGGACACCGGTTTGAACATCGGATAGTAACATAATTTTTTTTTAAGTTTTTGGCCCGTCTTGGTTGAGAATCCATTAGAAATTAAGTTTTGGGGTCAGAGGGTTACCCGTTATATAGCAGTTATGCGTTCATCCGAGGTCAGTGAAGTGGGAAAATATGGGCCTAGCCAGCTACCGCATGTAAAAGTTAAAATTACAAAAATTAAATCTAGGTGGAATTTAACTTATGGGTGTCTCTACTGTATGAATGCTTGCGAGTCTTGATCTTGGTTCATCAAAACACTTTCGTCGATCTATATAAATTTTTAAATTAATAATAATTCAAAATAACATTTAAGATACATAACAGAAATGTTATCTGGTCAGATATTAGGTTACAGTTGTTATTTTAATATGGATCAAAGATAATCAGCAATGCAACTTACTTAACAGTAAGTTTAGTAAAAAAAAAATCATAATAAAAGGTATTTAGTTTCCATGTAATTCTAACAAAAAAAATCCCTATAATACTGAATCAAATATAATTTAATTCTAGTCACTGCAACTTTTTTCCTAACACATTCTGTTCATTGATCAGGCACGATCGTTTCCCAGCTTCGGGTAACCTCGGGTTGTTTAAATATTGTTAAATAATCGTTTTGAAGTATGAAAATCCATTATTCACATGACATGTATTGCCTGCTCGCGAATATACCTCCATATTTTCGTTGTCACCGATTTATTCTTGTTTATTGCCATTGAATTTCCGTTCTACTGCTGCGGTTGCCCAGCTATTGCCGTGATTGCGGAGTTACTGCCCTTTTATTGCAGAGTAATTTCCCAACTATTGCCGTATACCTATTGCCACTAGTGAGACACCCCTTGAATAAAACCCATGTACACCACTAATAGAAAAATTCAGTTTCATAACATTTTAGCTGTCCGTATGCCAACACGAAAACTGAGATCCAGATCAACAATTGTGTACATTTTCCGGAATTTTCATGTGAAAATAACTTTTTTAAGAATCACTTTCGCCAACATAATTTTTTTTTTAATGTGAACTATAGACCCCCTATTGTCATCCAATTTTCCAGGTATTTCCCTAGGCTGCATCATCTGCATATTTTTCAAACACTGAGTACTCTCAAAGCAAACATGAAACTTTTTTGTGTAATCGCATTCGCAACTTTTACGCTACAGAGTTACCTAACTTCTTAAAAGGAAGCAGACATTTACTATTTACATTATTTTCATACGAAACAAAATTTTGTCTGCGGTTTCACTATTTTCTTTTCAGTATCTTCAGTAAATTCGCAGTAGAGAACAAAACATTTTACCTACTCTCTAATATTTACGCAGTTCGGATTTGCATTACAGTACCTTCTCCTTCTTGTAGTGCCATATCCTATTCAGGGCCTTGGCGACATATCTCCTATATCTGTGTTCGGTGCGTGGCAATATATAATTTGCACAAACAGATATAGGAGATCTATAGTTTAACGTGGGCTCCGAACCACAAGAAGTGCATGCACTTCTTCTCCAGAGAGGTTGTCCTAGGGAAAAATACACCTCGCTGGTTTCCCGTTACCTTGCGAGGGAGAACGACTGGGCCGGGAGTCAAATCCTGATCCGCTGCATCGGTAGCCCATACGCTTACCACTGAGCTAGGACCGCTATTACACAACCAAAGTCAAGCCAAAGTTTTGACTGGTTACAAACCTGTGACCAACCAAAAGGGCTAAACATGTGGAATATAAAGGTTAAATGCTTATAAATTTCAGTTCAAAAAAATAACAAATAACTGAAATAAATTTTTAATTGTTTAAGAACTCTAGTAGATGTCGAAAGAAATGGCTGCACAATTTAAGTAATTGTTTGTGCAATTGTAAGCCTTTTCTTTATGCCTAAGCCTACTTACTATAACACATGTTTCAGCCAGTTTATTATAATGTTGACCTATTTTTGTTTTTTCAAAAGCTAAGTGTAAACAATAACAGTATGGCACATCACCATACAGCTGTTTTATTGTACTTTTCTGTACTTAGTGAATTTACAGAAGTCATAGCCTACTTTAATATACTATTTTTCATTAAAAAATCTGCTCTGAATTTTAGATTAGAGTGTACCACCATAAAGTATTTTTAGCACAGATTTCAAATAATTGAAAATATATAGGGTGTTCCATTAAAAAGCAAAAGTTATATACTCTAATGCAAAAATAGTAGGCTGTGCTTAAAATTGGTATATAACACTTTGTGCTATACATACCCGCATTTAAAACAAAAAAAATTCGTTTCGTTACCTTTATAATAACGAAAGTTACAGGCTGTAAAGTGATTTATAAACACCCTGTAGAGTAAAATGGTAAAAATCAGCTGTTGCTGTTTGCTGCTAAGAAGAATGTTGTACTCTCTGCAATCGCAGCCGCATACTGTTCAAGACTAGTTGCAACAGAGTCTATGACTGTAGCTTTAAATTCATACACTTATCGGCCATAACGTCATGCAAGATTTCAGTATATTTAATACTTACCGTTACACCATATTTAAGCGCTATTCCTTGTAAAGTGTCAGAACTTGATACAATGTGTTTAATCAAGTTTTGATTCCGTGTAATGTGTTTACTAGTACTTCCATATTTTTTTAAAGATTTTGCGGAATCACGAATAGATAATTTTTCATAGGATCGCAAATCTTCCATTTTTAGCAATTAGCAATTTAAAACGAAAATGACCTTTTTTACGTGCTTACATAGCTGCACAGGAATTATTCATTAGCAAATGCCTGTAATAAAAAAGTTATTACATCAACATAGTGCATAGTGATTATATTGGAAGATATTTACCTGAACTGGGTTCTGACAAAATGCTACATCAGCTGCAGCATGAAAATAACTTATTGTTGCACTTTGTTGAAATGTTATAACTATATTTACATCGTCAGTGCGTAAATAGTTCTTTGCGATATACAACGCAAATTATGGAAACTTCCTTCTTGACTGCTTAACCTACAATAATACATTGCATAGGTACTGCTACTGCTTATCACAGCCACAGAACATTAAACCTTTCACAGCTGCCTATCTTCAATTTTTCAGAATGTTGTGAAAGTATTATATATAGTAATTAATATATCGGCTACAAGGGAACTTATAAATAAAAAAAATACTACATGCCCCTAAACTAGGAAACGTATAAAACGTTAAATTTCACTTACAAAGAAAACTTAAAACTGGTTAGGCGGTAAGCTAAAAGTCTTTTAGTTAAAATATAATATCTCAAACTATGAAGCAGGTTGCGAGTACAGTACGAGAACGAAGTATGTTACTTTAGCCACTACTAGAGCTTTCCACGGTTTTGACACTTCGAGCTTCCGGAAGCGGTTTCTTATTAACTACATTAAAAAATAATAAATGAGTCTGACAGCACAGATAAAGAGAGGTTAGTCTGACAGTCTTTAATGAAAACTGAATAGAAACGGCTTCTACTACCTACGGATATTTTTACAAAAGTACCAATATACAAAAGTTGTTACAGTAAAATGTGGATATAGTGTATTTAATTATTATCGTCGTGGAAAATCTTTAACATTTTCAGAATGTCTTATCAGTTATACAGAAATACAACATTAGGTCATACTTTACAAGAAAGTTTAGATGAACTTATTCAAGTAAGTGGCCTTAATTTCATCCCTTGACTTACCTACTGCTAATTTTTTTGTGTATAAGAAGTATATTGTATGCTGCGATTAGGAGCAGTACTTTTATCAACATAATTATTTTGTCTTATAATCTAGTAGGCTAGAGTTAAAACCTCTACTGGTTCCTATTGATGAGATTATTATCTTTCTCAAGATGTTGTATTTACTCTGCTTGTCTGCTTTTACAAGAATTTGCTCTAAATGTTTGAGCCAAAGTAGTTCATGGGCCCTGCCTGCCTAAACAGAATCATGTTTCTGCTTCTACCTGCTGTGTCTGGACATGAGCAGGTGCTAGAACTACGCCTACTTAGATTGTTTGAACCTTGGGGTGGACAAGGATTTGATCTTAGTATATCTGGTTTGTCAGGACAAGCATATGTAATCGACTTATGTCTGTTAACTGTTTGTGAACCTATACAAGGTAATGTTTCGTAAGACATTGCGGACAGTTCTGCCCCAGAAGCTTATTTCTGCTATTATGAACGAGAATGTATTAACGATAATTATCAACTTAAACACAGTAGGTAACAAGGCTATATAGGTTATCGGAAATGCTGATTCTTTTTGTATAGTACCGTCAAACTGGGCGAGTTGAATTCTCGGTACGAGTCGGATCAAAAGTGAGTTTCTTATTGTTACATAACCTCATCTGACTATGGGTAACTTTTAAATTTGAGACTTGAAATAAAGAGAATTGTCGGGAATTTACGTCGAAAAAAATTATTAAAAACAGACAAGTAAAATACAAATTTTAAATTGCTTGTAAAATTTCATGTACCACTTAATTTATTTGCTATTATTTGATTTTCTACGATTTTAGTTTTAATTTTTAAGTAATTATTTGGAGTTGCTAGGATCATGATAAGAAGATATAAACGTCGACCAGGTTCAAAGGTGTATAGACATTGTTCTGATAAAGAACTAAAACGTGCAGTAGGCCGAAAACAATAGTGATATTGACTTAAAACAAATTATTTATGACTGAAGTGCCTATCAAACTAAGTTGACATGGATACTAATTTACAACTGATCTTTAATATTTTTGGTATAAACTTTTCATTACAGGAGTTACGATAGTATTTAGTGGAATATCATTATCATCGCCCAAAACATGTGTCGAATCACTATATATGGTTTTTTTTAAATATACTACAGTCACAGAAGACACCATGTCGCATATTGAATTCCTTACATTCTGCTAACACTTGAAATAATTTTAATCCGCCCAAAATAGATAATTTTTAATAAATACTCAAATATGTCTTGTTTGACAGTACATTTATATATTTCAAGTTCCATCAAAATCAAACCACCGGTTTGGGTGGTATGAGAGAATGAAAGAACACAAATGAGGAATTTTGTGTGTGTTTCTGCCCTTGAAGAACTTACCTCAACCTAAAATCATTTTCCTTTTATTTTTGTCAAGTTTTGTAATCACAAAGTTATAATTTTGAAGGTGTTGTGATCATTCTTCACATTTAATTTTGAATCACTTTGTATATACTGATAAAACATAAAGGTACTCTTACTATACTGTACTTAAGGCTAAGCTTTTAAAAACTATGGCTATAGGTTAATTTTCATAACGTATTATGTGCAGCGAATTATTTCTCAATTCTACTTATTAGATTGATTCATCAACATATAATATACGTTGAGGTTTAAATATTAAATTGATTTGAATATTGCATCTCACATACTCTAGCATTTTGCATTCAGTCGATCCTAACGGCCATACCTAGCTTTTGCCTAAATCGGGTTCGGTTTTATTATAGTTTTGTAAATTTAATTTTTAGTCCTCTTGATCTGTTTTTCCTTGATACTTAAATCTGTCAACCTGTTCAAAGTTATATGGTTTTCCTTTGTTCGTCGTTATGGTTAATCTATTTGAACTATTACACTCTTGCTCTGTCCATGTCATGTATTTGGTTTTCTTTTCGTTTAAATTTAGTCTAATTTTCTGTTCTGCTTCTTCTAACCTCAAAATTGCCATTTTTAATTGTGCCTTGCTTCTCGTTAATATCGCCAAATCGTCTGCAACTGCCAAGCATTGATGTTTGTTGTGGTATACTAATCCTGTTCTGTTTAGTTCTGTTTTTCTAATGACATACTCTAATAATGCACAATTGAACAGTATTGAGGACAGTGGATCGCCTTGTCTTAATCCTTCGTGTACTTCAAACTTCTCAGACACTTTATTCTCTATTCTTACCATATTGGTTGTTTGTTGTAGGGATAGTTTTGTTTTATTAGTTTTTCATTTACACCTAATCCTTCCAATACTTTGTATAATACTTTTCTATTGATAGAATCAAATGCCTGCTTGAAGTCTATGAATATTAAAAATGCTTCCCTTCTATATTCATGGCTTTCGGCCTGTATTTCTCTCAGTACGAATAATTGGTTCGCTTTCCCTAAATCCTTCAGGTGGGTTGCTAGGATTTTATAGACTACATTTAGTAGTGCAATACCTCTGTAATTTTCACAGTCTGATTTATCTCCTTTTTTATAGATCGGTAATAATACCGCTTCATTCCACTGTTGAGGCAATTTTTCTTGAATCCATATTTCTCTAATCAGTTGCCAAACCCATCTCGCCAGCTGTTTCCCGCTGTACTTATACAATTCCGCATGCAGTGCATCCTTTCCAGGACTATTGTTATGTATCCATTATATATTTTTACACTTTTATGTAAAATGCTGTTCATGGACTTACTTAGTTCTCCTCTTCTTAGTAATATAAAAAAATTTCTTTGCCTTGTTAAATAATCATGTACTTCAGATACTTTCATTAAACTACCTTTTAAATATTTTGGCAGCTTATTATTAATAATCATATAAATAAACATCATAGCCTTAAATTTCAATAATTCGTTAATACTTAAGAAATTTAAGCTTTCCAACATGTCACCAATTCTCATATATCTATTACAATCCAATCATACCCTCATTACTCTTTTTTGCAGCTTTTGTAAATTATATATGTCAGTGTCGGTCATACTAAAAATAATTGTACTGCAATACATAAAATGTGGCACGATGATTGAAATATAAATGCTTATTTTAGCAAAGAATGATAAACAAGAGCCAATTTTACACAAAAAAAACCATTTTCTTTCCTATCTTCTTATGAAGTACATGTGGGGGATTTTTAAACGTTAATTTTCTATCAATAATAACACCTAAATATTTGACTTCTTCGACAATTTCTAAATTAGCCTTTACAATTTTTCACTAAAAATTGTTTTCATTAATAAAATTAAAATTCCACTCAGTACAAATACACATTCCCTTAGTTTTGTTTATATTTAATTTTTAGTTATTTCCTTCAAGATACATACTAACTATCATCATCATCATGTAGCAGCTAGTCAATCCATTGTTGGATATAAGCCTCCTCAAGTTGCTTCCATGCTATGCGGTCCTCAGCTTGTCGGGACCATAGTTTTCCTGTAGTTTTGTCTATGTCATCTTTCCATCTGGCTCTTGGTCTGCCTCTATTCCTTTTACCCTGCCTTAGTCTCCATACCATCACCTTCCTTGTCCATCTGTTGTCCTGAATTCTTGTTATGTGCCCGGCCCATCGCCACTTTAAACTAGCTATGCGTCTTGCTACGTCATCCACGTTTGTTTTCTGTATTATATGTTCATTTCTTATCCGATCTTGCAGCCTCACTCCTAGCATAGCTCTTTCCATTTTCCTTTGGCATCGTTTAATTTTTTCCATTGTTGTTTTCTTTAGGGTCCATGTTTCGGATGCATATGTTAGTATTGGTAGCACGCATTGGTTGTATACTTTTGTTTTAGATACTGTGGTAGTTTTGTGTTGAATACTTGGTTCTTAAGTTTACCAAATGCTGCCCATGCCATCTTTAATTGTCTATCAATCTCCGCTGATTGTGTCTCCTCGGTTAGTGTTATTTTCTGACCCAGATAAACGTACTCGTCTACCACTTCTACTTGTTCGTTTCCCATTTCGATAGGTGTTGCATCGTTTTTATTCGTCATTATTTTTGTTTTTGAGATGTTGATTTTGAGTCCTATTCTCTCTGTAGCTGATTGTAGTTGTCTTAGCATTCTTTCTGGGTCGTGTGCTAGTAGCACAATATCATCTGCGAAACGTAAGTTCGATAGGTACTCGCCATTTATATTTATACCCATGTTATGCCAGTCTAGGGTCTTGAATGCATCTTCCAAGCTGTTTATGAATAATTTGGGAGAGATAGTATCTCCCTGCCTAATTCCTCTGTTGATTAGGATGGGGTTGGTGTCCTCTATTGTGTGTATGATAATCTTTGATCTTAATCGTTTTAGATTAATAATAAGGTTATAATGGGAGGTGAAGGAGATGAGTGCAGCCAAAATACTGAAAATTGTTTTAAATGCTGCAAGAAAAAATTAAATGCACTTTTTATATGTATTGAGTGTGGTGAAATGTATCATAAAAGTTGTGCAGAGAGGGTGAAAGTAGTAAAAGTAATTCGGCTGAGGCAGCGCTCGCCACGACGCCTTGCGGCCAACTTAGTAACTGCCTGAAGCGGGGTCAAAATAATTCTGTTCATGTTATGTATGTTTGTAGCAGTCGTTTCTACTGGTGTGTTTTGCGTTTAAAAATGACTTCGCATGTAAAATTGTGTGCAAAAATAACTGTTGTGTACCACAGTGTTCTTCAACTTACAATGCAGGGGTGTCTTTGCATAAATTTCCCGTTTACAGTAAGTTGATGTTTGATAAATGGGTGGTAGTTTTAAGAATGGGAAAGAAAGTTTCGAAACACATGAGAGTGTGTAGCCTGCACTTCAAAGATGCAGATTTTTATATGAAAGGTAAGTAATCACCCAATATATTCAAACTTAAATGAAAATTACAAAAAAGTACCATAAATCATCAAAAGTGAGGTTGTGAATATAGATGGCAAAACGCAGAAGTTCGTAATTTCAATAATTTTAGTTTATTTTCTTTACAGATTATGTTAATCAGAGATTCAGATTAAGAAAAACAGCTGTGCCATCTCAAAACTTGCCTGTCCGCTCACACGATTGTTTAGTTAATACAGAAAGAATACAGCAACGTAAAGCAAGAGCTGAGAGGCGAATTCTAAATCGGTTGCAGCAGACTGAAGCACCGAAGGTAGAACAATCACCATTTATTAATGAACTATCACCTAATGCAGCGGATGTAGAAATTCCAGTTGCCAACAGCGAAGCGATTGAAAATTTGTTACATTTTAAAGAAAATCCTGTGTTATTTAACAAAACTTACGAAGAAAAGGGTATTCAAGTCAACACATATGAAGAATTTGCATCTTACGACATAGAAAAGTTGTTAGATAATGACTATAAGTGTCGAGTGTTAACAGAATTGGTCAATTTAACATTTTTGGTGTTTTGGTTAATGCTTTGTCAAACTTCTCAACAAAGAATACAAATATGTCGCCGAAGCAAAAAATTATACTCACTCTAATGAAATTGAAATTAGATTTATCATTTACTGCATTAGCTGTGTTGTTTAAAATTAGTTCAAAGACAGCTAGGTTTTATTTTTATGATACACTAGGACAGCTAAGTATACTATTAAAGCCATTAATTAGATTTCCTCCAAATGAACAAATTTTAAATAACTTGCCTCTTTGTTTTGATCAGTATCGATCAACAAGAATAGTGTTTGATTGCACAGAAATTGGAATAGAAAAAAGTAAATGTGTTACTTGTAGAATCAAATCGTATTCATATTATAAAGGAAATAATACAATAAAATATTTAATCGGCGTTGCACCTTCTGGGTTAATAACTTACCTTAGTAAAGGATATGGTGGTAAAGCATCCGATAAGGCAATTTTTAATGCAGAATGTTTAATAGAAAAATTAGATCCTGGTGATGCAATTATGGTAGATAAAGGCATAATGATTGCAAATGAGTGTGCCCAAAATTTTATTAAATTAATTCGACCCCCATTTTTGCGAAAAAAAAAACAACTTTCGAAAAAAGATGCAAAAAAAACAGCGTCTATAGCACGAGCAAGAGTGCATGTAGAACGTACAATTCAAAGAATAAAAATTTTCAAAATGTGTAAAGGGACATTATTGTGGAAGATTTTACCGTATATGGATGATATTATGATTGTTATAGTAGCATTAACTAATTTAGGTCCACCAATATTAGGCGATGATAAGTTCCCAAAATAGTAATAAGTTTCCAAGATAGTAGTAATAATAAAATAGTAATAAAGGTGAAAGAGTAGTATTTAGTATAATTTTAATTGCCTCTCGAATAAAGTTGATTCTAAAATAAAAACACCTTTTACTTGTATCTGTATTTATTTGACAATTGACATAATAAAATGTAATGATTATCTGTATATAAAATACTTAATTAAATAATTTAATAATTGAAATTTCCCTATTATAATTAATTTCATCTATTGTGTAGGTTTTCTATAAACTGAGTACTCAAATTTATTAGTTGAATTAATTTTTATGTTTAAATCTAAAAAGTTAATGGACTTATTTTGTTCAGTTTCTAGTGTAAATTTTATGTTTGGGTGCAAGCCGTTAATGAAAATTACAAATTCATTAATTAAATCAAATGAACTATTAAAACATGCTGAAATGTCATCAACATAACGAAACCAAAATATAACTTTCTCAGATTGATTTGATTTGAATATTTGATCTTCTAGATTTTCCATAAATATGTTAGTTAAAAGAGGTGAAATTGGACTTCCCCTGGATAAACCATCTTTTTGGAAATAATAAAATGTGGTTGACATTGTTTATTTAAAGTAGACTTTAATACGAAGTGGCGGCTGCAAATTTGACAACTGTATGAACTAAGCTTTGACATTGTGACGCAGGGTATAAACATTTTTTGGTATGAAATTTAGCAATAGCTTCCATTTACTCTTTCTTCTATTAATATGACCAAGTACATTTATAATTAACCTTTTTGATAATTTGACAGCCACCAGTCGAGATTAAGGTCTATTTTTACAAATATTTCTAAAATGCTACCAATAGCAGGGTTTTATGTAGTTTTGAAAAAATTAGAAAAAAAAAACAAACACAGTATTGCAAAACCTATGTAGAATGATGCATATTAACTAATTTTTGTAAACAAAAGTTAAAATAGACGAAATGCAATCTACTAATTAATGATGTTATAAATGGTTCATCTCTTGCAACTTCAATAACTAGAATGTCATCATCATGGGAACTATAGACAACAAAGTCACAAAACTGCAGGTATAAAATTGCCATGCTTAGTTGCAGTTGACCATAGTACATATGTTTGGTATTTAAAGAATATGGAAATCGCTTTGTATGGTCATATTTTAAATACCGCAAGTCGCGCACTAATTCATTAATATTTTTGTTTGCACCTTGCACAGGACACTTAAATTCAGTTAATCTGTAAAACCGCCCTTCGAACATTTTTAAACCATCTGGGCTGCAAGCAAGCCATGGGAGTATCGGATTTACTATAAGTCCTGTTTGATAAACCATTCCAAATTGTTTTTCATATCTTGCTCTAGCTGCTGGTTCGTGGAGTTTTCCATACTCGGTATACTTGTCACCGTTAAATGTTGGATTAAAGTATGCTTCCATCTTCTTAGTCCAATTTGCATTTTTGTTCTTGCAATAAGTGTACAACTCATAACAACGACTGGCAGTTATTCTACATAGTCGAGCTGATCTCCATAGATGATTAGCTTGACCTAAGGTGTTTGCAGCCAGGTCCAGAGCACTATCCATTGATATTAAAATACTTTCAGTAAAATATTTGTTTATCTCTGGACTTAACTCAGGCATTGGAGGAATGCATGCACATTTAAAACTAAGGAAATTTAACTTTAAACATTTTTTTATTACTGAGTTAACTTCCTCAGTTTTTAATGTATCTGACCTTGGAATTGCCTCAATACTATTAAGAGGTGTGCGTTTCTTAAGATGTAAGGCAGCCTCAGAATTTGGAGCACCTGCATTTCTTTAGTAACATATTAGTACAATGCAAATGTGTAAGATCAAAACATGTTGATGCTTTCGTTGACTTATCAGAAAGTCGTATTAATTTACGTATTATGTAAATTGATCAGTAATTGAACAAACAAAACTAGGCAGTGAGAAGGAAACAATCGATTTTTATAATCTTCATACCTTTAAAATAACAAAAGAAACACAACGTCTTTTCTAGGAACATGGTATTTCTTTTGTTAAAATTAATTTAATTCTACTTGAAAAGTAGGTCGTAATTTTATTAGCTTTTACCTTGTCCATGTTTCAAATACTTACCATGAATCAACTTCTGAAATGTATCCTGAATTATTTTCGGGTCTATGTCGTTCAAAACTTTAGCACATTTATTTTTCTGTACGTGACAAAAACCTTCAATTGACTCTATACTTTCAGAATTTAAATGGAGCTTTCTTTTTCCCCAGGCTTGTTCAAGATCAGTGCAACTAAGCTGCTCCAGTTGGTTTCTGTAATATTATTTCTCAAAAATGTAATTGCTGTTACTTTATTCATAAATAAGTATAACTTACCGGTTTATAAATAGTAAACATGCAACTATATGTTTACATTTACCACCTGCCCCAGCATTACAACTGCAAGTGCAGATCCATTCACGTGGTATAGCTAGAATGTAAACATTACATTAAATTTTAAATAGAATTTATTAAATAAATACCTAATAAAAGAATTTCTAAAACTACTTACATGACTTGAAAGACAATTTGATTGCATGCGGAGGTCCTTTTAATTTTGAGGTCTGTTGACACAATACCACAACTTCACTGTTATTTTCAGCACTAACACCGCACATTACAATGTGTCCAGCATTTAATACAGCTTCACCTTCTATCAGCGGCCTCGAACCAATTTCAATGTAAGTCAAAATATCAAACAAACTTATTGCAAACATTTTAAAGAGATTTATGTCTGGAACCTAATGGAGCACGTCAGTTTCCCGCCTAAAACGACCCGCAACTGGCCGCCATAGTAGATCCATTGCAGCGCCACCTATATTCAGTTCCGCCCCCGAATAGATAAAACGAGAATTATTTGTTGCAAGCCCAACCTAACCTCAACTAATGATGTGGTAAATGGGAAAGGGCAGGAAGTTGGTGATAAAAGTGAGAATACTGATGTTAATATCAGAGAAATCAAGTTATTGGAGAAACTCATTAATGAAATGGAAGACAAAAACTCATTACTAAAGGAAAACAATGCCTTACTTACGGAGAAGGTCAATGAACTGAGGAAGTTAGTAAGCAAAGGGGATACCGAAATACAGGAAATACCCAGTTATGCAAAAGCAGTTAGAAAGAGTGACAACGCGTTACTTATCAAACCAAAAGCGAAGCAAGATGGGAAAAACAGGACCTAAAAAGTAACATCAACATTTCAGATTTGAATATTTAAGCATTTCGAGAATTTCTAATACTAAAGATGGGGGGATGATTTTAAACTATAGTAATAAGGCAGACAGGGAAACTTTCAAACAAGAAGCGGTATCAAAACTTGGTAATAATTATAAAATCAACATAGTAGGGGCACAGGCACAAAAACCTAGAATAAAGATAGTAGGAATGGACGAGGAATAAGATGGGCAGCAATTACGAGAGATGATTATATTGGAAAATCAATTTGTAAAAGATGATGCAGTAATAAACTTGATAGTTAGCAGGAAACTGAGAACTAATATAAATAAATGGTTTGCGATTGTAGAATGTGATGTGGAAACTTTTAACAGAATAATGAACAATGGAGCTTTAATTATAAATTATACAGGGTGTGCAGTTTACGAATATGTTAACCTTAAACGGCGTTTTAAATGCGCTGGTTTCGGTCACTTTGCTAGAGACTGTAGTAAATTGCAAATATGTCTTAAATGTGGTAGCGAGCAACACCTAGCGGAGGATTGTAAAAGTAATACGAAAAATTGTCCCAATTGCATCGAAGCAAATAAGAAATCTGCACTGAAACTGAGTGTTAGTCATTCGCCTTTTGATCCAGAATGTGAATGCCTGAAGAAGAAAATAAGAAGCTTGAAACAACTAATGAATTAGCATAGCAATTAAATAACGAGGAGCAAGAGTCCACCAACAGTTTCAATAAGTATATAACATCAGGATTAGTGACGGGTGTCAATAAAGTGCTGAAAAGATGTCGAACTGTTAGTGGAAAGTTGGTGAAGTTTAATTTGTACTATCAGAATGTAAGGGGGCTGCGGACTAAAAGTACAAAATTGTTTTTAAGTGTACTAAGCTCTGACTACGACGTAGTGCTGTTAACGGAATCAGGAGTGAATGAAGGTTTTTTTGATCAGGAGCTCTTTGATGATAGGTACTGCATATTCAGAAGAGATAGATGCTACAGTCAACTTCAGTGGCAAAGAGGAGGTGGAGTAATTATGGCAATCAAGAGGCAATATAAAGCTAAAATGATTCAATCAGGGTCATACGATTTTATGGACTACTCAGTGGTTGAAGCCAGAATTAAGAAAATAAAGTGTGTTATTGTGCTGTGCTACATAAGGCCTGGAGCAAATGAGGCCACCTATGAAAATATAATTAATACATTGGAAATTGACAGGTACCATATGAGTGACCATGATGTTTTAATAGCTGGAGATTTTAACTTGCACTTTGAGGGAGATGTGATACCAGATTTGAGCGATAGAAAATGCAATCTGGTAAGTAACTGGATGATAGCTAATAATCTTCAACAATTAAATAAAATTTTAAATGAGGATGGAAAAACACTTGATTTGGTAATGTCGAATAGAAATATGTTGGTCAAACATGAAACGGAGCCACTAGTAAAAGAAGATAAAAGGTACCATCCGGCATTACTAATACAGATGTATATCGAAAAAACGACTGATAGTATCGATATGAAACTTTCTCAATTTAACTTTAAGAAGGCTGATTTTGAAAAAATGTGTTATATGATGAATGAAGTAAATTGAACCCAGAGGTTAAAAATGGAATGCACAGAAAATTTAAGTGTCAATGAGGCAGTATTGAAGTTCTATGAAGTCATTAATTCAGTTTTTATAGCATGTGTTCCTTTGATAACTAGGTTTAATAACAAATTTCCAAAATGGTTCAATCGGGAAATACGTAGTAAGATTAAGCTGAAGAAGAAATTTCATAAGTATTGTAAGAGGAGAGGGAGAAAAGGAGATTTCTATAAAGAGAAACTTACAGAAATCAAGAAGGAATTGAGAAAGTTAATAAAGGATGCATTTGACTGTGAAGAGAGTATTAATATACAACCAAAAATGGTCTGGAATTTTATAAATGAGCAGAGAAGATGTAACAGGTTAGGAAACGAATTTTATATTGGAAATAAGGAAATACAGGGGGATCAGAATATAGCTAATGCCTTTGCGGAATTTTTTGAGTCAGTATATACTAGAGATAATGCGGTGCACGATGGTGAGTTGAAACAATACAACTTGGATGCTTTTAACTTTAACAAGGAAATAAAAGAAGCAGAGGTGGAGGTAGCAATTAAGAAACTCAAGGCGAAGTCGGCTATTGGACCTGATCAAGTACCACCATACGTAATCAAGGCTTTTTCAAAGCAACTTCTTCAACCTTTGCAATTTTTATCTAATTTGGCATTAAAACAGAAAGAATTTCCTGAAAGATGGAAGGAAGCAAGAGTTGTACCAGTTTATAAGGATGGCCCAAAAAACGAGGTTACAAACTATAGACCTATTTCAATTATTTCGTCTATTGCAAAAGTGTTTGAATTTATCATATTTGAAAGAATACATGGTCATGTAAAGAATGTCATTTCAAATTATCAGCATGGATTTACAAAAAAAAGAAGCACCGTTACTAACTTAGTAACTTTTAACAATTTTGTATTAGGTCAATTAGGTAATAAATCGATTGCATCTTCACTGACTTCAAGAAAGCCTTCGACAAAGTGTCTCGTGAGGTCCTTCTGGCTAAACTGAAGCAATATTCTTTTGGTGAACAAGAAGTTCAATTTATGAATACCTACCTAGTTAACAGGAAACACGTAGTGCAAATCAACGGCAGTGTGTCAAAGGAATTTAGTCCGAGTAGTGGTGTTCCACAAGGCACTTCATTGGGGCCCTTGCTGTTTACGTTGCTAATAAATGACTTACCTGAAGTTCTAGAATCCGCCAATGGTCTACTCTTTGCGGATGATTTTAAATTATATCGAAGTATTGCAACAGTGCATGACTGTAGTGAATTACAAGAAGATTTGAACAGAGTATTGAGCTGGGCTGAAAACAACAAGCTGTTTTTCAGTAAGTGTAATGTAATCACGTTTTCTAGAAGCTCAAAGTCTATTTGTTATACGTACAATATGCTAAACAAGGAAGTTAGTAGAGTGAAGCAAATAAAGGATTTAGGTGTTATCATAACCCATAATTGGAATTTTAATGTTCATATTAATAAAATTGTTATTGATTATGAAAAAGCGTTTGATAAGGTAAGACACGAACGCTTAATTAAAATCCTTAGAGAAATCAATCTGGATCCTTGGGATATTCGTATAATTGAAAACTTGTACTGGCAATAAAAAGCGGCAGCACAGGTAGACGGTGTATTAACTGACGAAATTGAAATCAAACGTGGGGTGAGACAAGGCTGCATATTGTCTCCGGGACTATTCAATCTGTACTTACAAGCCATTATAAATGAAGCATTAGATGAATCGGCGCCGGGCATAAATATTAATGGTAAAATTATAAATAATAGCCGATACGCGGATGACACTGTGGTTGTGGCCGAGAATTTAGAGGACCTAAAAATCTAATTAGAGAGAATAAACACTGTAAGCACTAATTATGGGCTAAAAATGAACATCAAGAAGACAAAGTACATGGTAGTAAGTAAAACACCCCAAGATTAGCTAATATTAATATTACCATTAACAACGAAGTCGTCGAACGTGTTGACAACTACAAATATTTAGGAACCTGGATAAATACAAACAATGACCAAACACAAGAAATTAACGCAAGAATTGCTATGGCTAGAGCGGCATTTATTAAAATGAAAAACCTATTATGCGATAAAAACTTGAATCATCCTCTAAGAATTAGGCTCACAAAATGCTATGTGTTTTCGATTCTGTTGTATGAAGTAGAGGCTTGGACCTTGAAGAAAAACCAGCTAAAAAAGTTGGAGTCCTTCGAATACTGGATATATCGAAGAATTCTGAAAATACCATGGACGGCGAGAATTACTAATGAGGAGGTCCTAAATCGAGTAAATAAAACAACGGAACTAGTTTTAAACATTAAGAAAAGGAAACTCGAATACTTCGGCCATATCAACAGAGGAGATAAATATAAAATTTTACAACTCATTATGCAAGGTAAAATTTCGAGCAGAAGATCTGTGGGAAGACGTAGAATGTCATGGCTGAGAAACTTACGTGAATGGTTCGGCTGCACTTCACTAGAACTTTTTCGAGCAGCAACGAATAAGGTGAAAATTACCATAATGATCGCCAACCTCCGGAGAGAGATGGCACCTCAAGAAGAAGAATGAAATTGTAAATAGAGCATATAAGGGACTAGGGTTTATACTTAGATGGAGCAAATCGTTCAGGAATATTACAACTTTTGTAAATCTATATAATGCATATGTTAGATCAATTTTGGAATATGCTTCCGAAGTTTGGTCACCACAAACCTATAGTCATAGTGACATGATTGAAAAGATACAAAAAAAATTTGTTAGATTTTTATTCTGTAAAGTGTTTGGGGTGTACCCTGGTTATCCGAATAAGATCTCGTATTTAGATCAAATCAACACAGTAAATGAGAATGATAATGTCAAAATTATTGCACTACAAAAAAGACGCGATTTAAAAGGTGTATTATTTCTGTGCCGACTTATACGTAACTTCTATTTTTGTCCTGATTTATTGCAAGTGTTAGACTTTAAAGTACCTGATGTAAGGTTACGACATAGGCATGTTACTTTCAGTATAACAATAAGCAACTCAACATTAGGCATTATGATTAATAAATAGATTGGAAAGAGTATCTGAACTAGATATATTTGCAATGACTGTTCAAGAAATTGTCAAGTTGTATGAGAAATTAGTGTAATAGGGGTGGATTTATACATATTATGTTAGTAATAACCTTTGTGTACATTTGTTTTCGTGTGTATGTATTTAGGTACCAGGAATATGTAAATGACATGTTTTGTGGTGTTTATTTCTGGTTACAATAAAGATTATTATTATTATTATTATTATTATTTGTATTCTCGTATAGGTCTTGGATTAAGCTTACATATCTATGGTCGATTCGACATCTTTTGATCGCGTCTATTATTGTGCTGAACCCTTGCCTGAACCCAGCCTGTTCTGGTGTTTGGTATGCTTCTAATTTATGGGATAGTCGATTGCTTAGTGTTTTTGTTAGCAGTTTATATAGGTGCGACATTAACGTTATAGGCCTACAGTTCTTCAGGTCTCTGTGGTTACCTTTTTTAAATATTAGTATCACCCTGGACGTTTTCCATTCTTTAGGTATTTTGCCAATTTCCAGGCATTGATTGAAAAGTATTTGTAAGTAATGGAGAAGTTTTTCTTCGCCCACTTTTAACATATCTATTAATACTTCATCTATCCCTGCTGCTTTGTTGTTTTTCATTTTTTTCATTGCTGCTTTAGTTTCGTATTTGCAGATTTGTGGGATGTCTTCGGTGTGGTGTCTTGTTAGCGTGCGCCTTCCTCTAGGGCTCTTTTGTATATCTGGTACTTCTGGTGTTTTGGTAGAATTGTTCTTCAGATGTCCTGTCTCTCACTTATTATTTGTCCTGTATCATCAATTATGTTTATTATTTCTCTTCTTCCTTCGCTTATTTTTTTCCTAAATATTTTTGGGCCCTTGTTATTTTCAATTATTTCTTCCACCATTCTTCCGTTATATTGTTTTACATCGTTTCTTACTTCTCTTCTGATTTGTTTATTTATTACTTTGAGATCTTCGTCTGTCATTTAGTTTTTCGTTATTTCTCCTTTGTATTAGTTTCTTTGTCGCTTCTGATATCTTACTCGGTGTTTGTTTCTTTGGTATAGCTTTAAGAATTTCCTTTGCATTGCTTATCAGTTTATCTGTTATATAATGATTTAGTGTATCACTATCTGTTCCTTGAATCATCAGATCATTTTCTAGTGATTTATTAAGGTTATTTCTGTAAGTTTCTTCGTGTTCTCTTAGTTCACTGAGCTTTATAGCTTTGTTTTTATTATTGGTTAATTTTCTTCTTTCTAATTTTTTATTTATTGTTATTTTTGCTCTCACCATTCGATGGTCGCTGGTTTGCACCTTGTTCAGTACAGTTACGTTACTGTGACTATGTATTTCCTGTTTGTAATTATGAAGTCTATTTCGTTTGTTGTTGTTCCGTCAGGGCTTTGCCATGTCCATTTACGGTGCGATTTCTTGTAGAAGAAAGTATTCATTATTTTTAATTGGTGTTCTTCCATGTAGTTTACCATGGCTTTGCCTCTGTTGTTACGAGTTCCTATTCCAAATTTTCCTATGCAAGTTTCACCGGGTTCTTGTATACCTATCTTTGAGTTAAAATCTCCCATTATTACAGTATAGAAGGTAGGGTTTTGTTCCAATGCTTTATCTAGAACTTCGTAAAATTCATCAATTTCGTCTTCTGTGTGTGTTGATATCGGGGCATATACTTGTATGATCTTAAGTCTGTATCTTTTTTTACTAACTATACTGAACTTATTTTTTAATATTTATATTATTTCAGTGTTTAGTATTTATATTTAATAGAATCATTATTTCCAGTATGGCCAAATTACCCCTCAATTAGGATCAAAAGTGTTACTGCAGTTTGATAAATCTATTAACCAGACTCTTGCAACTAGAGTGAAGTCTCGTTTAACATTTAAAGCTGGAAAATTAAATACCTATCGTTTCTGTGATAACGTTTGGACGTTCATGCTCAACGATGTGGAATTTAGAGAAGTTCAGGAAGTTACAAGGATTGATAAAGTAAAAATTGTAGCTTGTGATGGTAAAAGTAAGTAGATTTGGTGTGCAGATGTGTAGAATTTAATTATTTGAAAGTAATACAGTTCAAAGTTCTATAACTTTCAATTTCTGTGTATTGAATTTCCCTGTTTAACGATAAAGGGAAAAATTTCAGCACAATTTTACAAATTTACTTACAATACTCTGTTCTATAAGTTGAGAAAAAAATATAAATGAAGCACAATAAAATTTTTATAATTGTAAATAATAACTACAATTGATTTGCTGTATTTTAGATCACTCTGTAATTGTAAAATAGAAGAAATACTGTGCATTGAAGTTTGTTAAGCTGTAGACATGTAATAGGATAAACAAAATTTTGTGATTATAAACCACTGACACCTAAATTTATTAACTATTGCAATCGCATACTTTGATTATATCGTTCCCTGTTATCTTACGCTTATTTTTAAGAAAGTCTGACTAGTAGATTAAAAAATGTAATTTCTGATTAATTAAGATAAGGATGACACCAATAATTTAACTTGTGTATTTGTTTCAGATGTTGGAGAAGAAGGAAGCTCTAAGAAATAAAATACCTGCATAGTACTTGAACTTTTGTATGTGTTTAGTTTTAGGTGCTTATACATAACATGTAGGTTTAAAATGTAATCAATAAATAATTGTGGCAAAATAATTTTTGTTAACCTTTTCGCTGTTATGGACGTCTTAATATGTCTTTTGAAGTCGTGCTACTGTTGCGATGGACACATATAATTGTCTGGATTTTCTGTCGCTGACTGCAATTACGTATAAAGTCGTTTTCGTATGTATTACCATTAGTAAGGTTTGATTCAACATTTTGCTACCTCGTAAGGCGCCACCTGTTTTTTAGCGGTATAGTTTTGTATATTTTTTGTGTATAGTAGGCGTTTTGCTTTATTGTAGGCAGGTTTATAGGCGTGTATTTATTATTCCCAGGCACGTAAATATTTGACGAATAAGGAATGAGAAGAAATTTTTTATGTTTATCTAATTAACTTTAAATATTCTAAGTTTTTATTCATAATACGTAAAATTTTATTTTTCCAACAAATGTTTCAGCTCTATAGCATGTACTGCAATAACAATATAAAATTAAGACTATTTTGTAATTACTGTATGTGTTTTGAAATGTTTACCACACTTTTGAAGATACCTATAATGTGAAAACCAAAAATGAGCGAAACACTTCGCCTGGACTTTCCTATACTTATAAAGTAACATTGTTTTATATTTTACAACACTTTCGATATGCACCTGTCAAGGACACGACTAGTTAAAGTAAATAGTTCTTATAAGTAGTAACATCTTGAAGCGGTTGAAGAAAGACCGACCGCTGCGCTCTGCAAGCATAAGGTTGGGAAAAATGTTCGGACTGAATCAACGGAAGGGCGAAAATTGATATTTGAAAATATATTAATAACTCGAGAAGTATTATTTTTAGCAAGAAATTACTCTTATTAATTTGCATTTAGAATTTCAAAACCTTTCTGATTTTAAAGCCAAAATGCCACGTTTCCATTTAAAAAAAAGTTGTTTTTTACCGTGGCCGCCATATTAAAATTGGAAACTCAAGTTTTTTTCTTAAATACAATTGAGAAGAATTTGCCCTACAACTTTGCTCTTGAGTTTGCGATTCTATCTATTAAAATAAAAAAGTTAGCCTATACACAGAACATTAAACGACTAGTACAAGAATACAACTGCTGTAGAAAGTATGTGAAATTCTTCTAAGGATAAAAAGATTATTAAGGGGCAAAAAATACGATTTTTTGATTTTTTGTAAAAAGATTCTCCTAGAGCAAACAAAAGAAGAAATCAATTTTTTTATTTTGTAGCGAAAATTTTGGGGGGAGGGGGAACAGTAGCCCCCCTAAATATTAGAGTATCAAAAAAATATTATGATATTCGGATTTTGCTATCAATGATGAGCTATATTGCTTTAACTGAAATATTTTATTGCCCCTTTTAAGTTCTGGACTTGTTGAATTTAATTTAAATTCAGAACTTGTTGAGTTAACTTACAATTATTAAATAAAGAGTGATTTATTACGATAACTTTTATTAAGACAAAAGCATGAAATCAGTAGCAAGACAGTTGTAAGACTGGTTACATTTAATGGGTACAACCTATTTATATTAAAACGTTGATGTGTTTAATAATCACGAGTTTTATATGAATAAACAAATGAACAAGACGATCCTGAGTGGTTTTGGGGCCCGATGAGGGACCTTACATGCATTACTAATATTTATATGTTTATAATAACAGAATCCGAGCAATCTAGTGCATCATCTTCTGATGTGTCATAATAAAGCTAACAATTGCATCATGATGGTGAAATTGCTAAATTACAACATTAAAAGCAATCTAACGTAAAGTAAATAAGGTATTAAATACATAAGTAAACGATTATAAAGTATGTGAGTAGACAGGTATGAAATATATAGAGTAAATAAGGTATAAAATACATAACACCTCCCTCATTAAGAATGGAGTAAGTGCATATACGAACGTAATGTTAAACACGACGTCGAGAAGTTATTGCTGATGATAAGGGTAGTTCTTCATCTTGATAAACAAAAGTATCTCCTTTCACATTGTACACTGGGTTTAAACTCGCTGTTGGGCTAGGGGTTAACGGTGTTCTGGCACGTATACTGCAGAAATTGTAAATCTTAGGACAACAAGGTCAATGTCGAGGATCATCTCCGGAACTGGAATTCTTCAGGTAGCCTATGAACTTACGGCAAAGGCCACACTTGCAGCAAAGTACGTTGAACAGAACAAATGATAATAGAACAATTGTTATAATAACAAAAGTGCTGAGGTGTCTTGAAGCAAATGTTTGTTTTCCTAAGGAATCTAGCTGTTCTTGGTATTGGTTTAATTTGTGTTCTGCTATCTTGAGGTCATCTAGATTGAGATTATTCAATTTAAAAGGAGTTAACGCTATCTTGGCAACATCTTCATGGTTGAGATTAAGACAACAATCAAATGGGATACTAGGAAAATATATAGTATCAGAAATGTTTGATGTTTTTTCTTCAATAGCAATAATTTGTGTAGTACCAACATAGGCATTGCATTTTGGTAACAGCGTCAAAATGGAGTTTTCTTGTAGGCTGATTGTTCTTGGATCGATGCCAGAACAAGTATAAGTCGAGGGTAGTTGTTTTTGTAGTACAACCATCCATTTATTGTTGTTAAGTGGTTGGAGTCGGTATCCATCTATATTAATAAGTAAGGGATGACATCTAGTGGTTGCAAGATTTAATATCAAATCCATTTCGCATGGTGCGTCAGCTACCGAGTATGGTAGGGTGGCTTGACATATACCCATTTTGGGTTGTAATAGTTTGCATGAGTTTATATCATTAATTCGTAAATACTGTCTGTTATTTTCAGATAATCCCACATATTTGGATTCAGGAATAATAGTGTGGAATAAGGTGGAATTAGGGTCTTTTGTGGGCAAGGAATATAAGTGATACAAGGTATACGTTAATACGTATCCCTTTCGACAAGAGGTATTTGTAAAATAAAAACTAGTCTTTGAGAAGTTTGATATGCAGACATTGATATGACATTAAACAAGTTTGGCAAGGTTTCAATGTTAGGAGTTAGAGGTAAATTGTTTTTTTCTAAATTTTGTGCAATAATCTTAAGGTGAGTAATTAAATCAATTGGTTTAACAATGGAACTATGAATAACTCCAAGTTTAGAAAACGTTATGCTTTCAATTGTTTCAATTAATTCTTGTTCAATATAAATCAAGGATTCCAATAATTGCTCACAGATATCCATTAGTTTTATTTGATCATTAAGGTACGTTTCTTGGCCTAATAGATTATTTAAATTAATTTGAATGAGGGCTATGTCTTTATTGAAGGTTTCTTCATCAACTTGAAGCTTATGAATAGTATTATTAAAATTATGAATGGTAGAGGTAATGACCTGAATTTGGTCTTTCATGAGATTTTGCAGTTCTTTGTCGTCCTTTTCCAGTTTATTAATACTTTCGTCATAAAATTTACCATCTGAAGCGTCTAAATTTCCGGTAATGAATTTCCATATGGAACCTAATCCATCAATGGCTCTGCGTCTGACACGTGTTGGCATGGAAAAGTTTATTTCATCAAATTTTGAATTTATTTTATTTTTAAAGGTATTTAAAAACCTAAGGTGTGCCTTTAAAGATACATCAAAGTGTTTAGTACGAAGGGGAAGGGAGCTTTTAAGTGTTTTAGTACTGTCAATAAAGGTTTCTAATGAATCAATGATACGGGTTGTTTGTACAAAACTATTTTTTTAATAATGTGAGGTCTTTGTAGATTATCAACTTCCAGTTGTCATTTGAAATTTTTACTTGCATTTCTCGTTCATAAAACAGTCCAATGGTGTTACGTAAAGGTGTAACTGTAAGTTCTTTATTCATTGCTGTTGTTCCGACTAGGAACCTGTAGCAATGAAGAAAGTGGTTCATCATCAGATTCAGTGAACTCAGGGTCAGTGAATGGCTTTAAGCGATCAAAATTTATTGTATATTTGCCTCGTTGGAGTTTTATAACAGCATTGTTAGCACCTTTTATTTCTAAAATTTTATGGGGACCAGTAAAGCGGGGTGCGTGCTTGACATGTTTCATGTTAGCGCCTCTTTCTACCCAAACCAATTGTCCTTGTTGATATTGAGGGGGATTTTTTGTGACATGTTTATCAAATCTATACTTTGATTTGTCTTTACTGATATTAATATTTTGTTTAACAAAGTCACAAATGAACTGACTCCAATTTTGTAACTCCTGAATAAAAGAATGTGTTGGTTCTTGTTCATTGTTAAAATTTAGTATGTGTCTTTTAAAATCTACATGTCCAAATACAATTTCTTGGGGAGTAAATTTGGTAGTTTGTGATTTACTATTATTAAAAGAAGTAATGAACATAGGTAATGCGTCAATCATTGATTTTGTTGGGTATTCTAATTTAAAACATCGCATCGAGTCGGCTAACGTACCATGGAAACCTTCAACAGTACCATTTGTGCGAGGATGATCAGCAGAGCTATAGGTTGGAGTAATATTATCTAGGGCACAAAATTCTTTGAATTCTTTACTAATAAATTCGCTTCCTATGTCTGAGTGTATTATTTTTGGAATTGGATAATGTTGAAAATAAATTAATAAGTTTCTGACAACATTTTCAGAGTTATTATGAGACAATGGGTAAGCTTGAGCGAATTTTGAAAAATTGTCAATAATAGTTAAGTATTTGATATCTTCAAATTGGAATAAATCAATATTTATTTTTTCAAAAGGAAAACTAGGTGTTTCCGAAAGTGTCATAGGGTAGTCTGTATTTTTCCTACAAATTTTTGCTTGACTGCATATTTCGCAAGAACGGATTACTTCAGTGACATCATTTTGCATATTTGGCCAATTAAAGTTTTGTTTTAGTTTCCTACGAGTTTCATTTATGCCTTTATGATAATTGTCATAAGAGAGATGAGCTTCGCTCTAATAGTTTTGATGCGATTCTTTTTGTCTACGAATTTCAAGGTGTTGTGGCATATAACGAATTTGAGCTGTTTTTCTTGGAATACAAAACTAAGAATTTGGGCAAGGGGAATTTTATTGTTTTCAAAGATATAATAAGTGGTATTATTATCAAAGGATTCTTTGTGATTTTCGAATAAACGATAGTAATCTTCGATAGTAGCATGAGAAGGTCTTTTAAAAATATAAAACTTTTGATCTTTATTAGCTATACTACTTCTGACTTCAAGTTGGTTAGTAAAGGTAAAATCTTTACCATCGGCTATGTTATCTAGGATACAAAGGGTAGTTTCATTTTCTGCATTAGAAGGAACTCTTGTTTGATTGGGCAGAAAGAAGTGAACAATTTTCTTGTGTTTTTCATGGAACAGGTTTTGTTCGGTATGTCCAATGAGTTTATAATTAACAGGGTAATTTGTTAATAATGTATTAGAGGGACTGCTGGTTAAGGCATTAATTTTTATTCGAGAAAGGGCATCGGCATTAGCATTGATTTTTCCCGATCTGTATATAACTTCATAATCATATTGCTCCAAGATAAGCCTCCACCTAGCTAATCTAGAACCAGGGTCTTTTATAGAAAACAACCACATCAAAGGTTTATGATCTGTAATTAATTTAAATTTTCTACCATAAATATAAGGCCTATAGTGTTTGACAGACCAAATAATGGCTAATAGTTCTCGTTCAATTACAGAATAACGAGTTTCAGCAGGGTTTAGGGTTCTGGAAGCATAAGCAATTGGTAAATCGTTCCCTATTTCTCCTTGAAAGAGGACAGCACCTATTGCAAAAGCGCTGGCGTCAGTAGTGAGAAGGAATTCTTTAGAGAAATCGGGGTATTGTAAAATAGGGGGAGTAATTAGTAGATGTTTACAAGTTTCAAAAGATTTTTTACAATTTTGGTCAAAGTTAAACATGACGCCTTTTTTTAATAAATTGGTTAATGGTTTAATTACTTTTGCATAAGAAGGGACAAAGCGTCGGTAATAACCACTAAGCCCTAGGAACATCTTTATTTCTTTAGGGTTTTTGGGTTCAGGAAAATTTTGAATAGACTTAATTTTATCAGGGTTTGGTTTTACATCATTTTCCGTTATTATGTGACCTAAATAGGCAACTTCCTTTCGAAGAAACTCGCATTTATGAGGTTGGATTTTTAGATTACAATTTTGGAGTCTGGAAAAAAACATTTTTTAAACGAACTAAATTCCTGAAGAGTGGAAGAATATATTATAATATCATCCATATAAATGAGGCATTGTTCTCCTTGTAATCCTGTCATGATGTTGTCCATCACTCTTTGAAACGTAGAGGGAGCATTTTTAAGACCAAAGGGCATCCGTTTATATTCAAAATGTCCATTTTCAACAGAAAAGGCGGTTTTCGGAATGTCTACTTGGTTGACTTCTATTTGGTGAAAACCGGAAGCTAAATCCAACGTGCTGAAGTATTTACACTTACCGAGCTGATCAAGAAGATCAGAAATATTGCGCAATGGGTATTTATCTCCTACAGTGATATCATTTAGTTTACGGTAGTCTATTACAATACGCCACTTCTGGGTACCGGAAGCATCTAACTTTTTCGGTACTACCCAGACCGGCGATGACCAGGGGGAAATTGAAGGTTGTATAATACCTTGGTCTAACATTTGTTGTACCTGACATTTCACTTCTTGTTTGTGGACCTGAGGGTATCTATAAGATTTTACAAAAATAGGATTATGATTGTTTGTGTTAATTTCATGTTTAATTTGGTTTGTAAAAGAAAGGGTATCTCCGTTCAAATGAAAAATATCCGAGTAGTTTAGATTAGGGCCGGCGGGTGGTCTAGTGGTTAAAGTCCCAGGCTTTGAAACTAGACTCTCAATGGCAGCTGGTTCGAATCCACTGCTCGGCGGTAATTTTTCTGAACAAGTTAAATCCGACGGGTCCATGGATGGTGTATGTAGGTGTGTATGTTGGGTTGCATGTCTTCAGGGGTGGGGTGCATGATAGACCGGTGAAAGAGCGCAAGTCCGCTGAGCCCGGGTAAGGGGGTGGGATAGGAATCATGGGGTCGTGCTCACGCACGGCTTCATGATTCTTTAAAAAAAAAAAAAAAAAAGTAGTTTAGACAAAGTTGAGAAATTAGAGTTTGTTCTTCTTTGTTTAGATATTGAAGTCGTAAACTAGAAAGGATTTCGTCATCTCGTGATGTATGTTGAAATTGTAAACCGGAAATGATTTCATCATCTTGTGATGTATGTTGAAATTGTAAACCGGAAATGATTTCATCATCTTGTGACGTCATAGGGCTATCAACATTAAGAGAATTTATTGAAAAATTATTTTCAATTGATTCTAACTCGATAGGTTTAAGCTTTAATTTATAAGGGTTTGTTCCTATATTCACAATAGAAGTGATAAAAGATTTGTTCTTAATTTGAACAAGGGCATCTGGAATGCGAACATGTGAATTAAAATTCATGCGAGGACAAATTGCACTAGAATTATCCTTTGTAGAAGTAGGAATAGAAATGTACATAATAGTACGAGCAGGAATAGTAATTTCATTATTAAGTTCCGTGTCATACAAATCAGTATTTGTTTGTACAGGGGCTAATTGCGATAAACACATTGAATTATCACTGTGTATATTCACTTCGTTATTACTAGTAAATAATGAGTCACTGACTAGTGAACTATCATTAGTCATATCGTCATCATTGCTGCAGTGCAAAGTAAGAGTTTTAAAATTGGTTTTAAGAATTTTATTTGGGATATCAATAACACACTTATATGTTTCAAAAAAATCGATTCCCAATAAGCCGTCGTAATCAATATCGATGTCTATTACAAGCAGTTTATGAGCAATTCTAGCATTTTCGTGGGGAAAGTAAGTTATGCTTTTAGTAACAGGAATTTCCACTTTGGAAAATCCATGAATGGAAACTTTTTCATCTTGTAATTTTGAATTAGGTATTAAAATGTGGGGTTTACAAATTGAAATGGAGGCACCGGTGTCTAACAAGAAACGGTATCCATTCTTATTGTACACGTAATACAGATTATTAGAGGATATATTTAAAAGTGTAAATTTTCGATTTGTTCTGTCAGGTTTCGTTGAAAGGAGCCTGACTGTCCTGTTCGGGCTCCAGTTCGGAGTTTAAATGGTTTACAGGGCGTTGGGGATTATGTTGTATAACCGAAGGTCGGTTTTGATTTAAATTTTGAGTCACGTTAGGAGGTTTATTATTATAACCACTAGTAGAGGGTTGATTATTGTTTCGTTGGGAATTTTGGCGTGCATAACAATTTTCAATTAAATGTCCTGTCTTTTTACAGTACCGGCAAAAACGAGGATTAGAATTGGGTACAGCACTAGTTACGTTAGTAGAACTATAATTTTCTTTAGGAAAAATTTTTGAGTTTGTTTTGAAATAATAGTAGTTTTAGATCTATTATTTTTTAAATAGGCTATATTTTCTTCTTCTAACATAAATTGTTCAGCCTGATCCAAAGTTTGGGGTCTTTGTGATCTAATTATAGAACCGAAAGGATCTGTTAAACCAGAAAGAAATGTTTTTAGAGCAATTTTTTCATGGGACCTGTTTAAAGTAACACGATCTACGTCATTAAGGGTAATGTCAATAGCAACACTATTTCGTAATTTTGTTTTTAAGTCTTCTATGCGTTGAACAAAAGCACGAGGTGTTTCATTAGGTTTTTGGAAAGAAGCTGTTAAATCTCTGAGTAAACCTTCAGTATCTCTACAATCACCAAAATGACCAGTTAAAAGTTCTTTAATACTGTTCCAATCTGGCAAGTTACGTGAAGAAATTAACCTTTTAGCCTTTTGAGTTAATTTATTTTTTTAAATAAAAATTAGAGCGTTAGCGTATTCATCTGGGCAATTATCAGAAGCAAATTGACAAGCTGCAATGAAGTCAGCAAGGGTTGCTTGATCTCCATCATATTCAGGAATCATGTCCTTTAATTCTTTTAGAGTATATTCAGCCATGATAAAAGGATAGGAATGGACTATAAGAAAGGATTTCAAATAGCAAAAGAAGAATATGTGGTTATCTTACTTACAACAGCAGTAGTTGTAGCCACATTCGCTTGCGTTGGAATCCCAAATGTCGCAAAGACGTCCTGGCGAGAAGCAATCACAGGAGTCCTGAATGACTTTCTTGTAGTTGGTTGAGGTGTGGGATGAGAAGTTCAGTCCGCAATGAAGTGTTGGAACACACAATGTTTAAATTTCACAGGAAAGGGGCCGCTGTTAAATTTTAAAACACCGTTGCAGAATCCTACCGACTGCGCCACTTTTAAGTTCGGGACTTGTTGAATTTAATTTAAATTCAGAACTTGTTGAGTTAACTTACAATTATTAAATAAAGAGTGATTTATTACGATAACTTTTATTAAGACAAAAGCATGAAATCAGTAGCAAGACAGTTGTAAGACTATTGTAAGACTGGTTACATTTAATGGGTACAACCTATTTATATTAAAACGTTGATGTGTTTAATAATCACGAGTTTTATACGAATAAACAAATGAACAAGACGATCCTGAGTGGTTTTGGGGCCCGATGAGGGACCTTACATGCATTACTAATATTTATATGTTTATAATAACAGAATCCGAGCAATCTAGTGCATCATCTTCTGATGTGTCATAATAAAGCTAACAATTGCATCATGATGGTGAAATTGCTAAATTACAACATTAAAAGCAATCTAACGTAAAGTAAATAAGGTATTAAATACATAAGTAAACGATTATAAAGTATGTGAGTAGACAGGTATGAAATATATAGAGTAAATAAGGTATAAAATACATAACACCCCCAGTTAAATAAATAAAAGGGTACCAATTTTCAAAAATTCACAGAGGACGTCACAGTGAAATTATAGCAATGCGCAAAAAAATAAATTGTAGAAGATTCTCAGCTCCATCAGCTTAAAAAGTTTAAACGAAAACGTGTGGGCAGTTTTTGAGAAATATTTTTTTGAAAAATTCCAAAATTTTGGAGTGATGTCATTGCGATCGTTTTTATATTTTCAAAATTAATTATATTTCATGGTATAGTACCCTTGAAGGGGTACCAAACAAGATGTAGTTGATTCCAATCAGATAACTGGTTTTTGAGTAAATGGGCGTTAAAGTCGAAATTTTCAAAAATTCGTAGCGGCCGCCATGTCGAAGCTAGAGAGTTCGGTAAAAAATCGTTTGATTTGTCCTAAGGCCTTCTTTAATCTCCACTATTTCCATTATTTAAAATTTCCAAAATTCAGTTTCTGAAAAAAATGCTACCAAAAAAACATGTCTAACTTCCGCTTCCGGTTTCGAATTCTTTTTAAAAGCTTATTTTGTCGATGAATTTTTGATATACCTCCTCATTCCAAAGCACATCGAAATCGGTCCAGCCGTTCCGGAGATATGAGCGTTACCCACACACACACACACACACACACCCACAGACAGACATTTTTTTAAAACCACTTTTTTAGGATCCTGGAAGCCCAAAACATGTATTTCCGCCAAAATCTCGATTTTGAAAATTTGCATGAAATCAATACTTCCCTATACTGAAAGTATAGGAAAGTAAAAATCAGTTATTAAACGGGTCGTGTGGGAAGCCCCTGAGATTTTTAAAATTGCGCCACACTGGTGGTACAAAACGTGCTCTAGCTGCAGCAAAAAGGTTAAGTATCTAAGTAACCCCAGCTTCAGAAATTTTACAACAATTCCTTTTTCAAAATTTAAATAAAAGAAGCACACAACTTTTCAGTTCTGAATTTACAAGTTTCCTTTACGTTGTTTAAAAGATATTTGCCCCTACATGGTACTTTACATAACACTGCAACAATCTAAGTAAATGTCTGGCAATGCAGAAAATGGTCATGTTCACTTGAGTAAATTTTTTATAAACTAAAGAAAACTGTTTATAATTAAGACCAATAATGACTTTGCTTAGTAAATGCACAGTATATCTAGACTTAAACTTACCTTTATCAAAAAATCTTTCACAGGGTATACAAATTTTTATAATAAGGGATATAATTTAAAAACATTTTTTGGGCAGCCATTTTCAAATTATGACCTTCAGTGTTTTTTTTATGGAAATGTATGTCTAATTTGGTTTCGCTGCATAGTGAATTTTCTTATTTATTCAGTTATATGAATGTTTGGCTTTTTTGTTTTACCCAAAAATTAAAAAAAAAACTACAAAACATGATCTTAAATGCTGCAAACATAAATTAAAGTCAATGATGAGAGTTTGTATTATTTTTTATGTTTTCTAATTCTGAAATTAAATGATTTTTAAAGCCTGCTATGTTACACAAGTCATTGAATTTAATATGCTTTTTAATTTAACTAAGTCTGAAGCGTTTTAGTTAATAGATAAAAAAAATACTTACACAAGTTTGATATGTTTCCATCTAAAACGTATGTTATTGGTATTAAATTAAAGCAAATAAAATGTAAATTTAAAAAGTGCAATAAAACAAAAAAAATGACCGTTTAAAGATTGAGAATTTTTTTGATATCTTCTTTCCACAATAAAATGTTTAAACAAATTAATAAAAAAAAACACTTAAAGTTTATTATTAGATATTTATTATACAAGGGAAAAAAGTAATAGATTTTAGCTCGAGGTGTCTGTTTGTCTCCCGACGCGAAGCGGAGGGAGACACTCACACCGAGAGCTAAAATCTTACTTTTTTCCTGTGTATAATACACTATTTTTTTCTGTGACGGGAAAAAATGTGATATATTGAAAAACATATATAATAAAGTCGGAAAATTGGTCAACGTGGAATTTGAATTTTTAAACTAGTAAGCTGTTGTAGCGGGAAAAAAGTAATTACTTTTTTCCCCGGGGAAAAAGTAATTACTTTTTTCCCCGGGTAAAAGGAAAAAAGTAATTTCATAAAAAGTGATACTTTAGTACCTGTCAAGAGAGACAAAATGTTAAACTTTTTTCCCGTCACAGAAAAAATTCTTTTGTTTTCAAAGCCAAATTAAAAAAAATTAATTATTAATATCATTTTTTTAAACGCCTTCTGGCGGCTAAAATGAAAAGTTAATGGGTAAGTATTATACATAGCTGTAAAGTAAATTAAAAGGTTATCCAAATATGCAAATACATACATGGTGTTCCATTAAAAATAAAAAAATTGCTATCACTTCCGGTTAAACTGGAAGTTCAAATTAACACCGTTTTATGTCGCAATATGCATGTTTATGTGTATATTAGCCAGAAAAAATTGAAATTAATAATTTAAAAATTGAGTAAATGGCCGCTTGTTACCTGTTCTCGTAGCCACCCGGTATATATTTTACAAGTTTTCACTTCATCACAAAGGGAATGTGTATAAATTGTAAATAATAGGGCTCCCAGAATACAACCTTGTGGAACTTCTTTCATCCAAAGTCTGACAAGCCGTTCGGCAACCTTACACTTTGAACCGTATTGAGTAAATAGCTACGAAAAAGAACAATGGCATTAGAAGAAAAACCGATACATTTAAAAATAGCTAAAAGAATATTATGATTAATAGCATCAAAGGCTTTACTGAAGTCAAAAACTGCTAATATTGAAATCTGATGCTGGTCAGCAATTAGATCATCAGTGACGTTTAGTAAGGCAGTGGTGCAGCTAAAACCGGACTGAAATTCAGGAATAATATATTTGTTTAAATGACATCTTAACTGCATATTAATAATTTTTCCCAAGATTTTCGATAAAACAAAAAGGATCATAATAAGTCACAAATCTTTATATTCGTTTGGATTATTACTTTTTGGAATAGGGACAACAATGCCTTTTTTCCAACCAGTTGGAAATATATTCAAAATGAGGCAGTAGTCAAATATATGAATTATATACGGTAGAACAATAGGACAGCACGGTTTTACAGTATTGACGTTTAGACCATACTAAACGATAGAGTTAGTTTTAGTTTCATAAATGAGTTAATGTACTGTGTTAATATTCACAGTAGTAAATTCAAAATGCTTATTGTTAGGTGTAGATTATTGTAGTGACTTACGAATTCATTGACGTCATAGGTATGATCAGGTATGTTTTCAAGGAAAAAAATATTAACCATCCGGATGTTGAAGGTGAATGCATATTTCTTTTAATTTGACTAGCATAATGGCCAAGATTTTTAATTTTGTCTACATATCTTTAGTCTTAGCTATGGTTAGTGTATGCTAAAGATAGGCTCATTTTTAAATTTTAATAGTTTGAGTAGCAAGCTTGCATAAGAACAATAATTCCAGTAAGCAACTTCGTTTTACTAAATTTGGAGTGAACTTGATGCCTAAGCTTCATTAGAAGTTTTATGTTAGGTATATGTAAGCTAGGCAGGGAGCTCGTTTTTTATTAATCATAATTATTTTAATAGTGACGTGCTTACATACTATAGCCAAAATATTAGAATTAAGATACAGAGTTTTACCATCTATGGCTAATGCTATTCATAAAAAACATTTTGTCAAGGGATGACTTAAATATCATTCCGAAAAGAGTCTTGAGTTGAAATTATTAAAACATCTGTTTTATAAGACGACGAATTGAAAACCAATTACACCAGCAGATATGATATCTCTATCAGAAGTAATTATGAGATGTAAGAAAGAATCCTTATTATCCTCAGACCGTGTTACATTGGTAATAATTTGTTTTAAGTCGAAAGATTCAAGCATAGAAGTTAAATACTTAAAATTAGGCTCCTCAGGCAGTAGTAAGTTATATTTTTACGACTGATGCAAAGAAATTTATCAGATATAGACAATAGCTGCGTGCATGCTGTTCAAACTAATAACAAAATATTTTATATCTATTTATAGGGGCTTGTAGACTCCACGGAAATCAACAGCTACTTAATTTACTTTAAATGTTAACTGAAGTTATTCAGTTTGTTCATTAGTAGTATTGATAAGGGATAACAACAATTTTAATGTAAACGCACATGCCTCCTGCTCTTCCCAGCTGCGGTCAGAGCTTACTAGATTACCCCCTTGAATCATTGCTTACGTTATCGTTCAACCATGTCTCGCCCACTGCAATTATGTCAAATTCAGTTTGATGAATAAAATTTTATAAGATATTGAACTTGAAAACAAGTGATTTTGTATTAATGTGAACCACATGCAAGGTGTTAGATAGGTACCATTCGAGATAGCATATGCATTGTGCTCCGTCAACTAAAATTGAAGATTGCGCATTACAAAAATTATTTAAATAAAAGAACTAGGTATGCTGTGGATAGCGATAACAAAATAAAAATATGTGGCTGCTAGAAGCAAGAAGCCCAAGTAAATGCACTAAGGATTATGATTCACCCACTTCAGCACTGTAGCTGACAACTTAATTTAATTATTCAAGTCTATAAGACAAGAAATGCACTTTTCCCTCACTACTCCAAACATCTTTGCCACTAAAGTTCTTACAAGCTTCTGTGTATAGTTGATTCCTAGCTTTAGTTAAATATTCATTTATCGCAATTTTTTCTTACTAAAGACTATTTTCTTTATGTTTCTACTTATGAATAACAATAATTGGTCTCTGATTGAGATGGACGAGTTCTGGAAACCAGTAATAGGACATAAAAGCTGATTACATATATAAAATGCTTCGATTCAGAGTTGTGTCGTCTTCAAGCAGAAATTGATGAAAATTTTATTTGATATCTTTAAAACAGTTCAAGCTACATCAGTGAAATTTGGCATGAAAAAATGATTTTGCAGAATTACTAATTAATAGAAACCACCAATTTAGAAAACCCAATCACAAGTTAATGGCATAGATAAATGGAAAGATGCCATGTTTGTTGTTTAATCTTTTATTTTTTTCTAAGGGTGGTTAACAGATTTAAATAGTTTGAACAAACATATTTAAAAACTTCATTGTTTATAATTTTTGTCGGACCAACCGGTACATACATATTTGACTTCATCAGGCATGCCATGATTTTAATTACGATCACTGATTTTTAAAAGAAAATAAAAACACTTTCAACTTGCGTCACAGACGTAAAAGTTATTCTAGCTTATTCTTTAATCAATATTGATTTGTGTCAAGTTCTTCATTTTTCAATTGTAACTAGTGGTTAGTTTTAATATTTCTAAATATTACATTAATTTATTTAGAATTCGAGCTTTACTTCGTTGAATTTCATTTTAATTTATTGTAGGGGAAGTGTGGGAGGTTTGAGACGGGGGAGGTATGAGACGGGGGAGGTATGAGACAGTCCCAATATTAGTATTTAAAACATAAAATTTGAAATGAAATGAAATTAGAGGTTAGCAAGTTACTTTTGTGTTGTGATAGTGGATCGTTTTTTAGATGTATCAAAGTGAAAATAATAGGGTAAGTCATATTTCGTATGTTGTTTAGAGTATGTAGCACACGTGTATTAAATAATTGTAATGATACTTCCCGACAGAAATGGAAGAAGTGGATTAAGGAAAGGATGCACGAAGAAGAAGAAGTAATGATACTTCAACTGATTTTTAAAAAAAGTAAACTTCAAAGTTATTTTCGTGAAAGGGAGGTTTGAGCTACTGCTCTTAGGGAGGTATGAGACAACTTTAAAAGCAGTATTCTTTTAGGGAGGTATGAGACAGCTTTTAAAGCACAACATCACAGCTGGGTTTCATGTCTCCGGTATTTATCCTTTTAATAATAGTAGAGTGCTATGTGGCTTATATTTTAACTTCTGTGGGGGAATCGGAGTCACAAGATGAAACCTACATTTATTGGAAGCTCATATTATAATAAATATAAATCCAGAAGTAATCAAAAATTAGAACGGACAAAACGGCACTAGGATGAAAAGTTGAGATGGCCACACTATCGTCAAGAAGAAAACATACGCAATTTTTTGGTATAAAATACATAAGGAGTTTTGTACGAATTATATTTTTTTTTATTTATTGAAATTCCAAAAATACGTTGAGTCTTATGGGAGAAAAAATTTAAATAATTCAATATCTCGGTTCAAACCACGGTACTAGATAATTTAGGTAGTCCGACTACGCTCGTGGTGTGTAGGTCAACGTGTCCCGAAACTTGCGACGCTTCGCGGTGAGTGAAAGGGTTAGATGGGGGCTCGTTCTGTTGCACTCTAGCGCACAGGAACTGTTGCAATTGAATTCTTAGTTCGCTTGGTATTGTGTATTATCTATTATTTATTGTTATTTCTCGTATTTCTCTGGTACCGTAATCATAAGTATGGGTAGGAAGTGTATTGTTCCTAATTGTACAACTGGATACGACAGTAACAAAGACAAAGTTAGTTTATTTAAAATACCAAGTGATCAGTTGGAAGCGTGGAAAAACAGTATTTCGCGAAAAGATAGAGAGTTAACGTGTAAAGATCATGTGTGTGCAAAACATTTTAACAGTGAATACATTATTACGGAAATAAAGACCGATTTAGCTACCGTACGTACCAACATATTACTTCATTGTTCCATATTTTATTTTGCTGCCCCAAGTATTTATCAAGTGATATAAAAAAACGACGTATAATACGAAAATGTGAAAATCAGCCTATTATTAAGAAAAGGAAAGTGCAAACAACATTTGTACAGGACACCCGCGAAGTAACTGAAAATAGTAAGTAGTATGCTGTGTGCCTGTCTTACCATGTCTACTGCATTTTGATTAATTTTTTTTTCAGCTGCATTATTCCAAGATATTTTCCATCAATTGTTCAGCGGCACCGTTACAATAAAAATGCCATCAAAAGCATGGAATGTTCATTACGTTTCAAACCAAAATATAGACCTTGTATCTGTAACGGAGATGATTATAGTTAAAGAAAGTGTTAAAGAAAATGACGAACACAGGCAGACACATTTACAAAAAATTAAATGCAAATTAGACAAACTAATTGATACTGATGAAGTGATTGAGAACAAACAAATTTTTCAATTAGAAGACAACTGTAGGCAAGAAATTCTCGACTGCGTCATTTATTATTTAACAGGGTATATATGCAAAAAAAATTTAATTCATCAAAATGTAGTATATGCAAAGCCAATTTGTACTATAAACAACCCACTTATGAAAGTAGTGAAAGTACATTAACTTTTATAAAATCCAAGGGCGGTTTGAATCATCCAAACAGAAATATGTTTATGTTCTTTAAAGAATTGGAAGTAATAGTTATGAAACATATTGACAAAGTTGATGTGTTTCATAAAACCCTGGACGAATATTTCGATAAAACAACTAATTTATTTCCTTTCCCTTGTAAAGAGCATCGAGAGGATGTTGTTTCGCAATGCTTGTTGTTTTATACGACAATGCGAATACAGCAATTTTATAAGCAGCAACAAAATAAAAAAGCAAAAACGTCAACACAAGAAAAAAGAATCGCGGCTGCAATTAAGTTAATGCAATAATGTTTTTTCAGTTTCTTTCAATCCATTATTTTTCGTTCTTAAATAAAGTTTATTTTACATCTGTACGTACGTATTCATTTTGTGCATTTATAATTATGCTGACAAATTTTATCGTCGCTATTTGCATTAAGTACTATTCATAGCAAATGAATTCACCGAAATATGTATTTGTTGATTCCAATTTGCCTAACTTGTTCCACATTAACAAATTTGCCGAGATTGTCGAGTATTGAAAGAAGGTTGAGATGCGGCGATGCGGCCTGCATTTTACTCTCTCTCTCGCACACTAGCGTCGCATTTTCAGGGACACGGCCCGGCCGCCCGTCGGACCACCTAAATTATCTAGTACCGTGGTTCAAACCTTATAAAAATCTAATACAAATCTTACATTTTTTAGCTTTACACCGCTTTTTTTTTATAAAAGAGAGCGTAAATCGACAAAATTTTATTCTTTAAAAAAGTTTCGCTAATGTTTTTAGAAGGTGTTGATGTGTTAGTTATATTTTTTACATGAAAACGGAACCAGATATGAAATTAAATGTAAGAACAGTCAATTTCAGACGGTCCGCCCGCCGACCACGCAATTCGCGTCCCCACCCTGCGAGAGTATCTCGCATCTCATTTATCTCCATAGCTCCGTCTCGATTTTGACGTTACATAGTTTACTGTTTTCGGAGTAGACATTAGTTGTGTATTCAGTCTTGTAAGTTTTAATTTAATTCCAACATTTTTTAAAATTTTTTCGTGGTGGATTGCAACAGTAGGAAAGTGAAATGGATAATACAGACAGCACTAGTTCTGAAAGTGAAATTGATTCATATGTAAAATTCAAGACAATAAACGGGCCGCGATGTATTATATGTAAAACTACAGGAGCCTCTTTAAGCGCCACGGAAAGAAGTTTTTATACCTTTTTAAAATCTACAAAGATTAGAGATGACATCAGCAAAACTACAGATATTGAGATTCAGAAGGCCATTTCTGATGGTAAAAGTGGAAACTGGAAATGTATTCATTGGCACAAGAATTGCTACATTAGTTACACCAGCAAAAAAAATATTGAAGTTTTACGAAACAGATCTGAAAGATTGGAAGAATATAAAGAAGCTGGGATAGAACCACCACACCCTCCTTGCAGAACACTACGTAAAGGTTTATTCGACATAAACAAATGTGTATTTTGTCAAAAGCGTTCTGCCGAGAAACGATTGTCACAAGTTATGTCCAAAAATATAGAAAATAAAATCAAACATATAGCGTCTATGCCCTCAGAGGTACTACAACGGATTGGATGGAACGATATAATAGCAATGGAAGTGAAGTATCATCCAAACTGTCTAATTGTACAAAAGAGAAAGTTCTGTAAGCAACAAAAATGTGCAATGGAAAATCATGCAAGTGAAGTTAACTCCAAAGACAAACCCCTAGAAAAAGTTGTAACCATTGTTGAAAGTGGTATTGGAAAGGGAAAAGGTGTTACAGCAACATCTATATATAATCGTTACAACGAACTGGGAGGAACACAATCGAAACGTACTTTAATGGAAAATCTGAAAACATATTTTGGATCACAAATAGAGATTTGCTAAATCTGACAAGGCAAATATTTCTTCAGTCGTTATACCTTCCGTTAAAAAATCTGACACTATCCACAATTACATTGAAGCCGCGTCTTCATCCCATGATTCGTCATTATTTAGTGGTGTTTCCGAACTATCTCAAGTGCATAAAATATGTACAGATATTAAAGCTGAAATGGATAGTATTCCTGACTTCAAGGACACTTCAAATTTAGATGTTGCAGATTACAAGAAATAGGTACATACCAGAGGCTTTATTATGGATTATCAGTTTATTAATTACTGATGAAGGAAATGTACAAAATACTAACTTATTTAGCATATGCCAGGATATTATTTATGCCCGCTTTAAACGGAAGAAATTAACTCCGAAACACATAGGGATAGGAATTTTGGTACATCAAGAAACGAGATCAAAGAAATTAGTAGAATCGTTACATTCTTGTGGCCACTCTGTTTCATATAAAGATGTATTGAGACTCCGAAACAGTATTGCGCAAGAAGAAATAACCAGATATTTACACAATGATAACTGTTACATCCCACAGCAGTTGGTACCAAATAGATTTGTACAGTTTGCAGCCGATTATATAGATATCCTAGAGGAAACACTCGATAAAGCACCTACTTTTCACGGTACCCAAATTGTGGCATTCCAAGAAGGACCACTAAATATGGAAAAGACAAAAGCGTGGAAGTTGTTGCCCTATCACGTGAAACTTAAAATTCCAGAGAATTTTGACAGTTTTTTATCAAAAGTTATCCAGCCACCCAATAAAATAAAGCCAAATGTAACACTCAAGAGCTTAATTTTGGAACAGAATCAACAAGACAGTTTCACATTTGCTTATAATTTGTCATGGATCCTTTGTAGAACAGTCAATAACGATTTTAACAAAGAAGCAATTGTGGTGCCACAATGGTCTGGTTTCGGTAAGTTACTGCACGAAGATAAAGCTTGTACCACAACATACGGATACTTACCTCTTTTGCGCTATGTTGCCTCTGAATATGATACGGTATACACAACGATGAGAAGATGTAGCGAAATAGCTCGAAAATTAGGAATCGAACATACTGTAATAACATTTAATCAAGCTATTTACTACAAGGCAAAGCAAATACAATGGCAGAATCCGAAAGAATGTGCGACTTTTGTAATACGTTTAGGAGGTTTTCATATTATGCTGAATTTTCTAAAAGTCATAGGGCAACATATGTCCGATTCAGGATTAAGTGATGTATGGCTAGAATCAGGATTATACGGGGATTCAACTATTGCTGGAATATTAAGTGGGAAAAAATGGAATAAAGAAATAAGAGCTCACAAAATAACATACGAGAGCCTAATGAGAATTCTTGTTCCTAGATTCGAAAAATGGTTAACAGAATGCAATAGTGATATGATTCATACATTAAATTTTTCTAGGCTAATGGCAAAAGAAATATGTAATTCCATAAAACAAAAGGAATCACCTACTAATTTCTTTAGTCTTGTCAGAAATACCGATCAGTTGAGGGACATTTTTAAAGAATTTCTTGAAGACCAGTCACCAAATTTTAACCTGTGGTGCGGTTATATGGAACTAGTCGAGATCTTACTAGCATTTGTGTACAGCGAGCGAGTTGGAAAGTGGACATTGCATTTACAAAGCTTTAGTAGCATGTTGCCGTGGTTTTTCGCATATGATCACACGAATTATTCTAGATGGGGTTGCATATATCTCGGCGATATGTTAGAACTACCCAATACAGCTCCAGATGTACACAAGAAATTTGTAGAAGGAAATTTTGTAGTGAAAAGGTTAAGTGGAGGATTTAATAGAATATCTGTTGACCAAGCCTTAGAGCATGTAAACAAAACCTCAAAAGATGCAGGAGGTATAATTGGTTTGACAAAAAATAGTACCAGGTTACATGAGTGGTACTTAAGTTTTAATGAAATAGGTAGTATGGCAAATAATTTTTTGTCTTCTTTAAAATTAAGCGACGACCATTCCAGTCAAAACATTGAAATTGGAAAGAAAAGAATACTTGTAGACGAAGAGACAGTACTGCGTTTGGTAGACCAATTTAATAAGTATGAAGTGTTTACTTATAACGGAGACAACTTAATTTCTATTTCTACGAAGGAAATATACCCAAAGGAAGTGGAAATATTACAATTGTCTGCAAAGGCGAGAGGTGAAGATGCAGTAAAAAGGTTCATCGATGTTATGGACACCACAGAATTTTATAAACCCTTAAAGAAACTAAATACATGTGTAAAGGTAAAGCCAAAATCAAAAATATATTCTGCAAAATCGCAGACTTTACAAGGTCAGCAGCTTCTACAGCGCATTTTAGCAGCAAAACAACTGGGACGAAATGTTGACTACAATGAAGTTTTCCAATTGGAATTAACACCCTTTCCTATGTCTCGAACTGTAAATGGTTGTTTAGGCACTCCATCGAATAAAAGTGCTTTAAGCAGCATCATTGCAAGTTATGTGACATGTTATCAAGCTCTACCTAACACCACAGATAAGGTTAACACTACAGATATACGGTAAATATGTGAGCTATCGGCAGCTTATTTTATATGATTAATAATCTGCAAAAAGATAGCGCTACAATGACAATTTATAATTAAGTCACAGATGACTAATTGAGCAGATTACTTAGCACATATTCAAACCAAAAGTTAGACAGCCATCTGCCATTTTTAATTGTCAAATCGCAATTTTAAATAATTAATATTGAAGCCAATTCTACTTAAATTATATTCATGATGTGACAGATGCACTCAAATCACCGATAAAACAGTTTCCAACACATTTCAACAGTAATAAACAAATAGCGATAGCAGCGCCCTAAAATTGATCTGGTGCGTTGTAGCCAAGCTAACGCTAATTTCGTCTCCAAATATGAGCGGACATTTTGTATAAAGGGTCGTATATCTGTAGTGTTAACCTTATCTGTGCTAACACTAAAGATACTCTTAATTTAAAAGTGTGTCACATATTTGACGAAATGTCAGTAGTGCAAGCTTTAGGAAAACCATCTAAATGTAAATCATTTGGTGAATATGCTGCCATATTCCCAAACATCATCTTCAATAATAAACATAATGCACAACGAATTGATGTAGTATTTGATCACTACAAAGAAAACTCAATAAAGAGTGCCACTCGTCAGAAAAGGGGATCAAAATCTTCAATTCGTAGGGTGATTGAAACACCTGATGTTCCGCTTCCGCAACAATGGAATTTATTCATTCATTCTGTTTTCAACAAGAAACAATTGACAAATTTCTTGTCTAAGGAATTGACCGAACGAGCATTACGAAATGCAGACACAGAATTTGCAACCAGTGGTGGGTTTACAAATATTTTGGAGTACAGTACTAATTTTGAAATGAACGATTCAGATTTATTAAGGAGTAATCACGAGGAAGCCGACACCAGAATCTTGTTGCATGTACTTTCCGCAAAAAAATTCGGCTACTTTCGATGCATAATTGATTGCAACGATACTGACGTACTAGTTCTTCTAGTACATTTTAAGCAGTACCTAACTCCCGAAATTTGGATCAAAACCGGAAGAGGAGACTCGTCCCGCTACATACCCGTTCATGACATTCAACTACATGAAAAACTTGCAAGGAACTTACCTGCATTCCATGCTCTGACTGGATGTGACACCACCAGTCAGTTTTCCGGGATAGGTAAAAAGAGCTGCTGGAAAACTTACCTGGATTATTGTGAATACTTGGAGGGTGTCGGAGTTGTAGTTTTTTCATCAAATATGTTTCAAAGCATTCAGAATTTTGTTATCAAGTTGTACTCAACAAACGCTAATATAGCCTCTATTAACGTTTTAAGAGGACTACTTGCAGCATCCACAACAATTACAAAATTACCCCCTACGGAAGATTCTTTAAGACTTCACAGTTTAAGAGCATATTATCAGGCGAGTGTAGTACCATTCTTTAGAACCTCGTCCGCAGCTACCAAATGTTGAAAATTTCGGATGGAAAATCGACGATGGTAAAATTTCCCTTATTTTAACAACTCTTCCTGCTTTTCCCCAACATTTAAACGTCTTATCGTCGTGTGGATGCAAGACAGGTACAATTTATTTTATTAAAAATTAGTAATCTGAAAATTACGAGAATTTTTTACAGACTGCAGAAACAAACTCTGTACATGCAAAAGAAATCAGATGGGCTGCATTGGATCGTGCAAATGTATGGCGCAAAAGTCATGTCAAAACAAGCTAACTGTAGCAACAATTCAGCCGTCAATGCAAGAGGAAGACAGTGACACCGATGAATAATTCACACTTTATTTTTTTATAAATAGCTTTCAAATAAAACATAATATACCTACATATGAGTACTTTTTGTTTTTCCCTCCAAATAATTGCAAGAGGAGATCGAGAAACCGAGACGGAGATAAATGAGATGCGAGATACTCTCGCAGGGTGGGGACACGAACTAGGTAGTCGGCAGGCAGACCGTCTGAAATTGACTTTTCTTACATTTAATTTCATATCTGGCTCCGTTTTCATGTAAAAAATATAACTAATACACCAACACCTTCTAAAAACATTAGCGAAACTTTTTTAAAGAATAAAATTTTGTCGATTTACGCTTTCTTTTATAAGAAAACGCGGTGTAAAGCTAAAAAATGTAAGATTTGTATTAAATTTTTATAAGGTTTGAACCGAGATATTGAATTATTTAAATTTTTTCTCCCATAAGACCCAACGTATTTTTGGAATTTCGATAAATAAAAAAAAATATAATTCGTACAAAACTCCTTATGTATTTCATACCAAAAAATTGCGTATGTTTTCTTCTTGACGATAGTGTGGCCATCTCAACTTTTGATCCTAGTGCCGTTTTGCCCGTTCTAATTTTTGATTACTTCTGGATTTATATTTATTATGATATGAGCTTCCAATAAATGTAGGTTTCATCTTGTGACTCCAATTCCCCCACAGAAGTTACTTTTAAGCGTCTTTTAGCCGCTCGGGCTCTCTACTATAAGGACATTTTTGCTGAAGATGAATATTTAAGTTCATATGTGACAGACAGGCCTATTATCAATATTGAGAATCGTCACACAACACCTGAAAGGGAACCATTATCTCCTATAATAACTCCTGAACAACTCAAACCTCATCCAAAGGCAGCACCAAGAAAACCAACTGGCAAGGGTCGTCAGCCACAAATATCACCGATATTAACGGACACCCCGAAAAGGAAGAAATAGAACGGAGAACAATTAAAGCAGAAGAGAAAAAAAAGATTAAGCAACATAAAGCTAAAAGAATGATTACTAAAATTTCCACTAAAAAGGCAAACCGTTGCAAACAAAATATGAAAAGCAATTTTACCAGCGAAAGCGAAAATGAATTAATATTATATGATCATTCTTCAGATGGAGAACCAAATGTGGAGGAAAAAATTGCAGATGAGCCTGTTTCCTTTAAAGATGTTAAAGACGGCGATTTTCTTTTGGTCAAGTTTGCTACCAAGTGTAAATTTGCCTACTATGTGGCTCAAGTGATTTCGACACCTGCTGGGAACTTGGAAGAGTTTGAAGTTAAATATTTAAAACATAAAGTGCCTTTTCAAAAGTTTGTTTTTTCAATAGAAGATGATATTGCATGTATAACTATGGAAGATGTTATTCTAAAATTACCGTCCCCAATTTTCCAAGGTGGGTTACGTCTCAATACACTTTTTCTGTAAATTTAAGCTTGTTTTTTCTCATTTTATAACTTTATTCTTTTTTAATGAACAATTATCTTTGTACCACAATAAATGCATGTTTAGCGCGGTATTTACGATGTCTCAAAACTCCCTTTAATATGTCTCAAGCCTCCCATAGTGTGGGAGGTATGAGACGATGACACCAAAAAGAAAGAAAAATTCAAAAAATTTTAATTCCAAATAGATTAGGTAATACATTTTGTACATCATGTGGCCAATAGTGTGTTCTATCATAATATCAAATTTTGATTTAAAATAACATATTTTGATCGAGTTATGACTTTTTTTATTGAAATAGTCTCAAACCTCCCGCACTTCCCCTAAATAAAACAATTCTTAACTTCAACGGGTTTTTCATTTTAGCTTCATACGTAGTTCAACGTGTTTACAGCAAGTGCCACCTAACCTTGCAAATTTTAGTGGGCTTTGATTCGGCTACTTCCGCTTTGTTTCGTCGGTAGTCGTAACTTAAACTAGCTCTAATTGGCCGTTGGACAGTGTGGTACACTCTACTAAAAAGTGAAAGTCAATTTATTTATGGTTTACGAATAATTGTGGATTTTTTGACAAATTAAAAGGCCGTGCGCCATAAGGTTAGAAACAGTTTGCTTTGAGAAGGGATTAACGATAATTTAGGTTACGTATAAAAAATACAGCAAAGAAACTAGAAATGTAATAAAAACCCTTGCTTTTGCTTGAGAGTGTAACGGCTTCTCGCCTTTTAAACTTATCGTCATTTTTTTTGCAAGGTTAAATGGCACTTGCTGTACACGTCATTATCATTGTAATGACATGTAAACAATTGTTTGTTCTTTTACATTCACATCCCATGTTTTACTGAGGTTGCGTCAAGTAACGTCACAGTTGTAGGGGCATCCTCCTCCATATTGACCAAAACTTTCTTTACAATCCGTTTTCTATAATGTTGTTTTAGATTTTTGATTATGCCCTGGTGTATTGGCTGTAATAAGTAGAGTTGGGCAAATGCATATTTGCATCTTTTTTCGTATTGATCATAAAATGTTAATTTTTCGTATATACATGTTTCGTGATGTTTAGAGTCATAAAATAGGAGACAGGAGTCCGAGAGGGGTGCGTTCTATCGCCACTACTGTTCATTATTGTGCTAGATAACATAATAACAAATGCATGCAAAAAAAGGGGGGGAATAAACTGGAACATAAAAGAGTCACTTGAAAGCCTCGAATACGTCGACGACGTATGTCTGTTATCACACAATTCACAATCAATGCAAGAAAAGTTCAATTCTCTGTTACAAAAATCCAAAAAAGCTGGCTTAAGGATTAACTCGAATAATGGCAACAAATGAAACAAACAACAACGATGTGTACTGTGGCAACAATATTATACAAAAAGTGGAAAATTTCACCTATCTTGGTAGCATAACTTCAAGTGACAGTGGCTCTGTGCGCGATATCGAGAGCAGAATTAAAAAAGTGTGTTTATTAAAATGAGGAAGATATGGAAAGCAAATAAATTAAAGTTGAAGCCTAAACTTAAAGTGTTTAATACAACAGTGAAGCCAGTGCTGTTATACGGTTCTGAATCGTGGAGCGTGACAAACCTTATACAAGTGAAGGTTCACACTTTTGTCAATCAATGCTTACGATACATCCTTGGAATCGGATGGTCAGATAGAGTAACAAATCAAGAACTAATGAGAAGAACAAAACAGCTGAACATCAATGAAGAAATACGAACGTAAACGGGTGGATAGGTCATACACTTAGAAAAAGCAAAAAAAGAACCCTGCATTGCAGTTTTACAATGGAACCCACAAGAAAGGAGAAAACGAGGAAGACCAAAGATTACTTGGAGAAGCACAGCTGCGACAAACAAATATGACGATAAATTACTAAGAAGAATCGCTGATGACAGAGTGAAATGGAGAGCTTTCGTCAACTTCCTATGTCCCACACTGGTAGATAATAATTTATGTTTTCATCAATGAAATACCTTAAATTACAGAATAATTCAGTGTAAACACAGTACAGTATATCACATTTGAACATCTTAAACACTCAAAAATATTAAAAAAATTAATTAACTCCTCCCATTTTTGAAGGACTGTAATTCTGTAGCAATACACTTTTTGCTATAAGTAAATTTGGCTCAAGTCTTTTATTTTTGCTTCTAGTTTCTGTATTAAGTAGACTATATATTTTCAAAACACCCTGTACAAAAAGATTTGTAGTATCTTCTGAATTTATTGTTGAAAAAAGGGATATCTCTTTCAATTCTAACAGTATAATGTGTTGCAGGATGAGTGCCCAATAGTAAAATTTTTTTTATTTTAGTTTTACGATGTCAAAGAAGTGTTCTTTAAACTCCGAACAATCTGCTTATCAATTTTATTATACAGGGTGTTTTTTTTGCATGTTGGAAAATCAGTATCAGTACAGTACATGTTTTTGTAACACTATCCTACTACACAATTATTCGGCATATACTTTTTGACTGTTTTCCTAAATAGCATTATGTGCTGTATATTGTAAATAAAACAATTATTAACTTCAACAGGTTTTTATTTTAGCTTTTAGTATTTAGACAGAAATGTTTACTGTCTTTACTCTATTTGTTATAGATCAAGCTCACGTTACTACAAAAAACGTATTTAATAATAATGTGCTATGGCACTTGGAATGTATTAATTAGTTATGCGATAAGTTTATTTCATGAGAAATTTCAGGAACGTTGAAAACAAGAAAGTTTTCTGTATTGGGCACTCAATCCTAGCACACACTATGATCAATTATGTTCCGGTAAATAAGCTTTATTTTTAAAATACATTAATTATATTACCCTTGTAGGTATATCATCAATAGCAATATTATATTACATAAAAATTATGTAACAATTTTCTGTATTAAGTAATCAATAAAGGTTAGCGTGCCTTGGATGACCGCCATTGACAGTTTTGTTATTAAAAAAAACTGTCAATGTCAATCAAGGCACCCTACTAATGAACATTTATAAATCTTTTATTTTTTCTTGGCCTGCTGTTTTCCAAAAACTTTTTTTTGCTTAAAACTTCCTTTAACACGCTTTTGGGTGGAGTTTGCAAGATGTCGCAGTGATTTAGCATTTGATTTTGTAGTATTACATAATTCAGCTACAAAATTAGATTTCTTCTTACTTTTACCCTTTGCCTGTGATTGGTTGATGTCCGTGTATACTTGAATCTTTTTTAGTTTGGCACTACGCTTTGCTAAACGTGCCTGAACTAAAGCTACCTTATTTAATTCTCCTCGGACTTTGTCGTTCACAGTTTCTTTTTTTTTTAACCGTTTTTTGTCTTTAGGAAAATCTGTATTACCTTTATTTTTATTTTGTTTTGCAGCTTGTTTGGTTTGAAGTGAAAGCCTGTCTTTTTCTTCTTTCCGTTCCTTTGTACTTTGAAACCAAGGCCTGTTCAGGTTTATATCACCTTTCAGTAACTTTTGTGCACGATTTAATTGATTTTCTGTTCTGCTTAACAACTTCTCTTGGTATTCTTCCTTTAAAATTTGTTCAATTTTACCTTCGAGGTCTTCTAGTTTTTTTTTATATTTGTCTATTATGTCGGTTGGTATAACTCTACTTTTCACAGGTCTTTTTGCACTTTTAATGACATCTTTTACAATTTTACGTTCTTGTTCACCTGCTAAACTTACAGAAACTCCAGCACGACCAGCTCTAGCCGTGCGACCAACTCTATGAATATAGTGTTCTAGAGTAGCAGGCATAACGAAGTTTATAACAGTTTTAACACCGACAATATCAAGACCACGTGCAGCAACATCAGTGGCTACTACTACATCCACTTGCTCATCCCTAAATCGTTGCAGAGTATCTAAACGTTGTGGTTGTGTGAGATTGCCATGTAGTTCAGCAACTTTTATGCCTAGTATTCCCAATAATATATGCAAACGGTGTGCTTGTCTTTTGGTTTGCACAAAAATAATACAATGATCACGAAATGTTCTACATACAAGAGCAGCTAAAATTGGTTCCCTATCGTCTTCTCTGTTGGAACGAATTCGTATAAATTCCTGCCTCAAATTGAAGGCTACATTTTTATTGCTGTCCACAAATATACGTACTGGTTTATCTAATGAAACCGACACTAAATCTTGTACTTCATCTGTCATAGTAGCAGAAAATAACATGGTTTGGCGCGTGCGAGAACATTGTTTTATGATTTCTTTCATTTGTTCTGCAAAATATTCATCTAACATACGATCTGCTTCATCTAAAATTAGTATTTCTATAGAGTTCAAACTAAATGTAGGCGTGCTATGCAAGTGATCAATTAAACGTCCCGGAGTAGCAACCACCACATCTGGATTCCGGCGCAGAATATTTTCTTGAGTTTTTAAATCTAAACCACCTACAGCTAAACCTATTTGTATATCTGTGAACTGAGATAGCTGCTTAGACACCTCGTACACCTGTACACCCAATTCTCTTGTGGGAACTAATACCAACACTCTCGTAGTAGCAGTTTCATTGTTGGGTCGATAAATCAAACGTTCCAAACTGGGTAGCATATAAGCGGCAGTTTTGCCAGTCCCTGTGGCTGCACATCCATAAATATCTTTACCTGCAAAATTTTATAACGAAATTAACGATACTACATTATATACTTTTATACAACTGCAGAATATAGATTTTGTTTAACATCAAGATATTTAGAAGAAGAGAAATAGGAAAAATATATATTATATACACGAAATATTAGTAATTACTTTTGAAATATCTTTGTAAAAACAATCTTGCGGAGGTTTTTAAATTGCGCTGTTTCAAGCATTTTTAGTTAATGTTTAAATTTTATATGAAGCAAAGCACAAATTTTATTACAACTTTTAACTAATTTATTATTCTTATTTTTTTATATACTTTAAATGGAGGTGAATTTCTACAACAGCTTTCTTTTGCAACTGTAAACAATAACAGAATTCTTTGCACAATCAAACCCAATTTAGTACCTATTTCCTTATCTGCCTTCACTACATAATTGAAAATTTCTAAGATTATAAAAAAAGGTGATATGGATATTAACAAAAATGAACGAAGCACTGGACTTTCCTATACTTTAGAAACTTGTTACGTATATTATTTTTAAAAGTATTTTTGTATCAACGTTTTACACACCAATGGTGACTATAGATCGCACTACCCCTAGCTCTCTAGCAGAGGCGGCAGCTGTTATTGTATGTCGGCTTAAAAGAACACACTAGATCCATTTACATTCAATAGAAATAGTTAATAAGAAAAAAATGTATCTCTTAAAGGTTAGCTTTAAATGAAAATTGCAAAAAAATTTATAGAAGACGGTACAATGAAATTAGGGGGTTGGGACACGAATTAAATTGTAGCTCTGTTCTATTAGACTGAAAAATTCAAAACAAATCCTGTGGTCAGTTTTTGAGTAATATTGCTTATAAATCTTTCCAAAATTTTGATTATTACTTCCAAGTTTTCATGTGTTTAAAAATTCTCGTGCATAGTATCATTTATACAGTAATTACAATACCAAACTTGATCTCAATCTACCAACTCGTTTTTTTAATAATAGAGCGTTTAAGTCAAAATTTTCAAAAATTAAGGTAGGTGGGAAGTGAAAACAAAAGCATTTGCTTTGTCCTAAGGTCTTTTATCAGATTCCTTTAAATTTAAAATATTTAAAATATATACACTGTGTCCATAAAGTAATCCCCCCCCCCAACTAACTTTTGAACGACTTGATATTTTTCTACAAAATTTGGTGTGCTATAATGGGAAATTAAATATTATTTTTCAGACCATATTAAAATTTTGTATCATATTTTTCTTTGAAACTTTAGGATCAGACGCAAGACCTTTCCAATGAGATGTCACTCGACCCCCCTTACCATTAAAAAAAAATTCAAAATGGCGCCCAGTCGCCATTTTGGATGATACAAAATTTTAATATGGTCTGAAAAATAGTATTTAATTTCCCATTACAGCACACCAAATTTTGTAGAAAAATATCAAGTCGTTCAAAAGTTAGTTGGGGGGGGGGGGTTACTTTATGGACACAGTGTATATATTTCATTTGAATTTCAGGTTTGCAAGATAACTGAAAATTAACAATATGCCAAAGTTCAGAAGACTTTTTTTCATTGTTTTACACAAACACTAAACTAAATCAACCATGCGATTGCACAATTTTGCCGTAAGACGCTACTAACGTAGCACATATATGCAACAGCTGGCAGAATAATGATTAAATGATAGCTCCTCACCAGGGCAGCGAAGGCGTATCGAGTAGCCGACGCGCGCTACTACGAGCATAAAACGTGATAGGTACAGAGTTAAAACTGTTAAAAGTACTCTTCGCCTTTTCGGAGTATCTGAATGTCACATACTTGTACCTGAATTTTTTAGCATAGGCAATTTTGCCAGTATCAGGCGATAACCAATACTGAGTATCGGTGACTGCCTAGCCCTGATACCGGGTGATCGTAAAAAACATCTTTCAGAGCAGGCCATGACCGAAGTGTTAAAGTTGGCAATACTTAATATAAGCAAATTGTCAAATGTTGACAGCTGTAAAAATTTGACAATTGGCTTATATTAAGTATTGCCAACTTTAACACTTCGGTCATGGCCTACTCTGAAAGATGTTTTTTACGATCACCCGGTATTTTTCCTAAATTGCTGACTATCATTCAAAATCTGGTACAAATACCGATTTAGATAAATTTATCTGAAACTGTTAAACTGGAAATATTAAAAAGATAGAAAATTGAATTTTAAATGCTAAAAAATTAATACATATTTTTTAACATCTTTCAAGAGATTTATAACATTCTCATCTTTCCTATGTTTTAATTATTGTTTTGGTTATTAAAATTTAATAATTTTACGAAATTTCGTTAATATAATTTTTCTGTCGTCGCTGACAGACCACTAGAGTAATGAAGATTTTGAATGCATGGAGGCTTTGAAAAGTCTAATAATTTTGATTTTAGAGATACGGTTGATAGACACAAAAAAACTATAAACATATAAACATTTCTGACGTTTTTAAATCCATCTTTTTTTCGCACATTTCATCAAAATCAAACCACCCACTCTAAAGACACTGAGAAGGAACGAATGAAAATCCTTTCTTGAACACACTGTATAATATATGCAGTATTACTTGTTTAAAAAGATGGTTAAATAAAGTAAACGAGTTACCAAAAATAACAATTACAATAAAAAAATTTATAGTAAAATTCAAAATTTTTTCTTGTTACTATTGCCGAATATTCGGCAGACGCGCAGAACTATTCGGCAAGGTCCAAAAAACTGTTAAATATTCAGCTAATTATTCGGCTCACCAAATACTCGGTGCATCCCTATAAATAACAATTTAATTAAACTAGATATGTTAACTATGAGTAGGGCCCAATTAACCAATCTTTCAAGGGGGGCTAGACATGAGGTCCTTCTTACGCTTGTATTTTTTTTTGAAAAAAAAATGTTATATTCTTGGTGGTAAAAACTCCTCATTGTATGTATACCAAACAAAAAATTAAAATGGTTGTACTTAAACGTCTTAAACTGTACTTAAACTTGAAATTTTATGGTACCAGTCACTACATAGGGGGATGTAAGTCACTATAGTACTCCGCCCCTAGCCATCGTCACTTTTATGACGGATTAGGAAAAAGGACATCTTTTTTTTTAATACGTCTGCGTGCAAAAAGTGTTGGGTTAAAAAAGAAAGTTTTTGTGATTTTTCACTTTGAAGTTTGAAAAATTGAATAGTATTATGATTGTGGCTGGGACCAGAGTACTGACATGATAACTACACTTCGCCGCAAAATTAAGGGATCAGAAATAAAAGTGCTATATTTTTTTTATCGTTGAAAATATTGTTATGAAACTCATACGCAATAAAGATAGGACTATTTATCGCTACTTTAGGGACATTCATATCTTAAGATATCACAAAAATGCTGCTTAATAAGAAATACTGCAGAAATCGCATAAGTCTCGTAATTAAAAGTTGCCTGTTAGGGTGTTCTAAACAATTGATACAGCGACTTAAATCAAAATAAATGGCAGCTAATGTCTAGAGAAATTGTCTTTCGGAGGTAGATGTATCTAAAGTGGTCACACTGCTCGAGGAAGGCTATACTCGGAGAGAAGTTGCTGCAAGGCTTTTGGTTGCGCAGTCAGTGATTTGCAGAGTGTCTCGGCGGTTTCGAATGACAGGGAATTATACCAGGAGACCTGGCCAAGGTCGTAAAAAGAAAACCACCAGGCGTGAAGACCGGTATTTGGTCGTAACAGCGAGACGTGAAAGGTTCAGCACTGCTCGATCGCTGAGGAATGATCTTTAGCTATCCACCAGAACAGTCATTAGCTGCGATACCGTATTGAGGAGACTACAGGATGCTGGTATGAAGGCAAGACGTCCTGCAACCGGCCAAATTTTGACCCCCCTTCACCGGACGCTACGTTTAGCATTTGCTCATAATCATTTGAACTGGGGAGATGAAGAATGGGCAGCAATGTTGTTCACCGACGAGTCTAGATTTGAGCAAAACGCTCTCCGGCGCTTCGCCACACTCTATCACGTTGATCGTTGGTGGTTAGAGAAAAGTATCCTGTAGTCTCCTCAATACGGTATCGCAGTTAATGACTGTTCCGGTGGATAGTTGAAGATCATTCCTCAGCGATCGAGCAGTGATGAACCTTTCACGTCTCGCTGTTACGACCAAATACCGGTCTTCACGCCTGGTGGTTTTCTTTTTACGATCTTGGCCAGGTCTCCTGATATAATTCCCTGTCATTCGAAACCGCTGAGACACTCTGCAAATCACTGACTGCGCAACCAAAAGCCTTGCAGCAACTTCTCTCTTGAGTATAGCCTTCCTCAAGCAGTGTGACTACTTTAGATACATCTACCTCCGAAAGACAATTTCTCTGGACATTAGCTGCCATTTATTTTGATTTAAGTCACTGTATCAATTGTTTAGAACACCCTAACAGGCAACTTGTAATTACAAGACTTATGCGATTTCTGCAGTATTTCTTATTAAGCAGCATTTTGTGATATCTTAAGATATGAATGTCCCTAAAGTAGCGATAAATAGTCCTATCTTTATTGCGTATGAGTTTCATAACAATATTTTCAACGATAAAAAAAATATAGCACTTTTATTTCTGATCCCTTAATTTTGCGGCGAAGTGTATTATGTCCCGTCCCCTACGACACCCTAAAATTTCAAATTTATAACTTTAAAGGACACCATAGATAATCACACCCAAACTTTTCTCGCCGAAACTTAGTATAATGAAAAATAATTGAATATGTAATTGACTCTTTGCTAATTGTTTTATCGTGTACTTTATGGTTTTTACGTCTACTTATGAGGTTATTTATGTTTTTATTTTTACAATTACTAATTTGCTAGTCAATTGCTGTTGATGCCACGTTCCAAGAACCAACTTGGTCGCAAGGCAGCGCACGTAGTGACAACTTTTAGTTGAATAAAAGGTCCTATACAGGATGAAAAATCAATTTTAGGAACATAAAAAATATCATGTGAAAGAAAGCATATTGCTATTTCCCTGCATTAGAGCAAAAGAGATAGCAGATACTGATACAGGGCGTTTTAATGAGCAAAGCCGATCACGCCTGAGACTGCTGGTAGCAAAACAAACAATACACATCTAAAGGCAAATCAAATGGTTTTTTTCCTGAATCTTCAAAACTAAGACCACGAAGAATTTTTGAAAATTTAGACTTTAATCCCGGATAACTCATAAACAAAATATCCAATCAATACAAATTGTCATATTAAAAAGCCATTAATAGACATAAATAAATAAAAATAATTTTAAACCATTTTCAAATTTAAAAAAAACAATGCTTCTTAATATCAACAATGCGTTTCCTAGAGTTACATGATTTTAACAACGCCCATCAATTAGCTCTAATTAAAAAACATATTTTTTATTCATTACACATTTTAGATAACTCTTTAAATTAAGTTATCATAACACCTTTTGATCCAAATTGATCTCCCAAATTTTACTCTGATGTACTCCAGGAATTTTACAAAAATTTTAAATTAATTATTAATTCAAAAACAGCCAATCGTTATAAATAAACTTTAAACAGTTCAATAGACCATTTGAAGAAGTTTATTAGGCTGAAAAATAATTATGACATTTTTAAATTAAAAAAAAAGCGATACTTTTTAATATCAACGCGTTTTCCGAGAGTTGCGCGATTTTATCTACGCCCATCAATTAGCTCTAACAACAAAATATATTTTTTATTCTTCGCATATTTTAGACAACTCTTTAAATAAAGTTATTATAATCATTTTTGATGTAAAGTCGTGAGCGCGTCATCTAGCTAGTGCCTTTACGTGACCTGCCGTACCGAGCCAACGCCTTGGGTTTTAAAGCAGGCAGCTTGTAACAGATGGAGATGACTAGATGTAAATTTCAATCACTTATTGCGAGAATATTAAAAATGTAAAAAGTATGGGAAAGTACCAGTTTCGCCCATTTTTATTTTTATTGAAGGGATCAGTTAAAGATTCATTTATTTCATTATTTAATACTTACCCAGGAGTGCAACAGGAATAGTAGCTGCTTGAATAGGTGTTGGATGTGTAAATTTCATCTGCGTAATGGCTTTTAGAAGAGGCCTGGAAAGATTCATTTGGTAAAAATTAACGTTTTCATCATAGAAATAAACATCTTGTTGAAGATCATTGTTGATATCATCATTTTGGTTAGCTAATTTTTTCTTTTTTAGTTTAACTTTGATATGATCATGTTGAAGATCATCACTAGATAGCGATACATCAGAATTATAATCAAGTGATTCATCTTTAATCCCGTCATTACTGGCAACCTCATCTGTGTTATCTTTCTGATTACGAATCTTTTCTATTTTCTCATCAGTTTTCGATGATGCTTTTCTTTTGACATACTTATGTACATCACTCCATGTATTCTTATTGTATTCTTCTACAGAACTTACAAATTCGAATGTATCATCAAAATCAACTTTTTTTTTCTTTTGCTTTGAAGGCTGAAACTGTATGAACAAAATAAATTTATTTAATACAGTAAATTGTAGAATATCAACAATATGTACTAGTACTGATTTTTTAGTTAATGCATTTGCAATGGGTTGAGAGTAGTACCCACAAACAGAAAAAGAATGGACATGTAGTTTATCAAATTTTAAAAAAATTTCCATAATGGTTTCAAAGAGCTTGATGTACTTTAAAAACAGTTTTAAATTTTCTGAGTCAAATTTACGTCCACCAATTATTCAGATTATGACTTAGCATTGGCCTGAGCCACCTGTTGGAAATATTCAGTTGGATCACTCTCGGAGGTCTCAGTATATTAATAGAAATGAATTTATGCAGAGAAAGATACACTAACACAGAAACAATAAATTTTATTTTTAGATCAACTACATACTTAATAATTATGCGAGTACAGTGAATACTGACATTAAATAATAATAACAGGTGGTTCATGGTAAATTATTATAGGCATTTGCAATAGTTATTTAAGTAACAAGGAATGTAAATACGTAATAACATTCGAGGCAGGTAAATACGAGCCGAGGCGAAGCCTAGGCTTGTGGCCTGCCGAGAATGTTAATAGTCGATACATTCCGTGTTACTTATTAAATTTTTCACGCTACTGGCAATGCAAGTAGGCCTACAGGTAGAAATTTAATCATATTTTTAAAAGTTCATTTTGACAGCTGTCACCGGAATTATTTTTTAAAAGCCCCATTATTCTAAGTTGTCTGTGCTTGTTACCATATCAACGAACAGTTAAAATCAACATTATTTTCCTAGGAATGTAAGTGACACTATTAAGTTCCGTCGTCAAGGGTAACTAGTACACGAATGTTATCAGCCATTTACAATCCCTGTAGCTATGGATCTAAGGCCTACTTACATTGCCGGTAGCGTGAAAAAGCATTTAAATAGTCTACCTATCGAAAATACTACAAAAAATAAGCAGTTATTGGCTTTTCACGCCACAATTGATAGTTCTGAGTGGTTCTTCAAGCATTAACTCTAAATTTTTCTTTCCTAACAAACAAAAAAAAACCTAACATTTTTGAGAAATTCTGTTAATGGCGGGTCCTAATTAAGCTCAATCATTTTTTCAATAAAAATTCGTTTTTGTAATACCATACCGTTATTGCATTATAATTGAACTGAAGTGTAAATTGAAAAGTCATGTTCAACAGCCACCGTCCGTTAAGAATTTTGACAGCCGGCGGCCGTTAAGTATAAATTATTTTGGTCTATTGTTATGAATTTTTTTTATTTGTCAAATTTGACAGTAGTGCATTTCAATGTTTTTGTAATAAGAATCGCAATATCAGTGATACTGTTGCTAGGGAACAGTTTATAAACAGACGCTTTACTAGTTTTGAACAATGATGAACGTGAATGAGAATTTTAATATTCCTCTGAAAATATTAGAAAAATTATTACGTTATTACAAAAAAATGTTACAAACTTCAACCGCGTTAGTTATTTGCTCTATATCGGCCTAATGACGTTAATTACTATAATATGATCTACTTTTGGGCAAAGAAAAAAAAACAGAAGGTTGGGTTTTATACCTTATAACATTTAGCACTGTCTTAAGATATCTCCAGATACTATTAAAAAAAAGCGTGGACTTCGAGTGGACTTTCCCATACTAAAACTTATTGTATTTGCAAAAGTGTAAATTTTATAATTAAAACCTTCCATTCCATTCATCCAAATTCATACAAAAGCGCCACAGTGAAATTATAGCTCCCAAAAACAAGTGTAGCCAATTGTAGTCACTTTTAATAATTATAACGTTGTACAGTTCAGCAAGTATTATGGCCCCCATTCACCTACAGTTTTCGGGTCGGCCGCGGACTGTCCAACCGAACTGACGATCGCATCTCACGTCGGCCACACATTATATAGTTCCCAACCACAGTTCTGGTCTTACGATCACATCTGCAGATTCAATATCTTCAGTTCATCTAACAGGTACGCATTCACTCACAGTTCTCCGGCCGGCCGCGGACTGTCCAACCGAATTGACAATCGCATCTCACGTCGGCCACACATTATACAGATCGCAACCACAGTTCTGGTCTTACGATCAGATCTGCAGATTCAATATCTTCAGTTCATCTAAAGTTTAGCCACAGACTAGTCAGTTTATCGGCAGTTAATTGTGAAACATGGTAGTTTTACGGAAAAGGAAACTTGCAGCGCTTTTAATAATATCATTATTAACAGTTCAAAGAGCAAAAAAAGATTTTGGATTAAAGATTGGCTTTTAGAAAGACAAAGCTTATCGCATATGCAACTTGTTAAAAAATTACGAAAGTCAGGCACAAAAGATTTACAAAATTACCTACGCATGAATGGGGAATGCTTTGGAATCCTTCTTAATTTGGTAAAACCCTACAGTAAGAAAACCACAAGAATGAGAAGAGCAATTAGTGCTGAAGAGAGACTCACTGCAACATTACGTTTTTTAGCTACGGGTCGAAGCCTGGAAGATTTAAAATTTTCAACGATTATTTCCCCTCAAGCATTAGGATCCATCATACCCGAAACTTGCAAAGTTATATATAAAGTTTTAAAAAAAGACTATTTAAAGGTAAGCAAAAAATATACTTTATTTATATAAACGATAAACTTATTCTTAAGTAAGGAAACTATTAATTACTACTTAACATAATATATATTTAACAATCTTATTTGGTAAAAGAAACAAATTCAGACAACGAGTCATTATTATTGGTTGGATGTCCCAAATTTGCCGGTGTAGTTGTAGTTGTATTAAAATTAGGCATGGGAGCTTGTGTATTGGAAGATTGTTGAAGATCACCGCTCCATGGAGGATGTGCAAAAGGCATTTGATTGTGGTCTAAATAATTAAAACCATATAATTGGCGCTGTTCATTGCCATTAAGATTAATTTGCGATCTATCACTTAATTTCTTTTGCAATCCATAAAATAAAGTATTATTTATCATATTTTCTGCAAATAATTTTTGTTGGTCATCCATCTTGCGCAATTTATTAGCTACGTTCACTCCAATTATATCGTATTCATCGTCTCTTTGGTTAAGTGCTACAAATGCCTGCTCTACCATGTCTTCACTTCGCCTTTTCTTCGTTCTTGTAGAAGAAGTAGATAAGGCAGCAGCATTTCCTTGAACGGACGATCCTCTGGACGATGTTGGAGTTGATGCATATTGGGGTGATGTGGCACTGAAATTGTCCCCATCAAGATTATCCAACTCTTCGATTTCCACTTCATCGGTGTTTTCATCTCCAGCCTAAAAATGTATTGATAATACAGTACTATTATTCTATAACTCATAATAGGTTGTTATAAGTGAGATTAACCACATTATTTCATTTTAGTTTCCAAAATCCCCAGAGGAATGGCAAGAAATAGCTCGAAATATAGAAAATAGATGGAATTTTCCTAATTGTGGAGGATCGATTGACGGCAAGCATATTAGAATTGTTAAACCGGCAAACAGTGGTTCATACTATTTTAACTATAAAAGGATATGATAGCATAGTTCTTTTGGCCATTGTTAATGCTGATTACGAATTCCTTTATGTTGACGTCGGATGTAATGGTAGGGTTTCTGATGGCGGCGTTATCGAAACAACAAATTTTATGCAAAAACTAATGCAAAATAATCTAAACTTGCCATCTAACGACAGTACAAAAAAAAACATGAACTTTGCATTTGTAGCAAATGATGCATTTGCATTACATGAAAATATACTAAAACCTTTTCCTCAAAAAAATTTAACGGGTGAAGAACGCATATTCAATTATAGATTAAGTAGAGTGAGACGCACTGTCGAAAATGCGTTTGGAATTTTAGCGAACAGATTTAGAGTTTTCCATACAGCAATTAATATGAAACCTGAAAAAATTGACCAAATTGTTCTAGCATCTTGTGCACTGCATAACTTTCTACGACGACATACAGGAAACTCTTACATACCAAATAATTATGTAGACTCTGAAGTAATTGAAACAGGTGATATAATTGAAGGAGATTGGAGAAATGATACAAATCTGGATGGTTTACAACACACACTACAACACAATTCATCACGTGAAGCAAAGAAAAACCGCGACAATTATAAAAACTACTTCATGAATGATGGAAAAGTGTTTTGGCAGGATAAATTTCTATAAATTAAATATTATTATTAATATTAGATATGTAAATGCAAAAGAAAAACAATAAATTTATATTTTCTGAGTTGTTTGTTCTTTTTAGGCCTAGTTTGCTAAACTGCCTATTTTTCAATCTTTCTTGTCGATTTGAAGACTTCTCTTAATTTTAGGATGTATTTTTTAACACGTTTATTATATCTAAGATATGTGAAATAATAAAATACATAAGCAAACTGACTACAAATACACTTACAGAAGAAATTACACTTTTACACATTTATGAACTTCAAAAAAACATATGAAACAGGAATTCTCATACGTATGCGGAAAGATACAAGTGGCCAATTTCCTAATTTTTTCTAAATGGGCCTCTTGTATGCTACAATATACATGCTAATTAAAGCAATTAAAATAAACAAAAATCAATGTTTCAATATTACAATAACAACTGCATGTATTACAGAGGCGTATTTCAAAAAAATTCAGAGTGGCCCAATATTTATTACTTTTTTTTATATATGGTGGCGCTTAACATGTTGTTATTTTGAATTTTTTTCGCCTTAAAATATCCAATAATAATAATCATAAATTCTATATATTTTATGTTTGTTTAAATTATAATTATACATACCTCTCCATCTGAATTTTCCTCTTCCGTTTCTTTATCTGTACTGTCATTGGCGATCGTTTGTCGAGTGTCCTCTTGATCTGCCGTAAATAACATTTGATGGTAATTCCATAGCGATGGTGTATAAACATCTTCTGATGAACATCCAGATTTTTTGGAATTTTTAACTTTTTTTAATTCCTTTCTAAAGCATGACCGCAAATTATTAATTCTTTTTTTAACACTATCTACCATGACGCCTGAATCGACTGTTTTATAAAATTTTAGTAATTTCTCGTAAGCCCGTTCACACAGTCTTCTATCAGCATAGGATTTAGATTTTATTTTCCAGAAAGCAGGATGTTCTCTGTATATATTAATAAATTGTTCAATAAACTGATGTGAATTTGCCATCATATGGTTAACAATAATACGACCGGATAGAAATCTTTCAAACAGTTGAACGTTTTGATCGAACGACGAGAACTGAAGATATTTCAACAATCATTCACAGTTTCAGTAAACTGCAGGTTTGGACCTGCAGGTTTGGACCTGCAGGTCGCCTGTAGGTGAGTGGTTAAAACTTGTCGTAAGATCTGAACCTTCAGTCCACGGCCGGCCGGCAAACTGACAGACAAAAACTGAAGATATTTCAACATTCATCTACAGATTTAACAAACTGGAGATTTGGGCCTGCAGTTCGCTTGTAAGTGAATGGTGAAAATTGATCGTACGATCTGGGCCTTCAGTTTTCGGCCGGCCGGCAAACTGTAAATGAATGGGTACCTTTAGATTTCTAAGAAAACAAGCAGCGGGAATTTGAATTTGCGATATCCTGTACAATTGGTTTTCGAACCATAACTGTACCCATAGACTACACGAAAGCAAGGTAAGCGCCTGCCGAAGCGCTTTGGCGGATTACAAATTCCGTTTTGGATGTCAGACAAAATATAATAGCTATAATAGTAGTAGTAGTATTTATTGACGATAAACCAACAGGTGTAGTCAAATAGTTACATAAAAACATATAAAGTCATCATAACAACAACAAAAATTAAGGATAAGAAAATTTACATATAAAAAATATAGTAGTACCTACAGATTGTACATATTACAGTAGTGTGTGAGTTAAAATTAAATATTGTAAAGTAATCAATATTCAAAATAAAGTAATTTATAATTGACATGGAACATTTGGAATTTTATTTTTGTCAGTAAAAAAGTCATGTAAGCTATAATATGCTTTAGATAAGAGGTGTGAGTGTAAGGTTTTACGAAATTTTAAGTTATTTGAAATATTTTTTGTATGAAGTGGAAGGGTGTTGAAGATTTTTTTACTGGTATAAAGTAGAGAGTTTTTTATTAGCTGTGTGTTAGGTCGAGGCAGATAGATATTAGTTTCACTAGTTCTTGTATTAAAAATGGGGGAGGGGCTTGATAACGTAGTAGATTTATACTTGTGGATTAAGCAAGCAGTTTCCAATATGTACAGAGATGTTACAGTTAAAATTTTATTACTGATAAAGAGAGGTTTGCAAGAATCTCTTACTCCTGCTTTGCACATATATCTTATTGACCTCTTTTGTTCAACAAAAATACAATGAAGGTTTTCTTGTGACGCAGCACCCCAAAAAGCGATGCCGATTTGTTTTTTGCGTATTTAAACACAGATAGTTGGAATAGTACCATTCATTTATTTTTATAATATCGCGTTGTATTTTATTATTTAATGAGTTTGGATCCGAATCCGACCATAGAATACATGTATCATCAGCGAATACAGTAAAAGTGCCACTGATGTTTAGTTGGAAGATGTCGTTAATGTATATAAGAAATAGTATGGGTCCAAGGACAGATCCTTGGGGTACGCCACATGTGATAGAGGAGGAAGGGGATATTTTATCTGAAACTTTAACCAATTGTTTTCTATTATTGAGATAAGTTTTGAACCAGTTTAACGTTATGCCTCGGAAACCATAAAGTTCTAGTTTTTGTAGTAAAATGGCGTGGTTAACACAATCAAAAGCCTTCGAAATATCACAAAATATCACAGAAGCTATGTTTTTATTATTAATGTTATAATAAATTTCATGCAAAAGGTTAAATATGGCATCGGTAGTATTTTGTTTACTTTGAAAACCAAATTGAAATTTAGAGAGAATTTCGAATCTATCCAAGTACCCAACCAGTCTAACTTTTACAGGTTTTCGATGATTTTTGATAAGGTAGATAAAAGTGCTATCGGTCTATAATTAGAGGGGTCCTGTCTATCGCAACCTTTGTAGATGGGAACAATTACTGAAGTTTTTAGCACGGAAGGAAAATAGCCCAGTGTGCATGAGTAATTACTCTCTAAAAACTCTAAAAAGATGTCTAGTATTTTACATGGTAGATGTTGTAAAATTTTAGTAGATATACTATCATAACCTGCAGAATTTTTATTTTTGATACTACGGATAGTATCTTTAAGTTCAAATATCGTTACCGGATAAAGGAAGAAGTTTGTATTTGAAAATTTAGACCTTAATTCGTCCGTAGTGATTGAAAAGTCCTGTTTTATGTTTAATTTTGAAGTAAGTTTATGGGCTATAGAACAGAAGTGTGCATTTAATTGATCAGGAAGTAATTCCACTTTTACGTCACGTTTAGTTTTACAGTTTCTTAACTCGTTTATAATAGACCACGTTTCTTTGGTTTTATTCGATGTATTGTTTAATGGTTTTGAGTAATAATTTGTTTTAGCTACTTTTAAAATATTACGGTAAATTGACTTATACCTGTTGAAATAGTGGATAAAAGCGTCATTCCTAATAAAATTTCGAGCGTATCGCAAAAAACGATAATTGTTCGATGAGGCCCTAATCCCTCTCGTAGTCCATGACTTAGACTTTCTTTCTCTGATTAAACGCAGTGGAACTGATTTCTCAACGAGTTTCTTCAGTTTAAAAACAAACGATGAAAATTTGTCATCATATGAAGTACCAGTTGAGCAATCAGTCCAGTCGACCTTGAGACAGTTTTCTTTGAATTTTTTTAAATTATTTTTGGAAAATATTCTGCCTTTTTTCGCCTCAGTTATACTATTATTAACTTTTACTGACAAAAACAAATTAGTGAGAACAGCTTGATGGTCTGCTAATCCATTTATAACTGATGTCTTTACAATATTTTTATTAAAATTGGTGCACACATAATCTAAGCGCGCATTTAATCTAGTATTTGAATCGACATGCATATACAGACCGAAGGAATTTAACATATTTAATAGGGTGTTTAGCATTAGAATCGCTATTGAAATTTATATTGAAATCACCAGCTCAAAACAGTTTACATTTCTTAGGAAAGCATTCTATTAGCGATTCCAAATTATTTATAAAGATGTTTAAATGAGATAATATTTGTGAGGGTGTACGGTATATGCAAACAAGGTAGAGATTTATATCTTTTCTAAATACAACGTTGAACTCGAACCATTGCTCAATAACCAAAGAGTTGAAAGTATTAATATTTTGATAAAGTGTTTCGTTTTTACACATAATAAGAGTACCTCCATGGGTAATGCACGAGCGACTAAATCTAGATACGACTGTATAATTAGGTATAAAAACTTCTTCGTCCGGGTACAGCCAATGTTCGGTTACAAATACTATGTCCGGGTTATTTAGATTTTCAGTAAGTAAGCATAAATCGTCGATTTTAGATCTTATAGATTGAACATTAATTAGAAGGACACTTACGTCAGAGAGTGGCGCTACAGACTCTCTGCTACAACTTCTGTGGTGTCTAAAAAACTTAGTTTATCTGCTTCCTCCTCTTCTTCACTCTTTGCCTTCTCTTTATCATCTCCTTCTTCCTCTTCTTCGGTATTTTCGTGGATTGTGGAGTCATTCAGTGATTCGTATGAAGATGATCTATTTAATGACATCGTTTCATCGAGCAGGTCCTCGTTTGGTGACGTTGCATTTGTACAATGTACCGTTATAAGATTATTGAATTTGTGTTGCTCAGGCTTTCCTAATAGTAAATTATTTATGTGCTGAATTTTTTTGCCCAATTCTCTGCACAAAATAAGTTTGCCGGATTTTTGGAGATGAAGCCCATGTGTAGTAAAGTGATGCTGTTTAACATACAAGTTGATATCTAAGAAGCGTATTCTCTGATGTTTGGTGATAACTGCTTTTTTGCTGTATCGTAGAGACATGTGTTTAAGTCGAAAATAATATTATTCAGTATTTTCCGTCCATTCCAATATGGAATAGAAGATATAATTACATTGGTATTGATAAGCGTAGCCAGCGTTTTGTTTAGAGCCGAGGTAGCGATCTTCCCCGTTTGAAGCGCGTTATTGCTACCAGCAATTATAATTACGTAATGCCTTTTTGTAAAATTTCGTGTTAAGGCAGGGCAATCTTTTACTATATCTTATAGCTTTATTTGAAAAGTTATCAAAAATATGCAAAGAATAAAACATATATTTCTTAACTAGAGCGAATTGATGGGCGTAATTAAAATCACGTAAATGTTAAATTACGTAAATGCCGGAAAACGCGCTGTTGATATTAAAAAGTATCGTTTCTTTCCTTAATTTTTAAAATAGTTGAAAATTCTTGTGAATCCTAAAGTACTTTAAATAATCTATCGAACTGATAAAAGTTTATAACGATCAGCGTTTGCGTTTTTGAATAAATAATAATTAATCAATTTCAAATGTTTCAAAAATTCCTGGAAAGCGTCAAAGTAAAATTTAGCAGATAAGTAAAAAACAAATTTGTAGTTCAATGCAAGCTCTATCGACTCAGGAAGTTAAAAAAAATCGCATGGACAGTTTCTGAAAATTTTTTTTGCGAGTTTTTAAAACTTTGAAGAAGCGCCATTGCAATCGTTTTCGGATTTTCGAAATAATTTTATTTCATCGTATATTTCCTATGAAGGGCTCTCAAACAAGTGGTAGCTGATCCCAATCAGACAACTACTTTTGAGTAAATGAGCGTTAAAGTCGAGATTTTCAAAAAGTTGTAGCGTCCGCCACTTTGAAGCTAAAAAGACAAAAGTTCGGCAAAAAAGTTTTGGATTTGTCTTAAGTACTTCTCTCAGATTCCGTGCTTAAATTTTTAAAATTTAGTTTTGGAAAAAAAAACGCTACTAAAAAAACATGTCTAACTTCCGTTTTCGGATTTCTTTGAAATGCTTAACTTGAACTACAATTTTCGATATACCTCTTGATTTAAAATTTCATTGAAATCGGTCCAGTACTTTCGCCTGTAGAGGCGTCACACACCCACAGACATTTTTTAAAACCCACTGTTTTGGGTTCCTTAAGCCTCCAAAATCTAGATTTCGAAAATATTCATGAAATCAATACTTTCCTATACCGAAGGTATGGGAAAGTAAACAGTTGTAATTGGGCTAATAATATTAATTTTTTATAGGAACGTTTCCCGGCAAAGTAAGACACACTGTATATTTTTTTAAATAAACTTTTCAGTTTTTTTAAATTTATTTACCTGAGTTGCCGAAGTGCCTTCTTAACACTTTTGCAGACAGCCACTGCTATAGCAGTATTTTCTAGGTGCTGTATACAAGGACATCACTGTCACAGCAGTGGTACTGGTCAGTGTAAATTTTCATAGAATCACTACTGCTGCAGCAGTGGTTTGTCTCATAGGTTTACAGTATACCCGCACTACAGTATACCCACACTAGTGTCCCTGCAAATCATACTAAATTTTTTGGCACTGTCTCTATATATCTATAAACAATATGATGGGCTGAAGCTGTCAGCTGATATAGATGTGCACATAAGAAAACCTCTTACAATACCCGAGTGTCCGTGAAAGTATTAAACTTTAAAAATCACTTTCTCTTTTAAAAAATGTATGTAGACATGATCTAGTCATTAAAAATAAATTTAATATAATCATGGTCATTCTTTCCTTTGTAATAGATAACTTAGGTAGGCGTGTTTTAGTTATCTTGCGATCAGTAATCAGGTGGTCAGTGAATTCAGTTTCGATGTGAATATCCATTATGTTGGTGAGGATATGTTCAATCTGTGATTTTTTGTTGCTAGTCACTCTTGTAGCATTTTCATTAATTATGTTGTTAATGTTACACATTTCTACAAATATGTTTCAAATGTTCATTTTATCCACAAATTATTGTAAGTAATAATTACAATAAAATTACGATTATTAATAATTACTAATACTAAATCTGTCTTTTTCATCACTCCAATAATTGTTTATCACACTAAACATCCTTGCAATGCGCATTTGTATTAGATAAATTTGAAATAGATATAATTTTTGAATTTAATTAAAACTACTTGAACCTGTAAGCTATATTCCATGCATCTACAGCCCGGGAGTTTGTTTTGGTACTAAGACGGTGACGGGATATAGCAGTGAGTGGGATCTGGCTTATAGAAGCTGGGGCCCATCGTTGTGTAAAGTTAAAACAGTCGGATTTAATATATCACGTAAAGTTGAAACAAAGTCGGATTTAATATACAGATAAAAGATGGGGAAAAAAGTATAAAATAGTGAATGGTAAAAGAGTATACAGCTGCAGAAACTAGAACAAGGTACAGTACCTACTTTAAAAAAAACTGTTTATCTAATGCAATCGATTAGAAGAGTAGGTACACCAACGGAATATTATATATTCTATAATTTCATTGTTTAAGCATTAACATTGTTGGCATCACAAACTAAACATTCAGAATTGCATTGCAAGTCCAATAGTTACTTACCTCGACCTCTTCTTCAGAATCTTCTGAAAAATCATTTACATCTTCATTATCATCTATAGTTCTAATTATTTGGCTAGCAAATCCTTTTTCTGGAAATTTCTTCATTATGACGACTATTTCTTAGTTCAAATTTAATTTTCGCTTTATTTTACAAATAAACACAATTATTATGTTATAGGTTACCCAACACGTGAGTGTCGCACGTCGCACATGAAACGACAGATAAAAGATACACTTATACCGCGTATAGCTCCACGTTAACGTGGAGCGTCAAATACTTTTACATCCACCCGATGACGTCACATTCCTGCGCACATGATCGAAAAAGCGTTATCGGCGAGCGAATGCAACTTTGTTTTCGTATTTTTTCTTTAAATATATACATAAGTAAACTGCTCTTAACCATAACTTTGAACAGACCCAAAAATCAACAACAATGTTTTTAAAAAAGCAGTATATAAAATAAAAAAGAAATTGGCCCCAACTGGGATTCGACCCCTCAACTGTTTATGCAGTAAAACGCTGTACAGTCGCATTTCCATCTGAGTCACGACGAACTTGCAGGCAGTCGCTAAAACACGCAATATAAACTTCTAAGACGCGTTCGTTTAGGACTGGGGTTCTGGTTGCGGTCGACAGATAAATGACAGAAATTTTGACAGCGGTCGCTGTGGTTGCCAAACAGTGACGTCATTTCCCAGTATCCAGTCAAACCAATTCGAACGCTGTGGTTGCAGCCTAGTATAATGGTTTGTGGTTGCAGCAACAGTTGCTATACACGTGTTGTTTTTTTGTGAACAAGGTGGTGTTTTGTTTGAATATAAAATGTGCTCTAACCGAAAAAAACTGCCACTAGCCCTCGCGGTATACGTAGAATACGAAGTTGCCCAAGCACCAGTGCAATTTCTACAAGTTGCATCCGAAACACCCCGTAGGCTGGAAACCTCTAGCCCGAAACCAAGGTCGTTAGTCCAGTGGCTCTCAATTAGTTTAGAAATGCAGTTTTAAGAGTACGAACTCTAAGTTTTAGACTTATGCAACCAAAACAGCAAACGTGTATTATTGTAGAGGTTTATTATTATCACTTCGTAGACATCAGCTTATTAATTATTGGAGTTTTAATTGGAATTTATCATTAGACATAATTTATTTTATAAATTATTACGTTGATTGTTCTAATCTTATATATAAAATTCTCGTGTCACGGGGTGCGTAATTGAACTACTCCGAAACGGCTCGGCCGATTTTCGTGAATCTTAGCGAGCATATCGGCTAGGGTTGAGAATCGGACAACATCTATTTTTCATCCCCCTAAATGTTAAGGGTGGTCCACCCTTAAATCTTTTTTTTATTTTTTTGGACAAAATTTTTTGTTTTAATTTTTTTATGATACATCTTACAAAAATACATACAACCCTAAATTTTCACCCCTCTATGATCAACCCTTATTTTTTATTAATTATTTATTAAAAACTTTAATTTTTTTTGGCAAGATTTTTATTTTTATTTTGTCATGACTTAGAATAAAAAAAATTCATTTTTCACCCTTCTACGATCAACCCCTATATTTATTTGTTAATTATAAACTTTAATTTTTTTGAGAATTTTTTTTTTAATTTGTCATGACTTGGTATAAAAAATTTCATATTACTCTCAATTTTCACTCTTATACGATCAACCCCTATTTTTCCATCCCGATTTTTATTTTTTTCATTCTATCCACAGATCCGCAATAGGGTTGCAAGATGGCAATCGAATATTATAATTGTAGCACGATAAATTCTTATTCAGAGTTTATAATTTCAAGTTCCTTTAATTATGATTTTTTTTTTAATTCAATTTGATCTCCCGCCCTCGCCGGTCGATAACTGATCAACTATCAATCGATCAGTTATCCCCGCCAGGTGTCACCACTCATCCAGCAAACATCACGGAGTAGGGATGAGGACGAAGCCGGTCTCCTGTCTTACTCACTATACATTTTTCAGCCATTTTTTTTTGGTTTTATTAGTGTAACAATCGTAGCAGTGACTGTTATACCTATTATTTTAATTTTCTCATGTTAATTTTACTGTCATCGTAAATTTATCATTAATTTCCAGTGCAATAATTATTTATTTACAATTTATTAATCTGACAAAGACAGTTTTAACTCTCAGTTAATTAAGTGATCTCATGTAAATAAACACGTGTTGCAAGCTCCCGCCAACAACGGCCATTACCGTACCTGTATATATTGTACTTAACATTTTTTGGAAATAGTTTTAATTCAAAACGAAAACGTGTACATGGTTAATAAATATACCCGTTTTATTATTGTGAAAGGTAAGTCAAATAATAAGCAAATGAATACAATATTAAGTCACTGTTTTCCACCAATACACTGATAGAAGGATTTATTAACTATTAATAATTTATTTAAAGACAATTATTTAATTTATTAAATTTAAATTAATATTTATTTGGGAAGAAAGTACATTTATTAATTCCCAATTAGATTGGCATTCGCTATGACGATCAATAAGTCACAAGGCCAGACATTGTCTGTATGTGGCTTAGATTTGGAAACACCATGCTTTTCCCACGGACAACTATATGTGGCATGTTCTCGCGTGGGAAAACCATCCAGTTTGTTTGTGTTGGCTAAAGACGGACTAACCAAGACTATTGTACATTCTATTGCGCTGAGAGATTAATTTTTTTTTTCAACTGCTATAATTGATAGTAAAAATATGAATAATTATTTTTGATGTTTAGATAGCTATCAAGAATTGTAATTTAAAATATATTCGTTACTTTAATAAAGATTTATTTATTACCCTAAATAAAGCATACTTTTATTGTTTATAACGCTTTCGATTATAAGTACATCCCCGCACACTTATAGTAGATAGTTATTTTTATTGAACTAAAAAAATGTTTCCTACAAATAATATACATGGCAAAACAACGTTTGCCGGGTCAGCTAGTAATTTTATAAATTTTGATATTTGTAGGTATGATTGAAAAACTGTTAAATAATGAGCTATTCCTAAATTTAGCAGTTAATATAGTAGTAGGTACCTATTTAAAAACTTTTTGAAATAAATTATTGGTATAGGTAACGCTTTATTATGTTAAGTTTACTTAAATTAATTGCCAATCTAGCGTTCAGTCAGTTGTTTAGCCTGTTTATTAAATGTTATCTATCTGTATTTACAATTAAAACGCTTTTAAAAACAATTTTACACCTAAGAATTAAAACAAGTAGGTAGTAAAACATAAAAATGCAGCCTGTTTTTGTATAACTGTAGTGTAGGTATGAAGTAAAGTCAATCTATAATACCATATTTTCCAGAGCAAATAATATTTATTTTCTAGAAAGTATACATCAGCTTGTCCTATACGAATAAATACAAATGTGACTAAAAATGTCAAGTATAAACCATTACAATTTATTATTATAATTTATTATCTACATTCAAACCCTTTGGTGTTTGATTATATACTTAAGTGTTGAATTAGTTGATGTCCATGTTTGCTCATAATGGGAGTACTTTTTTGGGCAATAATAAAATTATAGCACTCAGTTTCTTTTTTCAATTTTCATAGTTTAAACAATGTTGACTGACCTTTAGTATTTACATATGAATGTTCAATCTGAAGATGTAGACACAGTTTCTGTTAAAGTAGCTACTTACTCATTATCACAATTTTGAAACTAAATGCATACGTGTGATAACTTCATTATTATTACTTAAGTGTTATTGATTTTTTTTAAATAAGAAATAAATGAACTTTGAAGTAGTATTTATTGACATATCATTTTTAACATATATGTACATTATATTATAGTATACACACACCTAACACATACAAAATTACTTAACAATGTTGTGAGTTCATAGTAAATAATTCGACAATGAATAGTAACTCTAGAAATGTGAGAAACTAAATTAAATGTTTAAAATGACAAAAGCTGCAAATTAAAAAAAAATTATTTTACAGAGAAAATGGAATGTACCTATTTATCATATTATAATATACGTAGGTACTACAAAGTACAAGCTGGGAACTATTTAATGGATCATAATTGGGATGGTATATACTATAATATAAACAAGGTCGATAATAGAAATGAACAATTTAAAGTACACAAATTTAACCAAAGATAAATAATTCTAATTCTTTTGGTTTCACCTTTAGCAGTTTTGTTATGGGCGCCTGGAGCTGGAGGATATCTGGCACAGTCTGATGAGGCTCTTGGTGAGATGTATACACAACACTGTAACTGTAATTAAATATTGTTACAATAAAAATAAAAAAATTAATTTAAGATTATACATGCATAAAATACAAAAAACAAGACATGAATGCATGTAGTGACAAGTGGGCTGAATGCTATAACAGTAATTTAAAAAAGTTAAAAGAAATTAAAAATGTTATTTAGGACGATAGGTACATACATAGGAGAGAAATAATCAGTCATTTAAAACCTGTTATACAAATATAAAATAAACTTAAAGACTGATACATACCTACATAACTTACGACTAATCAAAAAACACAAGTGGGGCATCGGAGCGTCTAGGGTGTATATAGTAGGCTTATCACTGCAATTAAAATTTGAAAAGTTAAACAAA
>OY284486.1:40892164-41059887 GCA_958336395.1 Ctenicera cuprea
TAAATAATTTAACTTGAATTAATTTATTTATCAATAATAAAATCGTTTGTGTAAAAATATGAGTCGAACTGTGTATAATATTAAAGGGTAATCCTTATTTGAGATGTTATTGGTTGAAAGTGTGTTTTTAAAATGAATAAGTGAATTAAAATAAAAAAATTTTATTTTTAGAAAATTATTTTGACGCACCGTGTATAATTTTAATTTAGAATTAATTTAATTAAGGTGTTTATTGAGTTAATTTAATTTAGTTTTATTAGATAACCTAATTGTTTATTTATATTTAAAACAAACCGTATACATTACTTTTGAGTATGTCGGTATATAAAATATGTAATGTAAATAGTTTTCTGTATTTTAGGTCAAGGTTGTAAGAATTTGCCAGACGGTTTTTGTATAAAATATAGTCACAGTTAAAAGTGATAAGAAGTCAATGACCTCATATAAATTACTTGTAAACCTAGGGTTTATGTTAATTAAGGAATGTAACTATGGTTTTAAATTAATGAATAATTAATTGATAATTATTAATGCTAATAAGCTGGTATTGTTTAATTTATGTGCTTTTATAAATATGAAAAAAATATGTTAATTTTAAAATTTTAAGAAAAATTTTCTTCATTGAATGTACCTGTCATACATTGATTTATGTTTGAATTGCGTATTTAAAATAGATGTATTCCAGTTAATCTGGGATAATGACATTTATGTTATAAGTTGAATAAGGGTGAAATTTAGATTAGATTGTAAGGTTTCGTAGCTATCTTGTAAAAACAATAGAATTTTAATTGTTTCCGGTGTTATCGTTATGTAAAGGATACTTAAGGGTGATATTTGTATAATTTGATATATTTGGAAATTTAGTCTGGGGGTTCGAGATTAAATTTTTCAGGAGAGCTTCCGGTAAGAATTTGCATAGCGGGGGTGCGTTAATGTTTAGCTCCCAAATTTTTTTTGATAATGTAACTAGAAAATTTAATGTGAACAAAATAAATTGTTGTTATCAGTGAAAGTAACAAGGTGTTATATTATTTAAAGAAAGTTGAGAAAAATCCGTTGAATAATATAAAAGTTATTGGAAGATTAAAAGTAAAATTGTGAAGCGTCCTTTCTTTATTGTAAAAATATTATTTGTGCAAGTATTAATATTCCAATGGGAAACTAAATTAAAATCTAACTATAATAACCAGTGATCCAAGTAATTAAAGAACAATTTGAAAGTGTCTTCGACAAATAAATCCAATAAATTATAAATTGATAAAAAATGGCGTACCTGAGCACCATTTTATGATAAAAAAATAGTTCTGCGAATTTCGGTTTTTGAGGTGGAGAAATACATCTGGTTGTCAGTCGTGCAGATTTGTATTTGACAGATAATATTGAATTAATCTTCTTCGTGTGATATAATAATAAATCTGTAATAATAAAAGTTGAACAGTTATAATTAAAAATAAAAATGCTAAAAATAAATAAAAAAATTTAAAGTAATTATAAATTGAAAAATATAATTTCTAATAAAAAAAGGAATTACATACCTGAGAAAAACTGTTATTGAAGATTTTGCTGGAGAACCCATGGTTTTGTATTATCGGACAGGCAGTGTTAGGACAGCACACATCATACCGTGCACAAGCACATCACAGACAGGAAAGAAGAATTGGTTGTATGAGTTAGCTACCATTCAGATACGTGGAAGCGCACGCATCAAATATTCAGAACTTCAAAGATGAACATTGTCAAAAGATAAGTAATAATTTTCGTGGTGTTTCAATAAAGAAATTTGTTTTATTTATTATAAATGTACAGAGATGTTTTAAATATTAATTTATGGTGATGTATTTGCGTGTAAATGTAGTAGGTGGTATTCTGGAAATCTGCAATTCATTTTTTTTAAATAACCCATCGACAATAGTGAAGCTACATGATGTTCAAGAATTTAAAATTATCCCTGAGATTAAGTACAAGATGAATTTATGTCAATCAATTATTTACATGTCAAAATTTTAATAAGAGTCTCTTGCTTTAAAATAAAATTCCCATGCTTATAAATTTATTTGAAATTTATTTTTTTTTATGAAAATGCTTAAAACTAAATTAAAACACACAGCATTTAATTATATTAATTTTATTACTGAGCTAGCAAATGTGGGTCAAAAATAAATAATAATTCAAAGTTTACCAAATTTTTCAGAATTTTTAAAATGTTAGGATTTTTGGTAAAATCCATAAAACACATCATCTTTTTGGCGCCCAACGTGGGGCTATTTGAATTTATTAATTTTAAGATTATGGGGTTAATAATTAAAACCTATATTCACATCATCTTTTTGGCGCCCAACTTAAGGGGCGTTCTTTGGTTCCTAAATTAAGGGCCATCTTTTTGTCGCCGAATCAACGTGGGAGCTCGATTGGGTTATTTATGAATAATAAAAAAAAAAAAAAAATATTAAATAATTTTAAAAAAGAAATAGAGGAGTAGGAAATATTAATCATGTTGTCCAAGGAAGAAATGAGAATATTTAAGGAATTTGTGAATAGTAAATTTGAAGAAACTAATAAAAAATTTGAAAAATGGATAAAGGAGATGAAAGAGAGTAGGGAAGAAACTAATAAAAAAATTGAGGAGAGTAGTGAGAACACTAATAGGAATTTAGAAGGATTAATGGAGGATATTAAGAAAGAGATGAAAGAGAGTAGGGAAGAAATAAATAAAATAGAAATAAATTACAGCAATCATGGAAATGTGGAAGAAATAAATAAAGAATTAGAACAACAAATTGAGACAGGTCATGTGGAGATAAATAAAGAAGCAAATAAAGAATTAAATGTAGAAGCAGAAAAAAAATGGAATAATACAGAAAAGAATGATTTAATGAATTTACCATCAATACGACTTAGATTGAATAATATTGAATTTGTTACAATAATAAATATGGGGATTGAATTATCACTTATAAGTGAAGACGTCGTTATGAATAATTATGAATTATTGGAGAATAATATTATAATAATAGGGGGGGATAATCTAATAGATGAAAATAAAATGAAGTTTGGTCGTATTGAGAAAAGGTTGAATTGTGATTTGAATATCAATGAAGTTAAAGTATCTGCGAAACTATTAATTGTTCCGGACATGATTGTCGACATGGTGCTTGGAAGCGATTTTTTGGAATATCATAATATGATTATAGAAGAAGATTGTCTGATTTATAAAAACATCAAATTTCCATTGTTAAATAAAGAAAGAAATATTTTTAAAATTAATGAAATGAAAGAAGAATTACCCGAAATCTATGAATTGGTTTTAAATGTTAGTGAGTGTCCAGAATCATCCTCAAATATTAATGAAGAAGAGAAGGAGTGTGAAACCCTAATTTATCTAGAGGGGGATAAAGCAGAAATTTTTAATCATCAAGATTTACCAAGAGAAGAACCAGATTTGGAGGAATCATTAAATGAAAATGAAATAATATTAAATAAAAGTAAATATGAAATAAAGAATACAGATGGTGACAAAATAAATAATGAAGAAATAAATCAAAGTGAAATCAAAAATAGTAATGTTAATAATGATATTAACAATTATAAAGAGCTTGAAATAAGACAAGATAAAGATCAAATAGAGAATAACGTCAAGGAAAAGGAAGAATTTTCAGAAAATAAAATTTATTCGTGGATAGAGAATAAAGAGGAAACCAAAATAAAATCTTCAAAATATAAAAATAATCAAATTTATTTTAAAAATCGGAAACTGAAAATAAAATTTTCAAAATATGAAAGTTATCTAATGCTATTAGAAAAGCAACCAAAAGTAAAATTAAAATCTACAAATTATAAAAATTATCCGAGGTCAGTGATAAATAAAATAATTACTAAAATGAAAATTTTAAATAATATAAAGTACTTGAAGAGTTTTAAAAATAATACTAAATTTAAAATGAAAATATTGACTAAAATAAAGAAGATGGAGAATTTTAAACATAAGACTAAAGTTAAATTAAAATTATTAAATGATAAAATGTATCCTGAGAATTTTAAAAATAAAGCAAAAGTTAAATTAAAATGGTTAAATAATAAAAAGTGGCCAGAACATTTTAAACAAAAAGCGAAAATTAAATTGAAAATTTTAAATAACAAGAAGGATCCAGGAAATTTAAAATACAAGAAGAAAGTTAAAATGAAAATAATAATTAATGAAAAATATCCGGATACCTGTAGAAACAAAAAGAAGGTGAAAATGAAAATTTCAAATAATAAAATTAATGCGAAGGCCTTGGAAAATAAAAAGAAGGTCAAGATGAAATTTATAAATTACATGAAAGAGCCTGCGCAATTTAAAATTAAGAAGAGGGTGAAAATGAAAGAAATTTTAGATAAAGGCAGGATAGGAGTTAGAGGGGAATATTTTTTATTTAAGAATGTTACGAGGATTTTTGGGGATTTTAAATTATTATCGGAAATTTACTCCAGGATTAGCAGATAAATTATTAATTTTGACTGAAATTGTTAGAAGGGGGAGAATGATTTTTTTTTGTTAATTTTTGCAAAATTTGCAATTTATAATTGGGGGTTTTCAAATTTTGAAAAATTAAAGGGGGATTTATGCTGTGTGTTCTAATTCAAAAATTTATTTTTTAAAGTTAAAATTAAAAATTATTGATAATTTTTTTTATTACTAAGAAAAGTATGAAATTTTGTTGAGGTAAGAGGATTCTTCATGGTCTTATAATTCAGTGAAGTTTAATTATATCGACGGTAGTGCAGTGGTAATCTTGATTTCTTGTATTTCTTATTGGTTAAATGCATTTTTAGTGGCATTGAGATTTTTCCAGGATACTATTCCTAGAATAGAATTGTTTATATTAGTAAAACTTGACTATAAAAAATTATAGCATATATAAAACATGCTAAGGCAATTTAATATTGACGCAAACTATAAATAATTTAACTTGAATTAATTTATTTATCAATAATAAAATCGTTTGTGTAAAAATATGAGTCGAACTGTGTATAATATTAAAGGGTAATCCTTATTTGAGATGTTATTGGTTGAAAAGTGTGTTTTTAAAATGAATAAGTGAATTAAAATAAAAAAAATTTTATTTTTAGAAAATTATTTTGACGCACCGTGTATAATTTTAATTTAGAATTAATTTAATTAAGGTGTTTATTGAGTTAATTTAATTTAGTTTTATTAGATAACCTAATTGTTTATTTATATTTAAAACAAACCGTATACATTACTTTTGAGTATGTCGGTATATAAAATATTGTAATGTAAATAGTTTTCTGTATTTTAGGTCAAGGTTGTAAGAATTTGCCAGACGGTTTTTGTATAAAATATAGTCACAGATAAAAGTGATAAGAAGTCAATGACCTCATATAAATTACTTGTAAACCTAGGGTTTATGTTAATTAAGGAATGTAACTATGGTTTTAAATTAATGAATAATTAATTGATAATTATTAATGCTAATAAGCTGGTATTGTTTAATTTATGTGCTTTTATAAATATGAAAAAAATATGTTAATTTTAAAATTTTAAGAAAAATTTTCTTCATTGAATGTACCTGTCATACATTGATTTATGTTTGAATTGCGTATTTAAAATAGATGTATTCCAGTTAATCTGGGATAATGACATTTATGTTATAAGTTGAATAAGGGTGAAATTTAGATTAGATTGTAAGGTTTCGTAGCTATCTTGTAAAAACAATAGAATTTTAATTGTTTCCGGTGTTATCGTTATGTAAAGGATACTTAAGGGTGATATTTGTATAATTTGATATATTTGGAAATTTAGTCTGGGGGTTCGAGATTAAATTTTTCAGGAGAGCTTCCGGTAAGAATTTGCATAGCGGGGGTGCGTTAATGTTTAGCTCCCAAATTTTTTTGATAATGTAACTAGAAAATTTAATGTGAACAAAATAAATTGTTGTTATCAGTGAAAGTAACAAGGTGTTATATTATTTAAAGAAAGTTGAGAAAAATCCGTTGAATAATATAAAAGTTATTGGAAGATTAAAAGTAAAATTGTGAAGCGTCCTTTCTTTATTGTAAAAATATTAATTTGTGCAAGTATTAATATTCCAATGGGAAACTAAATTAAAATCTAACTATAATAACCAGTGATCCAAGTAATTAAAGAACAATTTGAAAGTGTCTTCGACAAATAAATCCAATAAATTATAAATTGATAAAAAATGGCGTACCTGAGCACCATTTTATGATAAAAAAATAGTTCTGCGAATTTCCGGTTTTTGAGGTGGAGAAATACATCTGGTTGTCAGTCGTGCAGATTTGTATTTGACAGATAATATTGAATTAATCTTCTTCGTGTGATATAATAATAAATCTGTAATAATAAAAGTTGAACAGTTATAATTAAAAATAAAAATGCTAAAAATAAATAAAAAAATTTAAAGTAATTATAAATTGAAAAATATAATTTCTAATAAAAAAAGGAATTACATACCTGAGAAAAACTGTTATTGAAGATTTTGCTGGAGAACCCATGGTTTTGTATTATCGGACAGGCAGTGTTAGGACAGCACACATCATACCGTGCACAAGCACATCACAGACAGGAAAGAAGAATTGGTTGTATGAGTTAGCTACCATTCAGATACGTGGAAGCGCACGCATCAAATATTCAGAACTTCAAAGATGAACATTGTCAAAAGATAAGTAATAATTTTCGTGGTGTTTCAATAAAGAAATTTGTTTTATTTATTATAAATGTACAGAGATGTTTTAAATATTAATTTATGGTGATGTATTTGCGTGTAAATGTAGTAGGTGGTATTCTGGAAATCTGCAATTCATTTTTTTTAAATAACCCATCGACAATAGTGAAGCTACATGATGTTCAAGAATTTAAAATTATCCCTGAGATTAAGTACAAGATGAATTTATGTCAATCAATTATTTACATGTCAAAATTTTAATAAGAGTCTCTTGCTTTAAAATAAAATTCCCATGCTTATAAATTTATTTGAAATTTATTTTTTTTTATGAAAATGCTTAAAACTAAATTAAAACACACAGCATTTAATTATATTAATTTTATTACTGAGCTAGCAAATGTGGGTCAAAAATAAATAATAATTCAAAGTTTACCAAATTTTTCAGAATTTTTAAAATGTTAGGATTTTTGGTAAAATCCATAAAACACATCAATATATATATATATATATATATATATATATATATATATATATATATATATACGCCACTGGCAAGAATAAAAAATTATGTTGTACAGCAGAAAATGCCTTTTGATACGTAGAAGATGCATACTACGTTTCACAAAAATATCTAGGGTCTTACCAAAGTTATCATAAAAAAAAAGAATTTTTTCTTAAAACTTTAGCACCCTGTAGTTCAAAAGTTAAGACCTTTAGGACATATCTTCATATGAAGTTTTTTTTCTCAAAATGGACCCAAGAATAACCTCCTTAAATATTAGCATGTTATTAAGAAACACCCTGTATATATATATATATATATATATATATATATATATATATATATATATATATATATATATATATATATATATATATATATATATATATATATATATATATATATATATATATATATATATATATATATATATATATATATATATATATATATATATATATATATATATATATATATATATATATATATATATATATATATATATATATATATATATATATATATATATATATATATATATATATATATATATATATATATATATATATATATATATATATATATATATATATATATATATATATATATATATATATATATATATATATATATATATATATATATATATATATATATATATATATATATATATATATATATATATATATATATATATATATATATATATATATACATGTAGAGAGCCATTACCAAGCCAAAAGTTACATACTCTGCATCTTATACCAAGCCCATCACCTACTTACGAAGCCCGAAAATGGGCTTCGTAAAAAACTATGTGTATATCGCTTTATTTTGTTCTGTTATGTTGAATCGTGCTGAGATCTCAATTTTTTGTAGGGCTTCGTATTTACGCGTAAAATCTCAGTATATACGCGGTTTAGTTCATAGTAACTCTCTGTAGGTGGCGCTGCAGTTTTTCCGTGTATATAAGATATACATGTTTGAATGATATGACCGACTATACGAGCCAAGGACATACTGTTAAGTGTGCGAAGCCCTAAATTTGGCAACAGTGCTTCGCTCTGACTGCGCATGCCTATTCTACTTTTAAGTATCCGCTGGTCGATTATTCACAATGACTACTCTATCTTAAAATAATTAATAGCTGATTTTAAATGAATTCGGGATGTAGTCGAGTTCTTTTTTAAAATGACCAAGTAAAAAATTGAATTAGGTATTATAATTTTATTTTGAAATCAACTAATATCTAATTGCAGTAAAAAAAAGTTAAAATATTGATTATTAATTAGGAATATGTAACCCATCAATAAATAAACAATTTATTTCATTATTTTGTGCGTGAATCACCAATAATATTTAGACGATTATAAATTTAGAATTATTTGTTAAGAACATTGGCGTTGCCATACCCTTGTCTTAAGCAGGAGGTTTCTTTGCAGTAGGGGACATTTTTGCTTGTTTTATTTTGTAGTTTTGTTCTTATAGTACGCTGAACTCAAAGTGCTTTTTATACGGAGTATTCAAGTTCAAAAAAGTGCTTAAACAAGACAGAATCTTGAATACTGAAAAGGTTCAGATTCAGTAATAAATGATTGTTCATTATGAGAGTCGTCTTTTTCAGAAGATTTTGACTCCATTTGGGCAACCTCCATTCCTTCGCCGACATAAGCTTAAAAATTGTAAAAAAATTATATAGCATAAATGCAAAATTATGTTAATTACATTAAACCTTGTATAATGTAATAGTATATTGCGTACCAAGGGCCGTAAGTATCAGTTTTATGGTTGAGAATGCAGTTTGGGAAACCGAGGCGAAGCGTAGCGTAGCCGAGGTTTCCTAAGCATTCGAGACCATAAATGATACTTACGAGGTGCGTGCACTATTTTTTCAACCACCTGAAAAATATCATAAAAATTATGAAAAAAAGCTTTATCAAATGAGTACGTGTCAAAAAATATAACATATATGATTAAACATTTTTTAGTAGGTTTGGTTGTTATAACTTCGTTGCCATAGATCAAAACGTTTTATTTTATTTTCATATTTAACCATTATGCAGGCACTTAATCTACTTACCGCCCTAGGGCGCTAAGTAAATATTATTGGTCTGCAACAGCAACTATGACAACAAGTAAACAAACGGTAAGTTTTACTTACATTCCTAATATTTTGCTTTTAATGACATACTTACTAATGCAGGTGGTTGAAATAGTATATTATAGACCAAGGCAGAGAAGACATTTTTCTCAGCCTCGCAGCTTATTTCCCTCGATGCTTCGCATCTCGGGAATTAATTCTGCTCGGCTGATAAGTCTTCTCTACCGTGGTTTATATATTATTTTTTCCACTACTAGCACCTTTATTCCTTTTATAATTAATTGATTTTACATTAATAAAAAATAAAATTACAAATGCAAATATGCACAAAAATAAAGTAGCCTTGCTTGAAAACAAGAGAATAGTTAATTTCAATTGACATTTATGTAAAATATATATTTCATAATAGTGGTTATAAAATGTCCAATTTTGATGATTTCAGTGAAAACTGCACTCCTCCTGAAATTAAGGAGGGTGCAGAAAGTGTTGGTGAACAGTTATTACCAGTAAAATCAAAAGATTTTTACATGAAAGTTTATGGTGAATTTAAAGATTGGTAGCAATTGTTTTCATTATTTCCAGTAGTTAATAATGAAATATTAGTAACCACTAGGAAAGAAATTCATCGTCTTGGCTCTAAAACAAAGTAAATAATGATATCATTTAATGCTAGTAGTGGAAAAAATATAATATTATCATATACAGTGGCCGCCAAAAAGTCTGCACCATATGGAAAACATTTTTGTTCATTTGTCTTTTTTCAAATGGGTTTGAGCATTAGTTTCAGCATGATTAACAACCACAAAATTGTCAAAAATGTTTGTCATGTCACAACTCTGACCGACCAAAATGTCATTTGATATTTTAAAATGGCCTGAAATGCCATTATTTATCAAAATATGGAAAATTGCCATAAGGAAAAGTTGTTTGTTATTACATTAAGATTCTAAATATAAAGTTTGATGAGAAACTTTAAATGTTTTAGTTTTTTCATTTTTTCCAAAAATATTTAACATTTATTTCTTTGTGTGTTTTTCCTTTACAGTTGAGTTAATTAGAAACATTTCATTTCAAAAATACATAAATGTTGCATTTATTTTTTAAATGTAATTAATTTCGTGGAATAAAAGCATTTTTACGAAAAATAACAGGACAATCGTGGACTATTTTCATTAATTCTAAACCCGTATAGTAGATTTTTGCACGATAATGGGCTTAAATATTTAAAAAACTTAAATCAAATTTAGATCACATAATAAAACTGAAAATTCCTATTAAAATTTACTTCAAAAGCCTTAAAAGTGAATAAATACGAATTTATTGATAATGTTTTTTTTAAGAAATCTATTAAATTTAATAAATAAATGCAACATTTATGTATTTTTGCATTGAAATATTTCAAATTAACTCAACTGTAAACGAAAAAGACACAAAAAAAATAAATGTTAAATATTTTTGGAGAAAAATGAAAAAACTAAAACATTTAAAGTTTCTCACCAAACTTTATATTTAGAATCTTAATGTAATTACAAACAACTTTTCCTTATGGAAATTTTCGACATTTTGATAAATAAGGGCATTTCAGGCCATTTTAAAATTTCAAATGCCATTTTGGCGGTGTCATAGTTGTGACATGACACAAATATTTTTGGCAATTTTGTGGTTGTTAATCATGCTGAAACTAATACTGAAACCCATTTAAAAAAAGACAAATGAATAAAAAAGTTTTCCATATGGTGCAGACTTTTTGGCGGCCACTGTATATAAGTTTAATCTTGGCCTTGCTTTTGTTAATTAAACTATCAAAAATGTTGGTTTTTGAAGGTCTTATATTAAAAACATTACAATAACATTAAAACTTTTACGTTTCGGTACTAATTTGCACCATTATCAAGAAGAAATTATAAAACTTCGATACAAAATACAGACATCTGACAGTAGTATGAAAATGACACAAGCTTATCTTGATTCAAATAGAAAATATTTGCATCAAAACTGTTAACCGTAAACTCATTAATTATCAAAAAAAAAATGTTATAGATGCTACTAAGATTTTCGATATCTCGTCTGTCGTTTACAGCCGTTTTTTCGCATGTTTTTATATGTATCATATCTAGAATTAACCGTTTTTTCTTTATCTAGTACTTTTACATAGTTAAAATTGAATTTGCGCCTTGTATCCTGGCAATGTTTTGCCAAAGCGGTGGTTTTAACTTTCAAAAACCAAGATTTTTGACACTATAATTATAATATTATCAATTTCGAATTGTTTCCAAATAACACTTCACTTCTACTAATTTTTCCAAATATTTCTCAATTCAACACAGACTTGTAAAAGCACTTGTTAAAGACAAAATCAACACAAGATGACTAAACATTTTTGTCACTCTTTAAACAAATTAACTGTAACAAACTGCTACACAGATCTCGTCAAAAGTATGGACACCGATTTTTGCCGTTAATATACATTTTAGAAAAAAATGTGGCAAATAAAAGTTGTGGGGAAAAAAGGGGACCATATTTCAAAATTATTTTCAAATATAAAGAATATTCTCTGTAAGAATGGTATTTACAACTTGTTTTTTTTTTAAATAGAACACCCTGTATATTTTTGCATATTCTTATTTTCCTTTTAATTGCCTTTATAAACCTGATTTGTTTTTAAAATTTCGTTAGGGCGTTCCCAGTTATTAACTTTTTCGAAAAATTGGACACCTGCAGTAAAATCCGCACAAGCCGAATTTCCTCATATTATACAAACTTTTCTGCTACATATTAGTCAAGGTAATATAAATAGTATCCTCCAGATGTTTTGAAGTTAAATTTAATTATACAGGGTGTTTGTTGCACCGGTTTAAAAGTATCTAATGTTTTAATCTGTTATACTTTGATTTTTTAAGTAGAACACCCTGTATATTTTAATACAGCTGCATAGGGCTTTTTACGCCCTGTAAAATGTTATTGTAATTGTTGCACACTTAATTTTTAATTACTATCAAAAAAAAAAACTATAAAGAAATTATTGTAAGCTCGTACTGCGTAAAAAACTGTATTTAAATGTACAACTCTATTTTAAATCAAATACAAAATTGAGTAGATATTAACAAAATAAATCTTATCTGAAACAGAACAAAAATAAAACTCGATTCAAAATAAAATATAAAATTGGGTAGCTTAATTAACTATTAACAAAACAAATCTGATACAGGTAATTATTAACTTTGTTAAAAGAGGTACATTAACAAAAATTGTAAAAACATTTCTTGTTTATTACTTCCTCATAGGCAAGGCGTAAAAACTCCGTGCATTTAAGATGAAACAGTTATCACAACCGACATTTTTAAGATCATCGTCTTCTGCATCACTGTCCAACTCAAGTACGCAGTTTTCGCATTTTTCTTTAATTTTGCTCACTGTTTGTTCATTTTCGGCAGATCCTTGGACTGTATCGAATTACGTGCCTTTTTCGATGATTTAGTTGTTATAGCAGTAGCACGTTTTACTCTTTCTTGTTTTCTTTTATTTTTTTCTTCTTCTTCTGCTTGTTTCTTCTCTTGTTTCTTTCTTAAATATTCTCTAAAGATTTCAGACGAAATAACCGCTGGAATATTTTCCAAGTTTCTCTTTTTTGCTGTTTTTAATGGTGATGGCCAAAACAGGTGTTTCGCAAAGTAATTATTCGAAGCATTTGGCGTAATGGCAATGTTTTGTAAAACATTAATTTTTTAGATTTGTCTATGTTATTAGAATTAGGAACTTCACTTTTATTATCACATATCGCGTTCTCATCAATGTTTAGGGAACTATATAAATGATTACAAACATCTTCATTTGGTTCACTAGCAGTTAAGATATGTCTATAGTCATAGTCTTTAGTCTCGCTTTGTATCATTTCTAAATCTTTTAATTTATTTTCCTTCCCATCTTTATTTTGTTGCGTTGCATTTTCCCCATCTTTTATCTCACTTTCTATCTCTTCCAAATCTACTAATTTTGATTCATTGATGTCATATAGTTCATCGTTGTTATCAAAATCAAAAATTAAGATATCTTGCTCATCACTGAGATCGACTTCATTGTTCAAATATAAATTTTCATCAATGAGCGTCAGTGCTCCGTCATTGTTAATTTCGTAAGTATTAACTGCTTTGTTGTAAGTATTCTGTTTTATGTCTCTAATTTCTTCTAAAATGTCTTCTACATTCCTAAAGTCTTTTTTATTAAGTTTATCTTCCAACAAGGTTAACAGTTTTTTTGTTAATTCTAACTCATGTTACATTACTGGACTTTGCTTTAACGTTACCTGTAGGTTCTCTAACGTATTTTGTATGCATCTTAAATAATCTACCCCACTGGGATCAAAGCTACAAAAACGATGGGGAAAATGAAACGTCTAAAGACAAAGATAGTCAGCCCTGTGGCTGAGTACTAGATTTTGGCAAAACGCAAGTACCCAATACTCGGCCATAGCGAAAATTATAGTTTCTCTAAATATTTTAGCATTTTTTAGTCATAAAATATTAACTTTGACTCTTTAATTAGCACTTATAAACCATCAACACTCAAAAACTTAACTTTTAAACAAAGTTATGGACTAATTTGTGTAAGCATGTAAAGTACAGAAAACGTTTGTTTTACCTACCAATTCTCAACCATCACAACACCTTCCCGCAACTTGATTTATGTTAGCCACAATTTTAAGGTTATTTTCTGTACTTTTTTTAATTGAGCGGGAGGAACGTGGCCGACTTCTGGTATAGTAAAAAAAATACAAAATAATATCGTTAGTTCTTATTATGTTGAACTTTTTGTAAAAGTGGTCGACTACCGGACGTGGCCGAAGAAGGGCACATTCACCCTAGTACTAGTAAAATAAAGTTACTTTATTTTACTAGGACAATAAAGTACCTGTACGTCAACTGTCAATGTCAAAATAAATTCTGTTTGAATACAACTACTAGCTAAGTAGCTAAGCAACAGCACAAGCATACTGTGATATATGCAGTTTTTCAATGGTAACTAAATATTTTATGCCAAATTGTCAAATTTATAAATTGATTTTTTTTTTCGAAAATCGACCAATTTTAGCATTCGAACATAAAGCTTTGTATGCATTTCGTACATAATTAGGCTTTTTGGACTTGCCCTATTTATGGGCCTCGCTCGCTTCGCTCACTCTGTCATAAACTATAGGGGTCGTCCAATAAAGACCTACATTATGTACTTATTACATAAGCTATTATTCGATAGAATTCTGTTTCATTTTTAGCAATGTTGTTATTTAAAAAAGTTATTGCCATGGTTATGACCAATAGAATGGCCCATACCATACCATAAAATCGCTAGAAATTCAAACAGAATCCCACTAAAATAGTGTTTAACAATTGCACTGTAATGGACCCTGTCTCTAAAGCCGATGGTTTTAATAAGTGTAACTTATTCCTTTTTAGATTTTTTCTTATTGCAAACAGACGTCGGCGTCGTCGAGTATTAATGTTTTTATTGTGGGGAAATGATGTTCATTGCAAATGTTGTACAATGGCGGTTTGTTCTTAATTGAAGCCAAAGTTAGCTCAATTCTCTTAAAATAACTGATTACGATAGTAATCTTTTACCTTGTTTTATTTTGTAAGTCATGGGTTTTAATAATTTATTTATGTCATTTATTTAGGGAAATTCTGTACGATTTTTTGCCATTTGAATGGCCGCAACAATGGCAATTACAAATTTGTTAAATAAAAACATTGCCAAATTATAATAAATAATTATTACAGTATAAAAATAATAAATAATTAATTATTACGCAATGCCTATAATTAAAAATATTTGAATTTCCGAGCGAGTACTCGTATATTGTGCAAACCGGCGCGGTGAGTTGAAGCCGCCAGTGGAATCGGTGTCTGTGGACGCTAGTGAAAACAACATTCAGAATATTTAAAAGGCAACACAGCATGGACTCGTAAAATGCGTGAAATATTCGCATTTTATACAGATGGGTTTCATATAATCGGTGGTATGTCAATGGCTTCCTTATAACAGTCATATATAAATTTTGCTGTATATGAAATAATCTTACCCCTCTCAGGTTGCTTGTATTTATGACGCTTCAAATGAATTATATATTTGACTTGTACGTGCGTATCGCTTTAAATAGACCCGGGCTTCTGAGTGCCCGATGTATGTACCGGGCTTGGTATCTTCCATACTATATGTATATATATATATATATATATATATATATATAATATATATATATATATATATATATATATATATATATATATATATATATATATATATATATATATATATATATATATATATATATATATATATATATATATATATATATATATATATATATATATATATATATATATATATATATCAATTTAGTAGAAGCTTCAGCTTAGTAAAAAGACATACCAGCAGAAAATTAAAGAGGAGTAAGTACTGTTTTAATTTTAATCAAATATGTATGTAGAATAACGATTAACTAGTAAAACCCCAGTTAAGTTGAGAAATACTTAAATTAATTATTTTCAGGCAGTTAAAAGAATTGTACTTCCGATCACTGTTGATAATAATCACAACATATAAAAATTTCCTTTTACTGTAATTTAAACAATCAACATCCTTTGTATTTTACGCAGCTACATGTTACAATGGAAAAAGATGGTTTAATTTAAAATTACACTAATGCTAAAACAACTAAAATTTAGCATACTCTACGATTTCTAAATAGGTATTTCTTTTCAGATCATATTTAACTATGTCTTTTATAATGATTGCAATATTTTTTAGTATTCATAACAACACGAATGAAGGAAAAGTTAAAAGAGCCCCTTTACTTCATTTGAATGAAGTCTGCACAATTTTCGTTTTCCCAAACCAATGGTGTACAGTGTGATTCATAACATGTGGAACGAATTTTCAGTATAGATTCAGAATCTAAATATAATCGTAAAAATTCTGATAAACATGGGCCTAAAAACCCTTCATTATAGGGTTACAGCTTCTTGAAGATAAACCAGGCTAATCACTTTTTGTAGATAACTTTTGCAGTAATTGCACTCAAATTTTAAAATTTCATATGTGAGCATTATTCACGTAATTAGTTATTCATGTATTTGTAATAATTTTGGTTTGAATAAGAACACTAAAGATGTCTCATACGGGGGGGGGGGGCACGTAATATTTTCTTCTGTATATTTCAGATTTTAGCATTTTTTTTTAACTTTTGGATATAAAATCTTATTCTCTATACAAAATTGACCAACAAAATGTACTCCTGTTGAAAATTTCTAAATCTAACAGTTTTCAAGATAATACCATGCTTTTTTAAAATTAAATTGCCATGAAGGTCTAATAAGTGTTTTCTTAATATGATAGAATAGAATAGTTTACACAAAACTGTGAGAGTAAATTCTATAAACATGCGTCCATAAAAGCTGATTATGAAATTAAACCTATGGAAGAGGTAATACTGTTCCTACTTCTGTAGACTGCAACTTGCCTGGTAACGAAGCGTTTTTGCGCAAAATTTATAGGAACTTTTTATTATTTTCAGATTCTTAATCTGTACTGAAAGTGCATCCCAACATGTTATCAATCATCCTGTGTGCATTGCCACATATAACCACAAAAATATGCAGTGATTCCTCAACTGCAACTTGTATGTCACCATCCCAGTGGCAGAATTACCAGGTCGAGGGCCCCGTGTTATGATTTCCTTGTCGACGTGCCATCATAGTAGGACAACGACAAATATAATAGTGACTACTTGTTCAGTGAAAGCTGAATTTGTATTTATTTAAAGCGTACAGATATGCAGTAATGTATGGTTTATGATTTAATTATAATTTTTTACAGACTTGCAAAACGCATTAATTGTTTTCTAATGTAAAAGATGTTTTTAATAAATTTATGTTTATATCAAGTATATTTTATTGGAATGCTAGTCTAATGCTTAAGTTAACATGATAAAAAAAAAGTATTAAATTAGTTAACGTAGATTTTAATGTTTTCATGTGTTTTAATCCTGGTTTATACAAGCTACCCTTAGATATTTAAGTCTTAGGTTAGAGATGAATATTATACTATGTTTATTGTGATCTGTATAATAGGCAGGAGTCCTTCTGAAATTTTGTAAGATAATCGCTATCCGCACACAAGTAAATAATAAACTTTTGAGGTACTTAAAATACTTGTTTTTATTACTAATTATAATGTTAAAGAGATGCACTATATCTAGAGTGACTGTTCGCATAGATTTTGCCAATACAGTACAACTTTAATGTATTATTATGTACTGATTTTTGTTTCTATTCTATTTTTAATGTTTTAAATTACGTTTATCATATTGTGCTTATGCGGTTTGTATGTTACACAATTACAATATGTGCAGGTAGATGGTACCCTCGTAGGCAACTGTTAACCGAAACGACATTAAAGCACTGCATTAATTCTACGATAAAATTGCGCAGTTACTTCGTTGTCTTCTAATTCGATTACATCTTTATACTTTACTACTGCTATTGCCTACTTTCACTAAATAATTGCAATAAAAATTAGTACTCTATAGTATTTAAGGAAATATGTAGAGTAAGCAATAAAGTATGATTCATATGGGTCAATTATTAATTTTTTTCATGTTTCTTTTTTTAATTACAATGCCTTACAGTCATTATTCTGGAGTTATAACAGTATAATATCACAGTATGAACAAAGTCAGGTTAGAATAGCATTGCGTGCGGATTTCAAATTTGACGCGCAAACGTCCTTTTAGTATCTACTGCGCCATCTCTCCGCAAAACATTTCGTGACGCCCATATCAAACTCGAGTGACAACACCATACCTTCCAGTCATCTTGGTTTTGGCTTCTGCGCATACTCGCTGTAGTGTGTGGTTGCGCAATGAGCTGTGACTGTTGAGTAAGGCCCGTAGCCCGGAAATCGTAGGCTGGAAAGGACGTAGGCCGGAATCCACACCGCCATGTTGATATAATACAGCAGTATCAACGCGGTGTGCATTTTATGTAATATGCAACCTACTCTACAGCTGTGATCCAAGAAATATTTACGAATAACTTGAAGGGGCTGTTGACCTGAGTTGTGGAATGTACCTGTAATGCTATATAATAAATATAATACCTAACAAAGTCTTTGATAATAATAAAGTTCCAAACTTTGCCGATTTATTTTAAATTTCATATTGAGAATTTACCTACAAAATAATTGATTTAATATTTTTGTTTTTGCAAAACTAAATGTATGAAATTTGCAGATCATTTTATTTAAATAAATTTTTTTATTGTTTTTATTTTTTCTTATTGCCAACCCGCGTAATGTCATCAAATTAAAAACACTAAAACTATCAAAATGCAAGTTTAAATTAGATTCCAGTAAAAATCTGTTTCCAAATATTGCGAAGTGTAATACTGGTTGCATAAGACTGCAAAATCATGGCGTATCTAATATTGTTAAATTAAAATGTTTCAAAATAGGCTGGTACTGGAATCCCGCAAATAGGATCACTAACAAAACTGAAAATCTCGTATAGCAGCGGTTTTATAAGTTCTTTTTTTTATTTTGAGATATGATTTAAAAAATGGGAATTTACAAACAATCTCGAGTTTATAAAATCGAAATTTAAATTAATGTATTTTAATTATTTTAAAATATGCTTATTAATAAAACATTTATTATTATTATAAAAAAATATCTAAGGTGCTATTTATTATTATATTTTATTTATTTTAATTTAAAATAAAAATAACGTAATAAAACAATTATTATCATTAAATAAATACCGTTATTTTCTATTTAACGTGATATCTTATTTATTTAAATTAAAAAAAATATATATTATATTTTTTAGATATTATAATTGAAACCAAAAGTTCCATTTTATATCTATTATTCAAAATAATCTAAAATGTCAATTTAATTTTATATTTTATTAATTATTGTTATATATTTTTATGTTATATATATTTATATTTAATTATAATTTAAAATAAAAATTACATAGAATAGTTTTGTTATTATATTTAAAAAAAAAATTTATTTTGTTTTTTATAAAATAATCTAAAATAACAATTGTATTATATTTATTATTATTATATATTTTACTTTATATTAATTTTAATTTAAAATTATAATTACCTTTTAGTTTTCATTTATTTAAGTTTTTAAATAAAAAATACATTTTATATTTAATTTATTAAGCTTTGAAATAGTATATTATGATACAAGATTGATAAGTGTTTAAATGCCAGTTTATCTTATATTTAGATAAACTTATATTGTATTTATAACATTTCTGTTTTTATGAGTTTTGCTTTCCTTTTTGAATTTTTTTAGGTTCTTCCCTAGAGAATTATTCCGGGGACTTTTTTCTGTGATTTTTTTCCAATAGATTTTTTTCCGGGAGACTATTTTCCGGGGACTTTTTTTCCCGAGATTCTTTCCAGGGGACTTTTTTCCGTGACTCTTTTTCCAGAGACCTCTTTTCCTAGATTAGAAGTTACGCAATTTTAATAACGCAACATTAATCTAATTTAACGGTCTTTGAATCTTATGTAGTTGCCGAGATCCCCATACTGTGCAAATTAAACTAGGCACCCGTATGCATGCATTTTAAACCGAATTTAAAAACATGCACAATATAAATAATTACGATAATTTAGTGAAGTACGTATACGTAGAGAATACTTCAAATCAACTATTTCCATAAATTACGAATATTTTCAAAACTGTTGCCTAACAAAAAACAAATATTCGAAAAAATTCGAAAACATTTGCCCGAACTTCCCGACTAATTTTACCGTGAATATTCGCATTTCCAAAGAACAATTTTCTCCCGACTGAAACGTCGACACTAGACGAGACTTTCTCGTCTTTCGAGTTTTAATTATACAAATTGTCCATCTCTTAACTGTCATATTAGTCATATATTTTGTAAAAAAATGTTTAAATTGCAATGATAGCCTAGCTCAAACGCTTCTAAAGTAAACCGTTATTACGTTTTATTATAACAAATAGGATATGAAATACTTGAATTGAAATATGGATTGGAGTATTGAGTATTTAACAGTTGGCTACTAATTACACCCAGCCTATAAGTTCAAGGAGAAGTGCTCTTTTCAATTTATAAATAAATAAAAGTAAGTAGAAACATTTGAAAAACGATTAAATAAAATAAAATAAATAAAAATACTATGAAATTTGGTATCACTTTAGAGGCTTCTCTGTTGTTAATCAAAGTAGTCAATTTTTTCTTAAAATGGATGTATATTTTTGAATTATGCATTGTTGCTATATTTTACTTATTTTTGTATAACAAAGTAGATTTATATTATGAATATTTCAGTTTTGTAATAACATAAGACAATTTCAAATATTTTCTTGTAAGCTTTTACAGGGACCGAAGGTCGTAACAACTTTTGTAATTTTTGGGTGAGAAAGTGTAAGTTTGCTATTTTTATTATCTGAATTTATTGCCCGATTGACAGGTCTTTTGTAAATTTTATTACTACCCATCTGGAGTGCAGCAACCCTTAGCAAATACCTTCTAACAAGTACTTTTTTGGAATTAAACATATTTATTTTTAAATGTCAATGTATTAGATTATAATAATTTGTAATAGTTATACACCAATTTTCCTCGTTATCTCTGTAACTTTATAAAAAACATTCTAACTTTAAAAAAATTATCAAACATATGGGAGCTTTATTTTAAAAATGTCATCGTAACAGGATGTACCTACAAGGTTACAAGCAGGATTTTAGGGGCTATGCGGTAAATTTACTGAATAAGTCATTAGAAACCAATATCTCCTAGCGTAATTTTCAAGACATGATTGTACGTCAATGTGCGAGTATCTCAGATTTTTTGACAAGTTCAAAATTTTTTATCTCCTCACAAACGCTTTATTTGCTCTTCAAAATAGCCGCATTTAAAATGATGAGAAATCCTTTTGTAGTTAAATAAATACATTGCATCTTATGCAGCATTAAAACTTTGACAGCGATTATCTGGAAACCCTCTTTTTTGTAGCATGGACTTTTATTTATAACTCGCTGTTAAGGTTAAGCCCAAGACGCGTAAAAAATTTCATTTTTTGACCGAAGTAGCTTTTGTGCGGAATTTAATTGCGGTTCTATGGTCTAAAGAAAATTGAGATATTCGCATAATTAGAATAGTTAAATCAAAAAATGAGCGAAACACTTCGCCTGGACTTTCCTATACTTATAAAATAACATTGTTTTATATTTTCCAACACTTTCGATATGCATAAAGTGACCATACGTCCCGTTTTCAACGGGACAGTACCGTTTTTTAAGCCATCGTCCCGTTGTCCCCGAGAAATCACTCGGGACGCAAAAATGTCCCGTTATGCAAAACTAAAACAATACTGTCCGTATTCATTTGTTTGAAATTGAAGGCCAATAATGTTTTCATACAGATAACCAAACTATATGATCGCCAGTTCGGTAGTAAGCGTAAGTCTATGGGGCGCCAAGAGTAAAGTGAAAATTTGCTGTGCATTTTACGGTATTTAAGGCAATTTGTCCCAATATTTATTATACACTGTGTCCATAAAGTAACCCCCCCCCCCCCCAACTAACTTTTGAACGACTTGATATTTTTCTACAAAATTTGGTGTGCTGTAATGGGAAATTAAATACTATTTTTCAGACCATATTAAAATTTTGTATCATCCAAAATGGCGACTGGACGCCATTTTGAATTTTTTTTTAAATAGAAAGGGGGGTTGAGTGACACCTCATTGGAAAGGTCTTTTAATTCTGCGTCTGATCCTAAGGTTTCAAAGAAAAATATTCAGCAATAACAAAATGACAATGTTTGAAGATAAAGAAGTCTATTTAAAAAAACTAAGAATTAAAGCTTAAATTAATTAAGTGTTCGAAATGTTTACTTTTACTATTCACTTCTTGGCACATAAAATGTCGGTTAGGAAATTCCTGCCTTACATTTTCATAAGTTTCTGGAGTGATAATTCTGCAAACTTCTGTAATGCGTTGCTCCAGTTCTTCAATTGTTTCTGGACGGGTTCTGTACACTTTCGATTTCAGATATTCCCATACAAAAAATCTAAGAAAGTTAAATCTGGGGAGTGAGCCGGCTATTATACAGGCCCCCGCCTAACAATCGATCTGCCAAAAAGATATCCGTTGAGAAAGTCAGAAACAGGCCTATATAATAATGAGGCGGCGCACCGTCTTGTTGGAATATAACGTTCTCAATATTATTTCAAGTCACCTGAGACATTTCTGGGAAAATTTAGTCCTGCAAATAAAAAAGTAGACTACTGGATAAGAAAATCAAAACAATTTTGAACTGAGTAAGTCCATTGGTTTACAATCCGCCATTTTGTTATGGTTTAATATTTTTCTTTGAAATTCTACGATCAAACGCGGAACTAAAAGACCTTTCAAATGAGGTGTCACTCGACCCTGGATAGAAAAATCAAAACAATTTTGAATTGAGTGAGTCCATTTGTTTAAAATCCGCCATTTTGTTATGGCTGAATATTTTTCTTTGAAACTCTAGGATCAGACGCAGAATTAAAGGACCTTTTAAATGAGGTGTCACTCGACCCCACTTTCTAATTAAAAAAAATTTCAAAAAGGCGCCCAGTCGCCATTTTGGATGATACAAAATTTTAATATGGTCTGAGTATTTAATTTCCCATTACAGCACAACAAATTTTGTAGAAAAATATCAAGTCGTTCAAAAGTTAGTTGGGGGGAGGGGGGGGGGTGTTACTTTATGGACACGTGTATATACACACATTTAGCTAAATGATTATTATTTTAATAAATTGTTGTAGATTTAAATAAATTCTTAAATATTTGGTTTAAATATTCTAATATTTAATAAAGCATTAGAGATTTAATCAAATCTTAAAACATTTACTGTAAATTTTCAAATATTTAGTAAACCTTTATGTATTTAGATAAATCTGCACATATTTGTTTTAAATCTTTCAATATTTAATAAATACTCGCAGATTTAATTAAATTTTTACCGATATAAATAAATCCGTACAGATTTAAATAAATGTTTCAACATTTAAGTTTAAGCTGTCACATTTAGTGTTAACCTGTCATATTTATTTGACCTTGGTGAGCCCTTGGTGGGAGACTGAAAATTACATCCTCAAGGGAATGTTGAGGAAACTTTCATTGTATGAATAATAAATTATGCAATGTTTATGTTGTTAAATATGTTGTTATTAATGATTGAACTAACATTAATTGTACAAATTCTTGAAATACGGAAAACGTTTCATAATTGTTGAACGTTACCACCAGTGTAAACGGTCTTGGTCTACTATGTAGGCTGGGTCTACCAAGGTCAAATAAATATGACAAGTTAACATTAAATATGACAGCTTAAACTTAAATGTTGAAATATTTATTTAAATCTGTAAGGATTTATTTATATCGGTAAAGATTTATTTAAATATGCAAATATTTACTAAACATTGAAAGATTTAAAACAAATATGTGCAGATTTATCTAAATAATTAGCTATCCATGCATCTTGAATACACCCTAATTTTATTATCATCGTCGCCTGGTTATTTTTAATGTGTTGCTATAAAGACTAATATTTCAGAAAGTTATGAAATTGTTAACATCTTATCCCAAAAATATTAAATAGTAACTTATTACTTAGCCTATTAGTATTAATGTTCAAAGTAAACTAGGCAATAGTTTTAAAAAATAAACAGTTGAAATATAATATTTTGCAGATAAAGGTAATGTAATGATAGTATTAAGTATTGCATACTGACCAATTTTGTAGTGTATTAACGATAACCAATAGAAAACCACCACCACCACCAAAAACTGAAACAACAAAAATGCCAATCCAGTGCAGCTTTTAATAATATAACATAGTGGTATACGAAATGAAACCAAAAGTAAGAATTTATACTTAAACAGTAATAAATTTTATAATTATTGCACTGTGAATATATTCATCAAAGTTTATAGAGTCTAACGTTTTGCGTTTTTGATTAAATAATTAATCAATTTCATATTTTACAAAAATTCCTGGACTATGTCAGAGAAAAATTTAGATTAGCAAAAAATAAATTTGTAGTTCACCACAAACTCTACCGGCTCACAAAGTTTTAATAAATAGCGTAAACAGTTTTTTAGGAATCATGTTTTAAAACTTTCCAAAATTACAATGGTCGTGTTTCCAAAAATATTTTTGAATCACGATTAAGTTATTAAATAATATGATAACTTGTATTGATTGGATACTTTGTTTTTGAATGATCCGGCATTAGTCAACATTTTCAAAAACTTGTAGTGGCCTACCTTTTGAAGATACAGGAAAAAAGCATTTGATTTGCCTTTGGATGCACTACAACTCTGTTTTCCAAAACATGTCGAATTTCCATTTTCAGTTCTGGTTAAGACATTACAAAGAACTACCTGCTCTTAATAAACTTCCACACACCAAATTTATAGAAATAGGTAACGAGGTTCCGAAGATGTAGGGCAAGGAACGCATCCACCCACTGATATACATGTTTTAAAAACCACTTCTTTGAGTTCCTTGGACCCCAAAACGTGTATTTCCGTTAATAAATAATAATATTTTAGTCACTCATTAGTTTTTGCATAAGAGGGCATTAAATTTTAAAAAAAAAATACAATAACTCTTATACAGGATGCAACAGGTTACCCATGAACAGCTAAACTATTGAACCTACATGGATGAGATAAAAAATTTGAAATATAAATCGTACGCGAGGTATTCAGTAAAAATACTTATCAATTTTTTGGGTCTCTGGAAACGGTAGTTTTGTGGGAGCTAGGGCAGCTTCTCGAGATTTTCAAAGAGGAAGGTGGGTCGTCATACCTCATTTAAAAGGTCTTTTACACCCAACTTAAAAAAAATATCGATAGCTGAAACCATTTCAAAATGACGGCCAATTATATCAAAGAAGCGGCCATTACAGAAACCTTTTCTCAACCGCATGTGAACTACTATACCAAGAAAACTTGTGATCGTTCAAGTTCATTAAATTAGTACTCCTGCTAAAAACAGCGGGAACATTCAAAAGATATTATCTCAAAAATCTTAAATAGAACGGGTCAAGTGATACCTCATTTTAAAGGTCCTATTAAACTGAACAATTTTTGTAGTTAATGTTTATAAAAATTTACTTTCTATTACAGGATGAATCGCTCCCTCTACTGCATCTAAGGTAGTGAAAGTCTATTCACATAACATTTAAATCCACGTACGAGTTGGAGTTAGACTCAACATCGCACTCAACCTTTATTCCACCCCGTGGGAAACCAATAATGTGTGTTGGTGATTTTGGCAAATAGAATGTGCACCGTGTAATATTATAATTGTAAATATAAGATGGGGAGACGGATGATGGTATCACAACCTGTTAGTCGGAAGGGGAAAATAAGAGTGCATGGTCGAGCAGAAATGCACGAGTTGTGGGTTACGCTTCTGTTTTTAGATGAAACATGAAATAATTGTAGGGTACCACAAAAACAAAATTAAAAAAAAGTGCACAAGAAACGGCGCTACTCAATGCAAGAGCGTCATATAACTGGACAAAGCTTGCTATATAACAAATTTTTTATCCCACCCGCCTAGGTTCAATGGTTTAGTCGTTGGTCTGTTACACACCGTATATTTTATATTGTAACATTCTTGAATTTCAACAGTAGCTAGTTTTAATTGGAAATTGCCATATAACAAATTTTATTTTAAACTAGCCTCTACATTTTATTTTTTTTCAAAATGTAATTACGCAGCAACATTAAATTGAAGAGACAAGTAGGAAATTGAGATATGCTATTTATCTAACAAATAAAGGTAGGCCATGGAAAACCTACCCTGATAATTTTATTTAGCTCATTTTAATTAGACGAAGTATTCCAAAATTGACTTTTATGAGAAAGAAAAGCAATGAGAAATGTTCAAGTTACATGCACAAACGAAGGGAATATTTTCAAAGATTTGAGTTACGGTAACACACACCAAGCAATTTTTTTTACAAAGATTTAAAGTACTGGTATTTCCTATACTGATAGGCGGCTCACTTCGAAAAACAATTTTTTATCGTATGCACAAATTAATAAATGAATTACATACAGCCCTTTTCCATTTAATTTGTGCCGCGGTTGGTTGTTGAAATTGTCGCATATGGTAAGATACAATTTGGTACAGCAGGTTTTGAATATTAAATTTACCTTTCCTACTGTGATACCTCGCACAAGCTGTCATTGTAATTTCTCATTCAGAAGACATTCATTCTGGCTAAACAATTTATGTGCAAATACTGCAAAACAAATTTCCATGTGACCATACTCCTCCAAAACATATGAATTATTTACATCATTATATACATTACAGGTTCATTTCACAGCAACTATTTTTATATTAAGCTATGTACAGGGCAAGTTCAAAAAGATACCATTAATGAGGTGGTATGATGTAACCAATTTATTCTTCTGTTTGTTCATTAGAAATTGTCCTTTTACTAATGGATTCTAAATATAAAATAATAGTTATTTATAAAAAAATAAAGTTTTTTTTTGATTATTGGGTTATTAACTTATAGAAAATCAACTGCTTTAATTCGTAATTATAAAAATTTTTTATATTATAACGAATATTTTACATATTACAATGACTATTTTTGTATTTCAATATACAAGGTATGTGCTAAAAATATTTTTGAAATCGCTGTACATATACCAAAACTTTTTCTGCTGAAGTTTTTGGTTTTAAATAAACAAGTGAGTTTTTGTTGATTGAATTTTCTAATCATTTTTAAAAATACACCCTGAATCTGCTAATCTAAAAATAATCACTGCAAAGGAAGAGATAAAAGTACTCCTCATATTCCTTTGTTTTTTTGTCTAGTTGTGAATCTTATGCACTATCACAATGGTACAATAATAAAGTGAAAAACAGACACAATGAAATAGTAAGGGATTTCTATTTAACAATATATAGCTTATAATTCGTCAACCTTTCCACAAATCTACAATAAAGAACAATACAAGTCATTGTATTTTACGCAAAGAAACAAGAAACATCCTACAAGGCTCCATCATATAAATAAAACAAAAACTAAGCTACAACATAAACAATGTATCAACAACTTCACAATTATTCATAATAAAAAAATATACATAAAAATAAAATATTTAATGTTTATCCACGTAAAATGCAAATAATGATTAATAAATGTCTATATAATTACTGTATATGTAAAATACAAATACTATATATACATATATATGTATGTGCATATATATATATACTTATACATACCTTACATATATAAATATATATACATACATGTGTGACATAATATGACTCAACACGGCTATGTACAATTATCTAGCTATGTACAGTATATCACAATCTATACAATGTTAAGCGGACTGTTTGTACTATTGCCGCGAGTATTCAAGGCTGCACTTCAGTATGAGTTACGTATATAGGCCGCAGCAGCTCTTGATTTGGAAGAGGGCTGCAACAAGAGCAGCCTACAAGGCAATGTCACTTTACGTCTTTTCGTCGTTTGCCTTCTCCTTCTGATACTGTAACAATTAAAATTCATTTAAAAAATTGGCAAAACACTTGCCTCAACTTCCCCATACTTAAAATTTTTATTATTATACATTTTCATAAAATCTATTTTATATCATAACATTCTAAAACCAACAAAACAATGAACCAATGAACAAAAGCACTTTAAGGGGACTTTCAAAAAAAAAATTAATACAATACAGGGTGTGTATAAATTGGCAAAAGAACTACATGTGGCGATGTTGGTTGTAAAATTCTCAGTCGAAAATCTTAATACCAAAACATTGTACCATACTTCCTGGGTATGCACGGGATCTTCAAAGTTTGAAAATGAAGTCTTTTAATCAGTGTTTTAATTCATTATCTGTTGACAGAAAGAGCTGCAAATTAGAAAAAATAAGAATTGTAATAAATATTTTTTCATAGATGTTGTTTTTCAGCCCCAAAAGGGTGTTTTAAACATTTCTTCGTTAACTTATTATTGTAAAAAATACATATGGCAGCATTGTAAAACAATAATTATTCAAGAGTGATGCGACTCTAAATTACTTCTGTCTTGATAACGTCAAGTTTGATGTGTCAAAATTTGTAATTGGACTTGCTTTTTCTATCATCTTTGCTGTTCTCGTAGTTATTAGTATTAATTATTACTATTTTCGTTTTCTTGTTTCGTTCACTAACAATGGATTTTACATTCAATGATTATGCTGATATGTACATGGTTTCTGTAATGGAAATGGCGACATGGCAGAACGTGAATATCGTGCACGTTATCCAAACCGGGGGCATCCTACAGCAAATGTTTTTCGAAGGCTGGACCAACGTCTTCGTGAAACTGGTTCATTTGTTCCAAGGAATGTAAACGCTGTTCGACCAACGCAAAGGCGCACGGTACAACTGGAAGAGCAAATTTTAGATACAGTACAAGAAGATCCTTTCATCAGCACCTGGCAGTTAGCTGCAACATTAAATATTCCCAGCAATAAGACCGTTCATTTGGTTCTAAAACAAACCCTTCTTCATCCATATCATGTCACCATGCCCCTTTATGAAAATAATAACATAGCCCGACTGAATTTCTGCAACACGCTTTTAAATACAATTCGTGACAATGACGGCTTCTTGAGACATATTCTTTGGAGCGATGAGTGCCTGTTTACTAGAGATTGTGTTTAATACACATAAGACGCACCATTGGGCTGACGAAAACCCACACGAATATCGAGAATATGGTCACCAGAGAACATTTTCCATTAATGTTTGGCTTGGCATAATAAACTATAGGGTTGTTGGACCAATTTATTTGCCGAATCGTCTTAATGCCGATGAATTCCTCAATGTTTTAGAACAAGTAATTGACGAGATGCCGTTGCAGATAAGACACGAAATGTTATACATGCATGATGGAACTCCTGCTCACTTTGCTCGTAATGTAAGAGAGTGGTTGGACGAACACTTGCCAAACAGATGGATTGGTCGCGGCGGCCCTATCTTATGGCCCCGCAAGATCCCCCGATTTCAATCCATTAGGCTTTTTTGTTTGGGGTTTCATTAAAGGAAAAGTTTATGCTATGCCTCCACCAAATTCTGACGAAGTTAGGAATAGAATTAATGTGGCTGTATTAGAAATCACCCCCCAAAAACTTGAACGAGTGATGCAAACTATACCACAAAGGTTACAACTGTGTTTGCAAACAGACGGTTTTCAGTTCGAACAATTACCTTAACTTTGTTCCAACATTCACGAAGTATTGCGATGTAACGGACATCCTTAGTTACCGTGCATTATAACAAAACACCTGTGGTGTGTGGATTCAATGTTGTCAAATGTACGTTCCTTTAAAATGGTTCCTGAGGACAGAGGAAGCATTGTCCAACATTTTGGTATTAAGATTTTCGACTCAGAATTTTATGACCAACATCGCCACGTATAGTTCTTTCACCAATTTATACACACCCTGTAGTTGTCAGTCAAAAGTGAAAAAGGGAAATAAGCCACCCTAGATATTACGAAATAATACAATTAAGTTTAGAATGTTTATAAAATAAAACCACAATAATTTAGAAATTTCAAAAATATATAGAAGGCAAAAATTAAGGGATTGGGACAAAAACCTAGCTTATCCCTAGCTCTATTAGCATAGAAAAAAAAATTGTGAGGCCGATTATTGGGCAATATTTATTTGCAAATATTCAAAAATTGAATTATTTTCACTTTGCAGTTTTCATGATTTCACGACTTCCTGCACATAATCATCATCATGTTCTGCTACTTCGTTTTTGAATAAATAAGCATTAAATTCAAGATTGACTAAAAATCGTATCTGCTGCCATTTTGAAGCCAAAAAGTTCAGAAAAATGCATTGGATTCTCTGTAAGTTCTTTGATCAGAACTCGGTTTTGTATTAACAAAATTCAGTTTTTGAAAAAATGATACGTAATAAAAAACATGTGGTTCTCTTTTAAAGCTTATTTTCCCGATTGTGTTCAAACCGGCCCATCCATTCGAGAGATATGAGAAAACAAACAAATATTTTATTTCAAGAGGCCTCAAATATGTATTTTCATCAAATTATCAGAATCCCAAAATTTTACCGATATCAATTTTCTTCAATAAAATCTGAACATACATTACAGGGACGCAAGAGAACAAATATACAGATAGACATTTTGTACCCACAGACTAGTATTTTGCTATAAACTTTGTCTTTGGGCTCCAAAACACATTGTTTCATGAAAATCATGAAATCAATATAGTGGAATCACGTTCAGGACCAATGCACGTCATTAATACCTACAGACACAAGTTTTTAATACCAAACCCAGAAAACAAAAGTCAAATGTTTTCATCATTAAATAATGCACAAGAAATAATATTATAATGATCAGTTTCAACCAAATGTTAAAAATTCTGCATGAAATGGTTAATATTTTTTAATTGTCTGTAGTAACAAGGAGAGAATTCCATGATAATGTCATATTTCGTGGCTTTGGATTGGCATCACTAGGTCACACGTTTACATATCGATCTTCTATCGATTTTTATATGATTGTGCAACCTAACCTCACCAAACAAACAACCAAACGCGCGCCGGTTGTAACTTGGCTTCACTTTCTTTCCTGTTTATAAATATTAGTGTCGTGTTCTTGTGATTCTTTAAAAAATGGTTCTTTTCAGAACTAATAATTGTTTTAACCTTGTAAAACTTCAACATCTCATTATGCCGAAAAGGAAACCTCTCTGTAAGCAGTCTAAAGAGCTGGTTGCTAGTTTAATACGTTAGGCTGCCTTTACTTGCCGTTAGGGCGGTATGTTCTTTTTATAATTGTTGTTTATAGTTTGTAAAACTATAGTTATTGTTTATTGCAGAGAGTTTCGAATGCTTTAAACCTTAACATGTCAACCCTATTTCAAAAACAGTAAATTCTAATGAAGTTTTACACAGTGCAAAAAGGAACAAAAAACAGGAGCAAGCCTGTTCGTGAAATCGATAATTTTGACCAGGTCGCAATTCGAAATGTTATTTATGAAATGTATTGAGAGAGTAAGTACTTCGTTTGGTTTCTCAATTTTTGTCAATATTTACATTTTCATGTTTTTAGAACAACACATAACCCGAAAATCTCTTTTGGATTTGCTAATAGAAAGAGATGTTTTTAATGGAGGTATCACACTTCATTGGGGAAAATATTGAAGGACATTGGTTTTCGTTGGAAAAAGATGATCCGCGTAGAAGACTAATGGAGGTGCAACATATAGCTTTACGTAGAGTAGAGTTTCTACAAAAATATGTAAAAAATTTACAATCGACTAATCCATCGCAGTTTGTCTACCTAGATGAAACTTGGGTTTATGAAAACGGTTCTGTAGGTAGATCGTGGCAAGATGACAATCACAAAAGTGTAAAGAGGAGTAAAAGTGAAGGAAAACGGTTAGTTGTTACTTAAAATTAGCTAGAATGTGGTTTTAACCTGCAACATGTGTATTTTCTTAGTTATATTGTTTTACATGCTGGAAATTGTAATGGTTTTATTCCTGGAGCATCTTTAATATTTTCATCCAGTACAAAAAATCCAGATTATCATGGTTCAATGAACAAAGGGAATTTCTTGGCATGGTTTGAGAATCAATTATTAAAAAATTTAGAAGAGCCATCGATAATTTTAATGGATAACGCCAGTTACCACTCCACAATAAGAGATAAAGTTCCAACTACAGCGTGGAATAAGCCAGTGATACAAGAATGGATAATTTTGTTCTAGAAATGCACCCCCGAAGTCATATGCCGCAGATACTCTTGCAATACGGGCATTCTGTATTAAGGCTGCCTCCCTATCATTGCATGTTTAACCCTATAGAAAATATTTGCCGAATATCAAAGACATATTTATAATAAACATGTTGGGAGAGATGGCTACGGGGTTGAAAACGCCTTAGCTATGTGGCACGAAGCCTTAGGTACTGCAACGCCGGAAGTGTGGAAAAAATCCATACAGCATGCTGAAAAAGAAATAAATAAATGGTGGGACAGAGAAGGAGGATTCGATAGGGACGATGTTAATCCTCTAATAATTAATATAAATGGGGACTCAGAAGACAGCAGCTATTACACAGGCCTACGAAAAATTTGTGCTTAACCTTTTTTTATTTTTTTAGGGTAGTTAGGACGTATATTTAACTAATCCAGCCGGTTTTTGTTTCTATCACGTACAGTTTTTTGGTAAACCAATATTGTGGTATTTTCTTGATGTTCGATTACAATTAATTAAAACTTCCTTTCAACTCCGAAATTTTGAGAACCACTGTAATATATCGTTTTAATTGGCGCATACGTTAGGGGATTTACCAGCAGTGACATAATTACCGTCGGGGATTCCCCGCAGTCGAAGTATTCAAGGTACACAAAACCTTCAGAGCAAATAATTTAGTGTTGGCGTGTTAATCTATTAGTAAGGTGGTTGTGCTGTTCTTTGTGTGAAAAAATGTCTAGTAGGTGCTGTAAAAATAAGCCTGATGATTTCTGTTACATTTGTGGTCAGTTTATAGTGAAAAAGTATAAAAGAAACATTACTGACTTCGTTAAAAATGCATATTTAGCCTACTTTAAAATTAAACTTGGAGATCAAGATAAACTTTGGACACCACATGTTATTTGCAAGATTTGTGAAGCAGCCTTAAGGCATTGGTTTAAAGGAACTAGAAAAGCCCTGCCTTTTGGAATACCGATGGTCTGTAGAGAGCCGAAAAATCACACCGACGACTGCTATTTTTGTCTATGTGATATTAAGGGTCATAACACACACACTCTTAAATATATTAACTACCCTAATCTTCATTCGGCAATAAGACCAGTTCCACATGATGCCGATATACCTGTACCTGTTCCGCCCAAAGTATTGCAGACTCGTGCCGATTCCGAACCTTCAACAGATACAGAAATTGATATTTTTGAACCATCAACCTCAAAAGACACTGAACCTCAGCTATTTTTTCAAGAAGAACTTAATGACTTAGTCAGAGATTTAGGACTTCCAAAAGATCTGTCTGAGATTTTAGGATCTAGGCTAAGGGATAAACATTTACTTGTTCCAGCAACAACATTCTGGTATCGAAATCGCGAGTCTGAATTTGTGGATTACTTCGCCCAAAACGGCGCACTTGTATTTTGCAATAACGTCTCTGACTTAGTTATTCGCCTTGGTGGCTCTGAATACAAACCTACGGACTGGAGACTTTTTATCGACTCCTCAAAAAGAAGCCTTAAAGCTGTCCTTCTGCACAATGGCAATGTTTACGCCTCTGTTCCAGTTGGTCATTCAACTCAACTAAAAGAAAATTACAAAAACCTTCAAGAGCTTCTTCTAAGAATAAACTATAAAGTTCACAACTGGGTAATATGTGGAGATCTAAAAATTTTAGCTTTGCTTTTAGGTCAACAATCTGGATATACCAAATATCCATGTTTCTTATGCGAGTGGGACAGCAGAGCACGAGATGAGCACTGGACAAGAATAAACTGGCCACCAAGGGAGACGTTAACACCTGGCTCCAAAAATGTGATTCGAGAAAGCCTAGTTGACCCCAAGAAAGTGTTATTACCCCCGCTGCATATAAAACTGGGGCTGATGAAACAATTTGTTAAAGCTTTGGACAAGAATGGAGGATGTTTTAAATACTTGTGTGAAACCTTTTCCGGGTCTCTCAGACGCAAAACTAAAGGAAGGTATTTTTGTTGGGCCACAAATAAGAACATTAATGAAAAGTAATGAATTTGAAATGGTAATGAAGGAAAACGAAAAAGAGGCATGGAGAGCTTTAAAAGAAGTTATAAATAAGTTTCTAGGATAACTATAAAGACCCGGACTATATAAGCATTGTTGACAATATGTTGGATAAATTTTCGAAGTTGGGTTGCAACATGAGCATAAAGCTTCACTTCTTACATGCTCATCTAGACTATTTTCCGGATAACCTTGGTGATGTTAGTGAAGAGCAGGGTGAACGATTTCACCAAGATATTAAAGAGATGGAAAGAAGATATCAAGGGCGTTGGGATGTCACAATGATGGCCGACTACTGTTGGATGCTAAAGAGGGACCGTCCTACGGCCGTATACAGTAGAAAAACAACGAAAAGAAGCTTTTCTGGCAAAAGGGAAAGGTTTTCCAAGAAGATAAAAGATTAATGTATGTTATTTTTAGTCGTTCTGTGTTTATAGTAATTGTTTCGTTGCATTTTTTACTTTTCTTGCATATCCTAAATCCAAATAAATATACTTATTATTTATGTTGCTTTACTGATTTGTTCAGAAACCTTACGTGATAGCAAAAAACTAAAAGCAGATTTGAAATCAGCGGCACTCATTTACTCAAGTTCAGTTGCAAAATTCAATTCACATTTTACAAGGTATTAAAACGCAGGCCTGTGTTATGACAGTGAGAGTGATTAGAGGATTACAGGGATCATAGTGGTGTTACTTTTTAGTAACTGGTTAAACTTAGTTTAAATAAGTTACTATTTTGTACTTTCTAAAGTGCTATGATGCTTAAAAATTACAAGATATAATTATGTGTCATTTTATGTTCTATCAATAACAGAAACATTCTCTTAAATATGGTTTTAACTTTAATAAATAGAAAATTTTTAAATGTTGGCTTGATTTAATCTCATATGCAGCCCCATCCACAAGCATTAATATTTCCACAAATAGTTATACATAATACCTACTCAGATAATTGTAATCTTCAACTTATATATAAATAAATATTATTATTGTTGCAATTTTTAACTGTCTTTAATATCTTTTCTGCTAAACTCTTTAATTTCATTTCATATTATTAACCAGAAATGAATTAAATTTTACATTTGGTGTAACATGTGTTGCATTATCCAGTGCTTATTAAAATCATTTTCACTGTAATGTAAACATGATATTTTTATGATGTCATTGTGACGTCATCAAATATCGGTGACGTGCATTGGTCCTGAGCATGATTCCACTATACTGTCGTATACCGCAAATGTAGGCGATTAAAAAAGACTGCTACTTTGGAAACAAAATAAATTTTTTTTGTAGGTAATTACAAACAATTAATAAAATCTGTATGTTAAAAAAACAGGAAGAAAGTACATAATAAAAATTTTTTTACTCACCAGAGCTGCGTGTCTTCCGGCGTAACATAGCATTAGGTTGTGTTTTATCTCCTTTGCTGCGTGTATTTAGAGCCGGCATTGTTCGAACAGAACTTCGTGTCTTAACAGGTCCTGCCTTCATATTCCCAACAAAGGATGTTGACTTAAACTTCGTACGTGCAGTGTTAATGTTATTTTTGCGCACTTTTCCTGCAACCTCAATCAGTGGTTCATCGCTGTCTGAACTGTCATCCACCATCTTACTCTTTCTCATATTACTCTTGGAAGATTCTACACCCATGCATGCTTTAATAAGTTCAGCAGCATTTTCAGAACATTTTCTGGGCTTTTTATTCCGTGTATCTTCCAAGCTATTGTTTGAGCTATCAGATTCATGCCTTTTACGTTTGGGTGCAGGCACTCGAGTTTGTTTCGGAGGAATAGGCGAATTAAGCTCCGGGCTACTCAGTTTGGAAGAGGCACGAGTGCGTAGTGATCGTGTCACAGGGCTAGGAGAACTGGGATTCTGGTTGTCAGGAATTTCTATAAGAAGTTGTTCCAGTAAACTTTTGTTTTTAAGCAATAAAGAACAGGAATTACTATCAGAATCTGACAAGCTAGGGCTTTCAGAACCTCGACTTTTGTCCGGGTTTGAGTATGTGTACCGAGGAGGAGAGATGCGGACAGGCTGTGGTTCCAAATCTTCTTCATTTTGTGAAGCCTTAAGTGGAACAAGGCTAACTTCCACCTGTGGAAGCTGCTCTTTGAGCGCTGGTGTCGAGTGAGTTGTTAAAGAGACAGTTCCTTGTTTCAGACTATCTTGAAGCGCTGATGTCAGACCACAACACTGCTCGATCTTGGTGTTACTGTTATGTTTGTTTTCGTTTAGATCTTCCCCATTCAAACCTTCCATTTTTGCCAACTGCGCCTCAATATCAAGAATGCTGGGCACTTGAGGCTTACTTTTCATAGTATCAGTAATATCAGTATGGGGACTTTGGCTAGCTTGGTTTGGTGATTTCTCACTAAGTGCATCCATACTTTCAATACCACTGTCTTCTCCCTGCCCACCTGAATTAGGTGAACGACCAGCTTGTTTTTCAGTTAAGTCAGGTTTACGATCAGTTATATTACTCTTACTGAGCTCAGGAGGTTTGTCCTTAATCGGTAAGGGATCAGACAATGTTTTCACAAGTTCACTTTCTTTCTCATTTTGCTTGTACTGGTTACCTTCAGAGTTTGGCAAACTCTCTGTCCGATGTGGTGGCCGTGGCACACCCTTTTCTGTATCCTCTAATAGCCTCTGTTTGAATTTGGCTTCCATATCGATTTCTCCTGTAGGCAAAGCAGTTTGTTTTAGTTTATCTGCTAAATTTTTAGCATAACTTTTGTTACGATTAAGTTCTTTTCCTTTGGAAGAATCTTTACTTTTGACCTTTTCTTTTCTAGGTTTTTGAATAGGTAACGTGGTTACAGTACCAGTATTAGTTGAACCCAACACAAACAGCTGCGATTCAACATCTACTTGATCGGTGTGGCTAAGACGCCTCTTCTTGTCCCCTGGCAAAATGCCATTGGATTCCGCATATTCAGCGTATCTTTTAACAGAATGTACCAATTCTGAATCACTACCTCTACGTTCTTTAAAGTGAGAATTATAAGCATGTTTCCCGATCTCTTTATCTAATAAATTGCCACCTGTCAATAAATTTTGCTCTCTATATTCGTGACCTGATTTTAATTTCTTTGTTTTACGCTGTTCAGAGGCACTTCCTTTAGCATGATCAACCGTCATTAAAGCACTTACACCACCCTCAATCGTCAGCATTTGATCGCTAACCAATGGAGATTCCTTCAGTATTGAAGAGGAACTTTTCTTTAATTTCATAGGTTCCTGCGCTTTTCGTATTTTAGTTTTTGAGGCACTGTCATCTGAATTAATTTTAACCTTTTTTCTATTATTTATTACTGCATGATTACGTCCTCGTAGAGAGATATGTAATGGGGGAACTCGTAATTCTTCTCCAGTTACATTTGTACTCGACGTCTTTTTAGTTGATAAATTGATAAAACTTACGTCTACCTTGTAAGCTGGACTTACAGGCTCTGACTTTTCCAATTTGAGACGAAGTTTAATTTTCTCAGTAGGTTTTAAATTTGGAGAATCACGACCTCTTTCTCTATTCCTTGGACATTTTAATCGTGAATTTTTACTGCTATCACTGTGAGTAGATCTGCTTTCACTGTCACTTTGATCTGTTGTATCAGGTCGACTCATAGAATTAGTATCTTCATCGGATGTAACTGCTGGTGAAGGCAAACCTGTGAATATGTCACTAGGTTCTTCTATATCACTATCACTACTAATGTGTGGCTCTAATTCGCCAGTTAAAGGATTAATAAGATAACTACAGTGACTGCTTGTGTTTGTTAATTCCTCTGTTAAATTTGGTGGACTTCTAGCCAATTCGTGCTCTAGGGTAGGTAGAAGTTGGTCCAAATCTGTCCCTTTCAGTTCAGTAAGCGATGGCGTTAAGTCTAGAAGTTGTGGCATAGGTTGGGCAATTGGCTCAAATGGACGAGACGAGTAAGGAGGTGGGCACGGTCGAAAAGAGGAAACTGTTCGTGCGGCTGTACTTCTATTTATTGAGTTTGATGACAACTGTGATATATTCGAGGTACTAGTGCAATGAATAGTACTACTACTACTACTACTAAGTTGTAACGAATTAGACAAACGGGACTGTGGTTTAATGGAATTGGCAATGTGATTAGATCCTTGCAATTCATTACATTTAGACGAAGTACTGCTAGATTTTGGGATGTTTGAATGAAGTACTGTACTTTGCCTTGCAGATGAGTTCACAGAGCTGGAATTAGATGTACAACTGACGGGAAGAGCTGGGGTTGGTTGTGGATTACTAGAATTATTTAGCGAATAACTTTGCTGTGAATTACTAGAAACTGATACTGTAGAATTGCACTGGGTTACACAAGGTAAAGGTAAGATACTAGAATGTGAATTAGCTATTAGGGTAGAAAAATCCGAAATATTTGTGGCAGATGTAGGATGACCAGAGGCTACTGTTGCAGAAGATGCTATAACACTATTAGTTTTTATTGTTGCATTTGTTACACTCTTCTTTAACAATGCTGTTGGTGTAGTAACAGGCCCTTTCGTTGAAGAAGTGTCTTGGGTGCACGTAGCAGTAGCTGAATACTTCAAAATAGATGCAGAAATGACTGTTCCATTTGTTTGCACAGTAGATCCACTTGTATTGGGCGAAGTTACATTTTCTGGTTCCGATTTACACGGTTTTAAATTAGCACCATCATTTTGCAGTAAGTTGACCAATAATGGACTAGAGATGGTGATAGGGGGATGCTTTCCCGGGTATGGTGGTGGAGGAGTGCTGTAATTAGCTCCCAATGACAAATTATCTCTATTATGAATAGCCTGATTCATGCTGGTAAATGGAAATGGCCCAGAGTAAGTTCTTGCATTTGGAAGTGAAGAACTAGAGGCTATACTTTGCGTGGGTACTTTTGGTACTACAGTGTCTGTAGGGCATACCACATTAGGTGAACGAAATTGTATTTTTTCGCTAGAAGATGCAACGGCTGTATTAGACATCTGTGCTTCTCCAGTGAGGTGTGATAGGCTTGATTCAGCACTTGTAGTGGAAGTACTATTTCCATCTGTAACGAAAATAATTAATACTCAACTAATTTTTTACGAACAATATGGATGGATCATTTACACAAAATTACATCATCTTTTGTACTTAACTCGTCAACACTAGCTACTATTATTGTTACTCTCCCTTAAGAACACAGTAAACAGAAATGAGTTTTGTAGCATTACATATTATATTAACGTTTGTACAAAAAAATTACAAAAATATTTTGTATTATATTGCTTTCCCCACTTAAAACATACAAAATAAATCACATTAACTGATTATACCCTCTTATTATTTTAACTTCAAGATATGGTAATTTAACAGACTCCAAATTGTAAGAATCTGCTATTAAAATATATTTTTTACTTTTGCTTTGCTTCTGCACTCCACTCTATAGCTACGTGTTCTACAATTAAACTGCTAGCCCTAAAAATTCTACTTATTTTTAGAAAAATGACATCATGTAAAATCTCCGTAGTACCCTATCCTACTGTAAAAATATTTTTACAAACTGTTTATAATAATTGTTAGATGTGTTTGTACAAATGAACTACATAAAGAGAAATCATGCACAAATGCTTCGCTCCCAACAACGTTAATGCGCATGCTTCCATCTACAACCAATAAGAACGCCAGTTCCATCAACATAAATGCAGACGTTCTTATTTCGTAAAAATATTTTTACGTGATAACGTGACGTCACATAAATACAGTCTGTCAAAATATTTCTATGATTTCATAAAAATATCGACATCACACTATCAAACTGTTTTTTTTTTAAATGTTTATAAAAATAAATACGAAAATTTTTACAGTGGGATATCGGCTTTAAATATTTGACATCTTTCACTATATAAAAAAAGAGAAAAACACTTTATTATATATTATTTCAAATCTATGTTTGAAAATTGTATCAACTTTTTGCACACAAACAATGACTTGTAAGGTCGCACCAGTGCTGGACACTCTACTGGCTGGAGCACATCTTATTGTATTTAGAAACTGAAAATAGTACATTAAAAAACAAGTTTCATAAGACATGATTTTAGAGCACGCGTCCAAGTTAGAAAACGAGCCGCTTGCGGCGAGTTTTCTAATGGACAAGTGCGCCTAAATGTCTTATGAAACGTGTATTTTATACTATTTTTTCTATTTTGGTCCAAAAAAGTTAAAAATTACCTTATTTTATATTTTAATTTAAAAATATAATGGATTAGGAAAATTTATTTTTTCTATTTTGCGTCTTTAAGAAAGCTATTAAAGCACGCAAACGCGTGCGTTTATAGCTACCGCAAAATCCCCATTTTGGAACTGGAAGTTTTTATTTAAAAAGGCACAAAAAGGGCATAAAAAGCGCAAAATAGAAAAAATAGTACTAAATACACGTTTTATAAGACATTTTAGCGCACTTGTCCTTTAGAAAACTCGCCGCAAGCGGCTCGTTTTCTAAACTTGGACGCGTGCTCCAAAATCAGTCTTATAAAACTTGTGTTTTAATGTACTAGTATTTTGTTTTGGTTTTGTGGCTGTTGGTGACATTTAAAACAATTTCAAACAATTCAAACTACTGTCAAATTAAAATTGAGACAAACTGTTTGAAAGTGATTTAATTTTTAAAATACCTAAGATTTGAATATAAGATGGAAGAAGAATTATCTTGCACCCCACCCGAGCTACGCAAAGTAGCGGAAAATACGCTAAATAATCTTAATTTTTAGAACTTACAATTTGAAGGTTATGTTTATAACGCGTGAAGGTATTGTTGTCACCACCCTAGCAAAATAAAATTTCGAATTCTTTAAGGAGTTACTTTATGAAACCCAAATGAGTTTCATAAAGTGGTCAGTAAAGAACCAAAATAGAAAAATTAGTTTTAGTTTAGTTTTTTTATGAAAAAAAAAACATTTAAATTTTTTTAAACAACGATTGCCTGAGAATAAATAAAACCTGAAAGGGTAGAACAAATTCATCCGTTAAATATTGAGTGGAAGGAGGAAAATTAACCCCCTAATTATTGCTGTATCCAAAAAGTAATAATTTAGTAACAGTTTAGCTTAAACAGGAATGATTTATTATCCCCCATTTATTAAATAAAAGGGCATAAATTTTTAATTCTCAATTAATGCCTCTTTATGTAATGAATGGAAAACCATAAAAGAGCCCTATATAGTAGGAGTGTTCGATAACTGTTTTTTGTTATCGATAACTTTTTGCGAAAAAATATCGATAATTATCGATATATCGATAACTTATCGATATATCCGTAACTTATCGATAACTTATTGATAATTTGTCGATAAATTATCGATAGCTTATCGATAACTTATTAGATTGAAATAGAATACATCATTTTAGAAAATACAAGGAAACTTTTAAGCCTGTCTGTAAAAGATTACTAACTGTAAGTGATAGTAAAATGTTCAAAACAGAGTTATTAAGAAAAAACCGTTTTTGAAATGTCAGTTTACAAAAAAATTATCAGAAACAAAAGTAAATTACTATTTTTCAAGCATTACGTAGTTTGTAAGTTTGATACACTTTGATATTTGAAAACAACAAAAATTATTAAAAACGTAAACTTTTTGATTATAGTTTTTTTTAAAACTTTTTTCTTCTGTTTTTTGTTACTTATCGACAAGTTATCGATAAATTGTCGATAACTTATCGATAAATTATCGATAAGTTATCGATAACTTATCGATAAGTTATCGTTACGTTATCGATAACTTATCGATAAGTTATCAATAACTAAAAATGTTGTTATCGTTATTCGATATATCGATAACTTATCGATAGTTCTCGATAACTTTGAACACCCCTACTATATAGGAGCCCCAAAACCATATATTAGTTTAATATTTAACACTTTTGAAAAACAAACCTCTCTAGATACTACCTTTTATTACAGTGTTAGTTATTTAAATAATAAAATATGGACTTTTTTTTATAGAAGACAAAGATATTATGTAGAAAGAAAACTGTAAGAGAGGTTTATAGAGGAAGAAAAATGTGAAAAACAAGATTAGGCCCTAATATATGGTTTTGGGCTCGTACACTAAATTGCTCATCAGTAATAGTAGATCATCCTAAATTTAATTTTTTGATTCGGTAATATTTTCATTCTTTTCATTGACAAATTTTTTACTGTTAACAATCTGATTACCTTTAATCAAAACTGATCTTTAAAAAGAATCAATATTTTCTGTACTACCCTTATAGATACAACATGAGCTTTCTTAAAATTAAATAAATCCAGCATTTGAGGCTGCAACAACAAGTTGCATGTTAGGAGCATAATTATCTTATAAATTTTTATATTTAGTAATTCTTGTGCTAGAACTTATACCCATACTTATATGATATAAAGCACTTCCAAAACCGTAAAAGACTATTTTAGAATATAAGCATTCTGATATAATTTTTAAGTACAGAATAACTACATTCTTACACTTGTTATGGAATATTTCATTCTAACGCTGTTCTGAGTAATAAAGGTTGCATCTCTCGTCCATCAACTGTTTTTTGTTTTGTTGACAGTTACAAACAAAGCGTATTTTAGATAGCAAACTTGAAAACCTCTTGGTTTAAAACTTCATTAAAATCGGTCCGGTACTTTCGCCTGTAGAGGCGTCTCACACACACGCATGCACGCTCTGCCGTGCACCCACGCTCTCGCGCGCACACACGAACACACGCCCATACTTGTTTATTGGTCTCATTTGATAGATTTTTTTGTTCTCTTTTCAATGATGTACCACTTTCATATGATTGCATAAGAAATTTGTGAGAAAATTTAAAAAATAAGTTTAAAGTTAGAGTGCTGTTGTTTTCTGGTTTTCTTAATTGCAATTCACTTTAACAAAACAAAAGACAAGATAAAGGTGACGACGCGATTACCGACGAGTCGGCTCCGTCTCACGTGTGAAATATTTGACAAAAATAGGGAGTGAAAAAAGTGATAAATTTAAATAAAGTGTTTTAAGTGTTAGGCGAAGTTTAAAAGTGTTTAAAAAGTGTTTTAAAAGTGCAACCAGCGAGGTCCCAATTAGTACAAAAGTGCTTTTTCCCAAGATAACGTTCAGGCAGTAAAGGTCAAAATCGCGAACGTAAACAGAGTGAATAGCGCGCGGCACCTAGGAAGGTTAAGACGTAAAAAGAGCGCGAAATACAAAATTCCAAACAGTGGGCTGGAATGATTACAAAGTAGAGTGAAAATATAAAACAAGGATATGGAAAGCGAGGAGATTCAGAAAGTAATTCAAGCGATACAGGGCAAGTTCGAAAAAGTGAAAAATGAACTAGAAAACCATGAATTAAAAATCAAAACCGAAACACAGTAGAATTAGCAGAATTAGTGAGAGAATTAAGAAGGAAAGAAGAGGAAAGAAACAGAGAACGGAAAGAATTAACACGGACGATAAAAGAGCTAGAAGAGAAGTTCCAGAGACAAAAATGGCATAAGAATAGAAAAATAATACGGTACACGCAGAAAAAACTAAGACAGCTAGCAAAGGGTGAAAAAGTAGTAGTTAGAGAAAAATGGATAAAAAGAAGTGAGGAACTAGGTATCAGAAGGAAAACAAAACCCAGTACAGGGCAAAAGAAGAGAAAAGAAGAAGAGTTACAAATAGCAACCTGGAATGTAAGAGGTATAAATAACGAAGGAGCCTTGAAACAATTAACGAAGGAAGCAGAGAAATACAAAATAGATATATTAGGCCTTCAAGAAACAAACATAAAGGGGTGCATTTCAATGAAAATTTTTTATAAATCAAGGCGGTGACATAAACAGATTCGGAATGGGTTTCCTGATAAAGTGTAATTTAAAAAACGCACTAATAGATGTTAAAAAAATAAGTGAAAGAATGAGCTATATTAGGCTAAGGGTAAATTCAGAAAAATAAGTGTGATTAACGTACAGGCTTCAACCGAGAATGATGAAGATAACGAAAAAGAGAAATGCTACGACGAATTGGAATCACTATATGATTCCATTCGAAAGTTTGATATCAAGCTAGTAATAGGAGACCTGAATGCGAAGATAGGAAGAGAACTAGAATTCAAGAAGACAACAGGCGTAAACAGTAAACATAAAACAACTAACAAAAACGGTAAAGGCTTATATCTTTCGCAATGACAAGAAAATTGATAATTAAATCAACATTCCTTGCACGTAAGGATATATACAAAGGCACGTGGGTAAGTCCCGACAAAAAACAGTTAACCAGATCGATCATATACTCATTGAAGGAGTCCACAGATATTCAATAAATACGGTACGATCGTTTAGAGGTGCAGAAATTGATAGTGATCATTTCATGGTGCGTGCAAATCTAAAACAATATATACCAAGAATAGCTATAACAAGTAAAAAACAGGGTAGTAAACTAGACTGCCAGAGCTTAAAGATAGAATCAAGCGAGTTTCGTATGTCAAGAAAATAGAAAAGAATCTAACAGAGACAATGGTAGAACATAACATAGAACTGGAATGGAACGCAATTAAGAGTAGCATAAAACAGAGTGCCCAAAAAATTTTAAAACCAAAGACGAAAGAGAAAAATAAAGAATGGTTTGATAAGGACTGCGAAGGAGCCATAGAGGAAAAACGAAAAGCAAAATTAAAACTATTACAAAAGCATCAGAAAAAAATGAAACAGACTTCAAAGAAGCAAGAAACAGAGCTAATAGTATGCTACGGAGAAAGAAACGAGAGCACCTATCAGGATTGCTGGACGAAATTGAAGAAAACTATACTAGACAAAACATGAGGCAATTTTACAAAAAAACGGAGGAGTTGACTAAAACCTCTCAAGCAAAAATAAAGCTAATCCACAATAAGCAGAAGGAAATAGTGGGAGAAGGTGAGATTTTAAAAAGATGGGCGGAATATTATGTAGGAGCTTTAGCAACCGAAGAAGACGAGCTAATAGAAGTACATCCTGAGCAGACAGCAGGCGATAACGACGAGGTGGAACCACCCACAGCAGAAGAAGTAGAAGAAATCATACAATCACTAAAGGACAACAAGAGTCCAGGGAGTGATGAAATACTGGCGGAACTAATAAAGTGCGGAGGAAACGCCCTGACGAAAAGAATTTACAATTTAATCATGAAAATATGGGAAGACCACATAATGCCAGAGGAATGGACAAATAGTGAAATAGTCCCAATATACAAAAAAGGGAATCATTTCAAGTGTGAAAACTACCGTCCAATATCGTTACTAAATGTGACTTACAAAATATTGGAAAAATTAGTAGAGAAAAGATTGCGAAGGTTCGCAGAGAGGGAATTAGGTGAGTACCAGGCCGGATTTCGTCAAGGCAGATCAACAGTAGACCACATACATACCCTAAAAGTTATTCAAGAAAAGTGTGAACGAAAGAGCATACAAATACATATAGCATTTATTGATTTTAAACAGGCTTATGACCGTCTAAAAAGAAATGAGGTGATAAAAGCTCTCAACTTTTCAAAGTGTCCAAGGAAATTAGTACAGTTAATAAATATGACCGTAGAATATTCAACTTCACGAGTCACGATTAATGGGGGTAAATCAGAGAAATTTCGTAGGAACCTTGGCTTAAAACAGGGTGACCCATTATCACCTACTATTTTTAACCTAGCTTTGGAAGCAGTCGTTAGGTGTCAGTTGAAAAGAACAGGATCGGTACTGACAAATGCCCACCAATGCATAGCCTTTGCAGACGATCCAGCAATATTAACAAGAACTAAAGAAGAATTAAAATTACAACTGGGTAAAGTAATAATGGAAGCGAATAAAATGGGAGCAAAAGTAAATGCTGAGAAATCCAAATACAGGGTGGTGCGACTAAACAAGAAAACTTAATGCTGACAGTGGGGGCCGAAAAATTCAATCTAGAAAAAGTAGATAAGTTTATATATCTAGGATCTGAATTTTGCAGCTACGGGAACCCAAGCAGTGAGATTGAAACAAGACTGATGTTAGGAACAAAAAGAGCAGGATCAATAATGAATATATTAAAAGCAAAAAATATAGCTAAGACCGCAAAAATCTGTATCTGTACAACCATAATTAGGCCGGTAGCCACTTATGCAAGCCAGACATGGACATTAAGAACTAGGGATGTTAAAAGAATAGAGGCCTGGGAGCGAAAAATGCTAAGAATAATATATGGAGGTGTCAAACAGAACGGGGAGTGGAGAAGACGAACAAATAAGGAAATTAAAGAATTCTACAAAGACCACAGTCTAATAGCCAGAATAAAACAAAGCAGGATTAAGTGGTTCGGACATTTTAAGAATGGAGAACAAGAGATCACCGAAGAATGTCCTAACGGAGGAGCCACACGGGAAAAACCGGAGAGGAAGACCAAAAAGAAGTTGGCAGCAATGTCTAATAGAGGACCTGGAAGAACTCGGCATCAAAGATTGGGAGAAGACAGCAAGGGAAAGAGACCAGTGGAAGCATGTCATACAAAAAGCCATAAGCCTCAAAGGCTTTGAGAGCTGATTAATATATATACTACTTTTGCTGTCATTAAACTGCGTTCTAGTTGTTGCTGTTTTTAAATCGAATTTAGTTGTCATTTAAGTATGTTAAGAAATAATGGTTCATTTATCTATAACTTATCCTATTCGCATTTTGATAATGGTTGCGCACGGACAAATTTACATACTTTAATGACAACTAAATCCAATTAAAAAACAGCAACAACTAAAACACAGTTTAACGACAGCAAAAGTAGTATCTTCTCTTTTGTTTTGCTTAAGTGAGTTGCAATTGTCAAAAAAATCAGAAAAATACAGCACTTTAGCTTCAAATTTATTTTTTAAATTTTCTCACAAAAATCTTATGCAGTCATATGAAAGTGATAAATCAATGAATAGAGAACAACAAAAATGAGTGAAACACTTCGCCTGGACTTTCCTATACATTTAAATACATTGTTTTATATTTTCCAACACTTTCGATATACACCTGTCTAGGCACGACTAGTTAAAGTAAATAGTTCTTATAAGTTGTAACATCTTGAAGCGGTTGAAGAAAGACCGACCGCTGCGCTGCAAGCATAAGGTTGGGTAAAATATTCGGACTGAATCAACGGAAGCGCCGAAATTGATATTTGGAAATATATTAATAACTCGCGAAGTATTATTTTTAGCAAGAAATTACTCTTATTAATTTGTATTTAGAATTTCAAAACCTTTCTGATTTTAAAGCCAAAATGCCACGTTTCCATTTACAAAAAAGTTATTTTTTACCGTGGCCGCCATATTAAAATTGGAAACTCAAGTTTTTTTCTTAAATACAATCGAGAAGAATTTGCCCTACAACTTTGCTCTTGGGTTTGCGAGTCTATCTATTAAAATAAAAAAGTTAGCCTACACTCAACATTAAACGACTAGTACAAGAATACAACTGCTGTAGAAAGTATGTGAAATTCTTCTAAGGACAAAAAGATTATTAAGGGACACAAAATTCGATTTTTTTGATTTTTTGTAAAAAGATTCTCCTAGAGCAAACAAAAGAAGAAATCAATTTTTTAATTTTGTAGCGAAAATTTGGGGGGGGGGGGGGCAGTAGCCCCCTAAATATTAAAGTATCAAAAAAATATTATGATATTCGGATTTTGCTATCAATGATGAGGTATACTGCTTTAACAGAAATATTTTATTGGCCCCCGTTAAATAAATAAAAGGGTACCAATTTTCAATTTTCAAAAATTCACAGAGGGCCTCACAGTGAAATTATAGCAATGAGCAAAAAACAAATTGTAGAAGATTTCCAGCTCTATCAGCTTAAAAAGTTTAAACAAAAACGTGTGGGCAGTTTTTGAGAAATATTTTTTTGAAAAATTCCAACATTTTGGAGTGATGTCATTGCGATCGTTTTTATATTTTCAAAATTAATTATATTTCATGGTATAGTACCCTTGAAGGGCTACCAAACAAGATGTAGTTGATTCCAATCAGATAACTGGTTTTTGAGTAAATGGGCGTTAAAGTCGAAATGTTCAAAAATTCGTAGCGGCCGCCATTTTAAAGCTAGAGAGTTCGGTAAAAAATCGTTTGATTTGTCCTAAGGCCTTCTTTAATCTCCACTATTAAAATTTCCAAAATTCAGTTTCTGAAAAAAATGCTACCAAAAAAACATGTCTAACTTCCGCTTCCGGTTTCGTTTTCTTTTAAAAGCTTATTTTGTCGGTGAATTTTTGATATACCCCTTCATTCCAAAGCACATCAAAATCGGTCCAGCCGTTCCGGAGATATAGAGCGTAACCCACCCACCCACCCACAGACAGACATTTTTTAAAAATTACTTTTTTGGGGTCCATGGACTCCCCCCCTCCGACTATTTCCGTTAAAATCTCAACTTTGAAATTTTGCATGAAATCAATACTTCCCTATACTGAAAGTATAGGAAAGTAAAAATCGATCAAATAAGACCAAAAAAGCTGAAGTGTGGACTTCCCCATACTAAAACTTATCGTATTTGCAAATGTGTAAATTTTATAATTATAACCTTCTATTCCATCCATCCGAATTCATAGAAAATGCCACAGTGAAATTATAGCTTTCAACTTCCGTTTCCGGTTTTGGATATTTTTGAAAAGCTGAACTAGAACTACAATTGATATACCTCGATTTAAAATTTCATCAAAATCGGTCCAGTACCTTCGCCTGTAGAGGCGTCACGCACAAACAAACAAACACACTCACCCACCCACACAGACATTTCTTAAAAAACACTTTTTTGGGTTCCTTGAGCCCCAAAACGTGTATTTCCGTTAAAATTTAGATTTAGAAAACCTTCATGAAACCAATACACTTTCCTATAGCGAAGGTATGGGAAAGTAAAAACAAGTGTTTTTATTTAAAAACAAAAATTCATGTGACTAGCAAAAACAAAAAAATTAATTTGTTTAAAATTTTGACATTGGGTAGAAAAGCTTTTTAATGCAAACAGTGATTTAGCTGTAAATAGCGTGTTTCCATACGTTTGGCCAACCCCGTATATCTCATGTATGCGATAAAATTCTGTAGACAAACTGCATTTATCCTAGCCAAATTACAACATGGTTAAAATGCTATGGATCATGCTCCATCAAACAGACTGTATAATTGAGCATACAGATTGTCACTATTTTACTGAAAATAAACCGAGCAATCCACAATAAAGTACACTACAGCAGGCTTTGGAGAGCTACTTAGTCTTAGATGAATTCAGAAAATTGCAATTAAGATTCACATTTGTGATTGTTTTCTGAATATAGCTAAGACGGGACATGCTGGTCAAGCCCTGCCCTAATATATTTTTTTTGTAGATTACTCAATAGAGCACAGGATGAAAAACAGATAATGCGTGGGCCATGTAAATTTTTTAAATTGTCTTAAAGTATCCATGGGTATGTAAATCACCGCTTGTCCCAGCCATTCTCTTATCCCTCTTCATTGTAGCACTCTTTAGTTGTCTATCTGATACTACGGAATAATCATGCTTTTAACCAAATGAAACAGAGCAAGAGGGTATTTTTCATGCATCCATTTCTACTACCTCTACTCAATAAAAAAGTACCCTTCCACTTTGTTCTATACCTATTCCATCAATGGGGCATAAGCCATAGGCATAGTCATAGGTACTTAGGTACCTTATAAAAATTGAGCTCACTGGTTTCAATAAATGTTATAAACCTTGTTCAGAGTGGTGGAATTTATTTTGTTTTTTTTTTAACTTTGTTATAAAGAAAGTAAAAATGCTGACATTATCTATGAAATTGTTTATTACATTATATTACCTTTTATGTTAGAATTAGTTTTTCTGAACATACATATTTTTATTTGTTGATTAAACTATTCAGTTTTTTTGCCTGCACTTATGGAGGGCACCAGAGAGGGTCACTCTACTCTGGAATCAGTACCAAAGTCAGTATCAGTATCAAAGGCAGAGGTCTTGCTTTATCTGGTTTTTAATGCAATCAGCTAAGTTGCTTAAAACATTAACACATTTACTGCCCATTGACCCACATGTAGTTTGAAATGAAACACCCTATATATTTTTAGAATTTTTGGTAAATATTGAAATTTTATTTTGGTAATACCATACCGTTATTGCATTATAACTGAACCGAAGTGGGAATTGAAAAGCCAAGTTTAACTGCCGCCTGCCATTAAGGATAATTATTTTGGTCTATTGTTATAAAAATTTTTATTTGTCAAATTTGACAGTAGTGCATTTCAATGTTTTTGTAATAGGAATTGTAATATCGGTGGTACTGTTGCTAGAGAACAGTTTATAAACAGATGCTGTACTAGTTTAGAGTGAATGAGAATTTCGATATTCCTTTGGAAATATTAGAAGTGTATATAAACTGTATTATTAATTATATCATTTGTTCTGAAATTAAAAAAAATTTGTTACGATATTACGAAAAATCTAGAACGACACACTGCCAATATGCAAATAACGGACTCGGTTGATTACAAACCTTGGCTGTCGCCTCATTTTACAAATTTCAACCATGTCCGTCTTTCGCTCTATATCAGCCTAATGACGTTAATTACTATTACAGTCACGTAAATGTACCTTCATTGGCAAAATTACAGAAATAAAAAATTGATCTAGTAATCACCTATTGCATGTTCTAACTGCAACTTTATTGCAAAATGTCACCTTTGTGTTATATATGAATTTTAACTAACAAACATTTTATTAATTTTTACTTAAGCATCTGATGAAGGAGTAATTTCACTCCAAAACGTAATGAGAATAAAAGCGTAGATTCCTAGATGGTTGTTTATGAACCCCACAGCCTACAAAAGATTTAACAGTTTAATGTTTAGGGGATACGAAATACAAGAATATATAAATAACTGCAGTTTAAAATATGCTATAAGATCTATTATGTGATGATGAAAATACATTATCAAGTGCAAACTTTCGAAAATCGAGAAAATTAAATTTAAAATGCCTCTTTTAATTTAAAATGATTTAAATCATTGATTAAAATAGTGCCAACCAGGAACGCTGCTTAAATGTGCAATATAAAATTAAGTATTGAAATAGACGTAATCTGGTTTCCATATACAATTAATACAACTTTTGAATTTTCAGAAATGTACAGGTTGATTTTTTTGTTATAAGATAGTTTTTTTAGCAGTGATATAAGATGAACAAAACTAAAAGTCATCAGGTCTAGCTGCTTTAGAATTTCCAAAGACAGGCATGACTTTTATTTCTGCTCATACGATACAAGAAAGGTAACAGTTCTTAAAATGCTTTTCTAATTTTATTCTTAGCCTTACTACTTTTATAAATAACGCTACAATTTTCAGTTAATAGCAAACTTGTTACTGAAACTCCACATTTTTACAGTAATTTTGGAATAAGGTACATTCCATTTTAATGTGAAAGTTTATTACAATAGAGGTTGCTTTAAAAATTTCAAGTTTTTGATACCGTCGCTAAAAGATGTTCTTACAATAATACCGTTTAGGCCTACTTATATACAATCAGAGAAAAATAATTATCAACAATAAAGCAAAATCTACATTCAAGTGAAAAATGTATCCAGTTTTGTAAAATATAAAGTATTTACCTTGTTGGGTAGTCCTAAGAATAATTTCTTGTGGTTCTGGTCCAGCTAATCGGAGAGAGATAACCTGATCTCCTTCAACTTGCACACTTAAAATTCCCAGCGCTCGTAGTTGCTGAGAGCCCTCACTAGCAAGATGTCGCAACCGAAGTGCTGCTTCACGAGGAATAGACAGCGTAACTCTAACAGAATTCCACGGCTCCAGTTTGCAAATGTGCCACTTTCCCCCCAATAAATCTTGAAGACTACCAATTACACGTTCTAACTGTCGAGGAAATGTGGGATCAGTAAGGTCTCCTTCACATGTCACTACTGTTGTTACACTATATCCATCGCTATCTGCTGCCATCTGAATTATAAAAGTTATCTTTTATTCCAATCTAGCAAACTATATTATTCACCAGACTTACCATTTTACCATGTCACATACCGAAAGCAGCCATAAATTTTGCCAAAGTAATTTATTGTAAGCAGAATCTGCAACAATATAAACAGGTAAGTATATAATATAAATAGGTACATAGATAGGATGAAAGAATTTTGGAAACAATTTTATTCCAAACCTACTTATACAATAAGTTGTCATGTTATGCCATTGGGAATAACGAGAAAAAATAATTTTCGTCATCGCAACAAAAAATTACTATTTTATTCACAAATTCTAACAAATAACGAAAGTCGGAACAATTTAATCCAAAGATGGTTCTGGTTGCAGCCATCTTGTATGCGAGACGGGGGAGTGTATATTTCCATGTGCCTTTTGTCAAATACTCTCGTAAACCGTCATTTACTTAAAACACACACCTTACAACAATTTTTTCTGTAATCGTACTTAACTTCAGTATCACACCTGATCACTAACACATTTAACGAGTTTACAATTAATACGGAAATTGATTTGCTTAGGGACAACACATTACATACCCCATTTTAAGTGACACACTTTAAACACATTCAACTGAATAGAATGGTATAATCAATACTTGTACTTAATATACACACTCGAGAGACACCGATAACGTAAAAGGTGTTTCCGAAAACTTGGAAAAAACGTCCATAATTTTGTTACGAAAAGTTGTACGCTATGAACAATAACAACTACACGCCATTCACAATGCGCACTTGGACTGCGCAGTAGTCAAGAAAATGTTCCTATGCAAGTTACCTAGGTGCACATATGTATATCGGAGACTAAAACCCTATAGATTTAGATATTGCATTGCTACTTATACAATCAGCTAAATATTTTCTTTTAATATTTTTAATTCAATTTGTTTGCATAAATATCTAACTATAATGCATCAAGCCATAATCTCAAAATGGTTTACTTTAATCGTTTTAGTGTCCATTGAAACCAGTGAAACAGGTGCTTAGGTAACTAATTACCCAGGGCCGGAATTGCCATTATGCTAAAAACTTTACATCATAGGGCCCTGCGATTGCAGGGCCCCCAACCTTTAAAAAATCTGCGAATAATGTTGTAGTGAATAACGAGAAATTTAATGTAAATTATAGCTTGGTTTAATTTGCAAGTATTAGACAGTACTGCTTTATACTGACATACAAAGGAAATCTTTAAAAATAAACTCGGGCTTCGGAAATGTCCCTAGCGAGCTGAGGTATCTTAATAACCAACATTGCAATAAAGCAATATATTTTTGCAATGATTAATGTTTAGTTTATAATAATTGTAACTGCGTTAAACTACATACTATCTACGCTAACAAAAATTAAAAATGTAAGTATTGTTATACCATTGAGTATACTCTTATAGACCTGCAACGTTTACGAATTATTACATTTCTTGAAATAGTAGTAGACGTGAGCGACAGGTTGCGCTGTTTGTACTAAGAGATCTAGAAAGCAGTCAACCAAACAAGTTATAAACAACACTCTTAAATAATAATATGCTGGTCGATTGTGATGAAGGGTCTGTCCTGGTCGACCTATGCCAGTTCGACCGCCAGAGCAGGTAGTTGGTGTTCTAAATATATTCAAAACAAGAGAAACTGTCGTTACACGTAAACTTATAATACTGAAAGTTGATAATTCGGATGTCGGACAAAAATGGCTATAACATCTCTATTTGGGAACTTAACAAAAATATGCAAAGAATAAAAAATATATTTTTTAACTAAAGCTAATTGATAGGCGGAGTTAAAATCACGTAAATATGAAAATAAAACTTGCATGCGACCATTCTAAAATCGCGCCTTTTTACAAGGAATCCGACGCTGTCAAACTTGTGAAGATCGGATTTACGTAGCGCACAATATATCGATTTTTGTAAAAGTGAAAATATCTCGGTCAAATATGAAGATAACACTGGCATGCGACCATTCTAAGAACGTGCCTTTTTACAAGAAATCCGACGTCGTCAAACTTGTGGAGATTAGATTTACGTAGCGCACAATATAACGATTTGTGTAAAAGTGAAAATATCTCGGTCAAATTAAAAGATAACACTGGCATGCAACCATTCTAAGAACGCGTCTTTTCGCAAGGAATCCGACGCCGTCAAACTTGTCAAGATGGGACTTACGTAGCGCACAATATAACGATTTTTGTAAAAGTGAAAATATCTCGGTCAAATATGAATTTGACGCACGTCATCATTGTTTAAATAAATAGATATTGTTAAAGTGATTAAGTATTTTATATACAGATACTCATCATTGTTTATGTTTACAGTAAAAGGACATTCCGGTTCATCGCCTTTCTTATCGCTTTTTTGATGCATTACTGTATTTGAAAAGAGCGATTTGTCACTATCTGATTCACAATTAGCCTGGTCAGATATAATTATATTTAAATTCATATTAATTATGTGTCGCAAATTTGTCCGAAATGTACATATTTATATAAACATATTTTCAAGGATGTCTTGATTTAATCTTGACGTAAGCAAAAACGGTATACCTTCCCTTTTTAGATCTGCGTAAAGGCTTAAAATAGCCGTAATTGAGAGCAAAAGCCCCTCAAAACAAGGGGGATTTTTCCGTTTCTCAACTGTTTCCCATTGACGAATCCAACTAAGAACGGCTTAACTAAAAACCTAAAGTTGTACAATACCACCCATTCTGTCGTCGCCGATTTTAAGTGTTTACACGTGTTTCTATGGTAGGTCGAGTTTAAAGTCCCTACCCAAAAAATGCTAAATGACGTACGTTTCCAACAGTAGCAGGTATGAGACGTAGAACTTAGTATAAACTAGACGCATGGCGCACAGCGCCCCTTAGTGTAGTCGTCTTCAACTTAAGCGTAAACGAATTACATTGGTTGCGTATCTATGAAGGTATATAATCAAAGGTTATACTTACCATATTTTCATAATCTATTTTTGTATCAACGTTTGAACTCCAACAGTGACAATAAGGACGTACGTATATTTTGACAACTACAAAATTTTGAATTTCTCACTTCACAGTTTTTAGTCTAAAAAAATTCTTTTACATAATAAGCTTGTGACCCCACAGAGCTATTGCCATAACCGAACTTGTTTCTAAGTTTGTTTCTGAGTAACGAAGAGCTAAAGTCAACATTTTTAAAAAACTTGTAGTGGCAACGATTTTGAAGCTGGAGATTTAGAAAAAAAACGTTGAATTTATCTTAAGATTTCTTCTTCTTCTTATAGTGCCACACCCTATTCAGGGCGTTGGCTACCTCTCTCCTATGTCTGTGTTTGGTGCGCGGCGATAGATATTTTGCACAGACAGACATAGGGGACCTACAGTTTAACGTGGGCTCCGAACCACAGGAAGTGCATGCACTTCTCCTCCAGAGAGGTTTTGCTGGGGAAAAATCACCTCGCTGGTTTCCCTTTGCCTTGCGAGGGTGAACGACCGGGCCGGGGATCGAACCCGGATCCGCTGCATTGGTAGCCCGCGCGCTTACCACTGAGCTACGGCCGCTCCTCTTAAGATTTACAAAATTCAATTACTAAAAAAAATTTGGTTTGCCGAAAAAAATGCTACCAAAAAACATTTGTAACTTCTGCTTCTGGTATCAAACTTTTTTTTGAAAGCTTATTTCGTTAATAAAATTTTCATATAAGCCCACATTCGAAAGCTGATCAAAATTGGACCAACCATTCTGAAGGTAATACAGAGAACGAACTCCAAAAATGAGCGAAGCAGTTCGCCTGGACTTTCCCATGCTTAAATACTTTTACATATTATATTTCCATATTTATTTACCCGAAAAATACAAATGCTGTTATTGCTATCAACCTAACTACTTATTTGCACGCGAATGTGAACTATAGTTTACCACACACAGAAGAGTGAAACTGAAATGTAAGCCATTACGTATTTTATATAGCTACTCTGACGAAACCAACAAACCGTATTTTAAGATAAAAGTAAATATCAAAATCAGTTTCGCCTTTCAAAAAAGGATCGCGTAGCCGAACATACGGGCGGGCATGGTGGCGGTACGTTGCTATGGTAACCGGCTAACTGTTCTATTCTACAGTGCTACGGTTAACAAGATCGTTGAAGTTGCTTCAAATTCAACAGCAGGTCAACGCGCTATAAGAATTAAACAATTAAATTTTTATCCAATTATTCCATTTACTTTTTTACTTTGGTTCGTATTTATATTATTATACTACCAATCACGCAAAATTGGGGTGAACCAGCTAAGCTGGTATTAAACCGCCAGGTGGCCCTCTGTGTACAAATATGAACTGCATCGTAATAGATCAAGTAAACAAAAACGATGCTGACGTTTACAAATACGAACAAACCTAAAACGCGTTTCGACCTTATTAAGACTCTTCAGTAAGGTATAGTTCCAATTTGTAAATGCAAGCATCAAAGTGCAAGATTCACTTTGAAGCTGTAAAACAGAGTGTGGGGTTATGTAAGTAATATCTAAAAATGCTAACGTCTGTTTTGTTCTTTATAATTGTTTGGTGGTTCCAAATTTTCAAAATTCCATTTTACGATGCTGTATACTACCGTTTTTGAGATCTAATAATAGCGGCAAATAAAACCACAGCTCTTAATTTATATAAAATCTGCGTGCATACCAATAAAAATCAGCTGTAGCACCTCACGTTTCAGTTTTCTTGATGTTCTATTCACAGAATGCATTTTTTGTAAATAGTTATTTGTAGGTACGTAATAAGTCAGGAAAGTGATGCTTTGCAGGACGAAAGGGTTTGTTAAAGTACGAGGCCGTAGACCGAGTACTTCAACACCCCCCGAGTCCCATAGAGACACTTTTCGGACGTATTACGTATACTATTTATTATGCAATCGATTTAATTAACTAAAACATTTAAATGATCAATTAGAAAATTAATAATTTTGACTGGCAGTTATTTCATCACTGACAGTGAAAAAACTTTAATCAGGTATGTTACGTAGACATTCGTTTGTGTCTTCAAAGTAATATCTAAAAATCAGATACGTTATTTCAAAACAGTCTTGTAATAATTCATTACACTACCCAGTACAATAATGAGTCACTTCTCTGTCGGTTGCAGAAAAAGACTAATTCTTTAGCTTTGAAATCTATCACTTTATTTTTCAGTATAGTTTTTATATAGCACTCTAAATAAAAGATTTTATTGGTTGCATTCACCAGAATAGATCGCTCAGTGCATGTTGAAAATGTAGAGTTGAGTTGAAGAGTTCGCCGCTTAATATCAACGGCTGAACGTGTTAGAAAATCCCGTAAAAAAATTCACGATCCGCTAGAATTAAATCAAAACTTTTGTTTGGTATCTAGCAGATCGGGGAAAACTGTAATAAGTAGTTGTTACCCATAGCGTTAGAGTCCCAACGGTCGTAGAAATAAATGAAACACAGTTTTGAGACAGCAGACCCGGTGGTAGACGTAGAGCACGTACATGGATAGAAGTTCGCCTTCTTCATCGGAGAAGATAGCCCCACGTTGGGCGTTAATTTGTTACACGTAGCGTTAAAGGGTCCAACGGTCGTAGAAATAAATAGAACACAATTTTACAGGTAACAAAAAAAAAAGTACACAGCTCAGGGGAGATGTACTGGAGTGGTGAAGTTTCAGAAGTAGCCGCGCAACTAGGGTGCTCTAAAGAGTATCTTGATGAGGTCTCACGCAACTAACAACTAGCAGGAGACCTGATTGCATCCCTAGCAACTAAGGGATGGTGTAAAGTTTTCTTAGTCGCAACAAACCGAGAAAACTCTAAGGTGAGAAGTTCTATCGCAGCTAAAAGAATTCTTATTCGAATTGAAAACGAGGTGTCTATTTATAGGAGTAGAAAATTAGCAATAATCAATCAAATGGGGGTAATTTTCCCGCGCAAATGGGGTAAATTCTAATGGTATCAACAGTCGTTGAAAGTGAGCACATTTGGACCCAATTGACAAATTTAGACCGTTAGAATAGCAAAGTAAACAAAAAGGAGGCGCAACATTGGTCAACATACATGTAGTTGCACAAAGCAAACAAAAACATTTTAATCCAAGAGAGCGGTAAAAACTGCGTTTGTTTTTGAGTGACTCTTAAAAATCATTCATCATTCTCATGAAATTAATGACAGATAACGTAAATTGTGTATGCGGTTGCACAGCCCTCTTGATTAAGTTGTTATACTTTCACTGTACTGTCTGTATCACAGAACAAACGTCTGTATACTCTTCAGTCAGCTTAAAACAAACTAAATTTAGTAACGTTTGTGTTGTTAATCGTACTTTCCAGTTTCAGTGGCGGCTGGTTATAGATCGTACTCTTCAGTTCCAAAACAATAAAGGAACTGCACGAGCATTGGGAGAAAGAAAAATTTACAGCGTTTCAGTAGGGTTACAGGGGCATTAAATAAGTTGCCGTGTGTGTTTGTTTATTATGCGCGCGGGATAGTTTGTTCCGAATTGCCACAAAAATTGCCACGGACAAGTCGGTAAACAGTTTGATGAAGTAGATTAATCAAAATAATTTGACTTATGATGTTAAAATAACATTAAAAAACTGAGAACTTCCAAGACCAGATTTATTATTATCGCAATACGAAACTAATAAAAAGACAAATAATAGTGTTACAAGAAAATTTAATAAAAGGTCGTATGATTTAGCCAATTGGGTATGCGAATGTAATGTGCGTAACGTATTTTTTTGTTACATTTATTTGATACTAAGCACTTGGAAAGTAACCCTGCCTAAATTTTAAGTGGAAATCACGGACGTTAAGCATCTTACTTTGTGTCCTTTTACTTGTGCGCCAAGTTGCATTCACTCACTGATAATTTAGTGCGCAGATTGTGACGTCATCGCGTGGATCTAAGAATATTTTAATGTTCCACGTTAATGTGGAGCTAGACGCGGCGTTTAACTAAATGCAACCAAAACCTGGTTTTGTAGATAAACTTCGCGTGCTGCCATCTAATGCTGAATTTATTAAAATATAATTTCTACATCTAATTACAGGATACTTGATATTTTGTAAAGGATTTTCGTGGTTGTTGTTGCATGTGTTATTTTGCTTAACGAATAATTTTAATAAATAATAGTATTAATAATGACCCAAAAAGTTGTTTATAATAATTATTAAATATACGTGGGCAACATCACCCGTGATTTTGCCGATTTGTAATAAATAAAACCACAAAAATACAGATTACAGATTCATGCCAATCTGCAACACTTATTTATCAACCTTGCCTTATTAATTATCTACTAAATTATCTTCTGAGGCACCTAACCTAACGTTAATTGTATTTGTTAAAACAAAATTAGTGGGATATTGAAAATAATTATGTCGGTCTTTTCAGATATATATGACGATTTAAACTTGTAAGTAAAACATTGGAAACATATTTACACTTTTATAACTTAACGTTTTGCTAGATTTATAACTCCAGAAAAATTCTACCTACAACCAAAGTCAAGTTCCAAAGTGTTAGTAATAGACCGTATATCGGAAACATTAAGTATACAAAACAGTTCAGGTCAGATTCCAGCTGCAAGTAGTTGTCGAGAATTCTGTGGTGTATTGGGCAGCATTCGATTACTTGCAGGACGATACCTCATATTAGCAACACAACGTGAGTATGTGGGATCAATTGCAGGCCATACAGTATGGTGTCTTACTGGAAGTGAACTGATACCTTATTGCCCCAGCACACTACATTTAGCTTCAGAACAACAAGTTGATAACACTACCTATTTAAATATGATTGAACAAGTGCTATCAACACCATATCTATACTTCAGCTACAGTTATGACCTTACGCATACAATGCAACGTTTACATGGAACAGGCCCAGATTTTTTATCGCAGTCACTTTTGGAACGTGCTGATCAACGGTTTGTTTGGAATGGTTTCTTACTGAAAAATTTTTGGCGACCAGATCTTCAAAATTTTTGCTTACCATTAGTACATGGTTTTATATCAATAAACCAAATATCAGTAAATGGTCATAACTTTTCGTGGGCTGTGATTTCTAGAAGGAGCATACAAAGAGCTGGTACTAGATTATTCCGACGTGGTATAGACAAAAGTGGAAATGTAGCCAACTTTATAGAAACTGAACAAATTGTAGAATATCAAGGGGATCGTGCCAGCTTTGTGCAAATTCGTGGGTCAATACCTTTGTATTGGACTCAATTACCAGATTTACGATATAAACCTCCTCCACATATACAAGATATTGGACTCGAGGAACAGCAAGCTGCTTGTGGTCGTCATTTGGAAAGTGTAAGTCTTTTGTATGGTCGTCAGGTTTTATTAGATTTAGTCGATCAGCGTGGTGCCGAGGGTAAATTGCAAAGTGCATATGGAGATATGATTCAGCGTCTATCTTATCCTTCTGTACGATATGAACCATTTGATTTTCATGCTGAATGTCGTCATATGCGTTGGGATCGTTTATCTATTCTGCTAGATCGGGTTTCTTTAGATCAGGATGAAATGGGATTCTTTTTATTGTTACGAGATGGTTCATTAGCTTCCTTACAAGACGGAATATTTCGTACAAATTGTGTGGATTGTTTAGATCGTACTAATGTTGTCCAAAGTATGTTAGCTCGACGATGCCTAACTCAGATGTTACGCAAAATGTTCATTATACCGCCAGAACAAACTATTGCACAGTACTCTTCACTGGAAAGTGTTTTTAAAGAGGTGTGGGCTGATAATGCAGATTTAATAAGTTTGCAATACTCAGGAACTGGTGCTCTTAAAACTGACTATACCCGTACTGGAAAACGTACGCGTGTTGGCCTCTTACGGGATGGTATTAATTCACTTACTCGTTACTATAAAAATAACTTTAATGATGGGTTTCGACAAGATTCTCTGGATTTATTTCATGGTATGGCAGAGGTACGGTCACCTTTACGTGTGGAACGTGGTTGGCGATATATTACCTTCCCTTCAGTATTGCTGATAGCCTTAGCTATGTTTGTAGCATGTGCTGTATTACCATCAGAATATTCTACAGAATCACTTTTGTTTTTATTATTTTGGGGTTCCATGGTGGTAGCTACATTTACAACTATCTTAAGGCATGGACCAGAATTTGTAGATAAACCTCGCTTGGTGTTTATGTAGGAAGTTGATAAGATAAACATGCATTTTTATATCTTGTTCATAGTTTGTAAAGTTTTGTGCTTTTTCTACATGTACAGGAAGTAAATGAAACATAGCCCACCCCACTTATTTCTTCACTTATTAATTTAAATAAATAAAATTTGGAATGATTAATATATAAATTCCTAATTTCAATTTATTTGCAATTCTTGTTTCAGCAGCATGATCACAGATTTTTTATTTTCAATAGAACACCCTGTACTATGGTTTAAATTTCTTTTTAAATTTGAACGAAATTCTACATAATGATAGTGCCTTTAAATAAATTTTTCTGATCCAAAAATTCTTTGGGGCTTAAAATACGTTTTTCGCCAAGGAGTTAAAAAAAACAGAAAAGGAGCTGATATCGTTCCTTTTAAAAAAATCAGCTTTAAAAAAATGTTTTTGGTGACTTAGACCTATCAAATAATGAAGCGCTTAACGTTTAAATTACATTCTTTATTTTTAAATTAATATCCTATTTCATAGGAACCATTTTATGTTAGTCATGGCAATCTTGAAGAAAAATGTGTTTTAATTCCAAAAAAATGTTTCTTCCTAAAAGATTGTTTAAAGGGTAACAATCTAATTCCAAAATTGTCAAAATGTGTGGGATGTTTCATTGGAAATACGAAATTTGGATTCATTCCAGTGCAAAAAATTGAAATTTACATCAAATAATAGGCATTTAATATCCATTCACTTTATTGGATGTGAGTATTTAATGTCAAAATTCAAATAAAACCTACCCTTTATGATGATACTAATGAATGTAAAGGTAATAATGATAACTAGTCATAAATTTCACTTTTTTTAGTGAAATTTATTACTCGTTATTAGTATTATCTTTACATTCTTTAATATGTTTCAGGAGTTGAATATCTCACCGATAAATTATCGATTAATATATAATTTATATATATTTATATTTTTTGAACAAGCTATAACTAACTAGATTGTCAAAAATATAAGTGATAGGTTAGGTTGTATTTGTTGGAAGTAAATTATATTGATATGTTGTTGCTAGGGATATACATATACAAAATAATAGTTATTTATTGTACAAGATGATAAAATTGCACTTTATCTTCGAGAGCGATTTTAGCGTCGAGGCGTCAGCCGAGACGCTAATAAGCATCGAGAAGATAATGAAATTTTATCGTCGTGTGGAATACAACATTTTTTTCTATAGCAATTTTTAAAGAGGACCAAAAAATGAAGAAAAATCAATGATAAATTTAATTTAAAAGTGTCGGGAAGAAAACAGTTTCACGAAAAAATGAGTAGGTGGCTTTAATAACTTTTTGGTTGCTATAGAGTGTATTTAATGTAGAAAAAAAAATAAAATACTTTATCTATCCTTGCTGTTAAAGTACTACTTTATCTACCCTATATGGTAAAGTGCTACTTTTCCCTCTAATTTTAGTTAATAATAGCACGTTTCAACAGTTGCTATAGAAAAAAATAGTACATTAAAACACAAGTTTTATAAGACTGATTTTAGAGCACGCGTCCAAGTTTAGAAAACGAGCCGCTTGCGGCGAGTTTTCTAAAGGACAAGTGCGCTAAAATGTCTTATAAAACGTGTAATTTATACTATTTTTTCTATTTTGCGCTTTTTATGCCTTTTTAAATAAAAACTCCCAGTTCCAAAATGGGGATTTTGCGGTAGCTATAAACGCACGCGTTTGCGTGCTTTAATAGCTTTCTTAAAGCCGCAAAATAGAAAAAAATTCATTAAAAGACTTCTGGCTTAAAATAAATAATTAATAGTAACCTATGATCAAAAAGTCTTTGGATAGCGGTTGCTGTGGAATTGACAAGTCATCTATGAAATTATTTATTTCTATTAGTTTTGACATTTACTTTCAAAAGTCAGCAGCTTATAATTAAAAATGTTTCAAACAGAACATAAATTTTTTATGATTAGAGCATATTACCGTAATGGAAATTGTGGTGACTGGGTTTATTCACCTAATTTATGTTTAAATGAATTCCGTGAAAGATTTCCCAACTTCGCCATAATCGAGCGAGATTTAGAAGTAAGTAATTCTATAGATAGCTTTGAAATTCCACAGCAACCGCGATCCAATGACTTTTTGATCATACTATATATTATAATACAAGTGTATAAGCAAGCCTTTAAAGCATGTGCAATGGGTTTAAAAGCACGAGGCAAAGCCGAGTGCCTTTTAACGGAGCAGTGCTTTAAAGGCTCTTATACACGTGTATTATAAGCTATTTTTTATTATACCTGCACTACAATCTGAAAATTATAACAAAAAAAGGAAATTGAAATCCCTTTTTCGAAGAAATCTGTGTCATTAATCGTTGATATAGAAACGGTTAGCAATTGTTGTTGTTGTTTCGTTGCTATGTATATTTATTATAAATTTGTTGATTTGTAAAGTTTGTTTCGACTTTGTGTTCGTGAATTACAAAATGAACGAAAACATGGATATTTCATCCGAGATTAGAATGTTAGCCGAATTGATTACCTGTGTATTTATCATTGTTCAAAATTTGTAGCTGAATTTGTTGTTACCTAGGCAACTTTAAAGCACTAGTGCTTCAAAGGCCCGATTTTTAGTTTCAAAAACAGAGATTATGATTCACAGGTGTAATAAAAAATTAATTTTGCAATACTACCAAACTCCAGCTTTGACAGCTCGTATCTAAAGTGAATTTTGTGTTATAGTAATCTCTTGAAAATTCATTTGTTAAATTAAGGAATAAAGAAAAATAAGGGGGTGAGTCATGTTTCGTTTATACCTGGGATAGCCATAGCTAATTATTAAATGTTATATTTGTAAATATTTTATGTACTATTGTACTATTGCTTTGATAGCAGAGTTCATACTTTATTTTGTATAATTTACCCGTGGTACAATAAATGGTTAACTGTTAATTTTTACTACTATTTGTTAATAAAATGTTGGTATTTTCTGTTCTATAAATCGTGCGTATAAACTGAAAATCGCCTGTATATGGTGGTAAGATAGTGCTTCTTTAGAGCCAACCAGAAGCGATACTGTGATACTTCAATAGTAAATGGTATAGAAAGTAATGAAAATATACATAATACCCTCAGTTATATTTGTAAAAAAAAACGAAATCCTGAAGTTAGTAGATAAGATACATCTCTGTGTATTATACAGGATGTATCACATTGCATGTTATCTATGGGGATCTCGCTTATTTGAAGAGATACAACGATGGTTAAATTAGAGAAAAGTTGTGGAATATTATGCCCATTAATAATCTAAAAAGATATTAGACCTGTCTTGCTTAGTTTCTGAAAGAACAGGAAAAAAACTGAAATTTTGGATTTTTTGTTTTCGGCTATAACTCATTTATCATTTTTGTTACATATTTTTAGTTAACGCATTATTAGGACACTTTTTTATGCTACATCTATATTTTTGATCAGATTTGGTATAACTGTTACCATTGCTCGTTATCGACTGTCAACTTTTTTTTTTCTTATGGCATTTGAATAGAGTTCTTAATTCTGATTTCAAGGATGTGTCACACTTTGCATTTTGTTTAAGTTTTAAACATTTGATTACAGAAAATAAAAATTTTATGAGTGCCATGGAAAGACCACGTCATTTAATTTATTCTGAAAAAACTTCAGTAGGCCATGAACTGATGAAAGTAAAATGAAACACTACTTTTATTTACTTTTTCACGCTACCGGCAGTGTAAGTAAGCCTTACATCCATAGCTACAGGGATCGTAAGTGGCTGATAACATTCGTGTACTAGTTACCCTTGACGACGGAACTTAATAGTGTCACTTACATTCCTAGGAAAATAATGTTGATTTTAACTGTTCGTTGATATGGTAACAAACACAGACAACTTAGAATAATGGAGTTTTTAAAAAATAATTCCGATGACAGCTGTCAAAACGAACTTTTAAAAATATGAAAATTTCTACCTGTAGGCCTACTTACATTGCCGGTAGCGTGAAAAATTTAATAAGTAACACGGAATGTATCGACTAATAACATCCTCGGCAGGCGACAAGCTTCGGCTCCGCCTCAGCTCTTATTCGCCTACCTCGGATGTTATTACGTCCTTACATTCCTTGATACTTAAATAACTATTACCTTTAGATACATTAGGTACGCGAAAATTTCAGGGAACTTTGTTCTGAGTGTAGGCGGCAGGTTATCTTATTTTTTATAAAAACAAATAAATGACAAATTTTCTAACATACACAATTTACTGAAAATTTTACCTGCAGTTTTTATGTTTGCAACTGACATAACAAATTTGAATAACAGGTTAAATAAATACAACACATAACACTAGAACTGCACTAATTCAAACAATTATTAAATAAATGTTCAAAACATTTGATACCTTTGTACAACATGTTCAGAAGCTTGTATAAAGTAAACTCTCTAATCTGTGTGTTAGTAACTGTGTCATTCATTTGTTTTTGTAAAAAATAACCTGCTGCCTATGCTCAAGAAAAGTTTCCTGAAATTTTCGCGTACCTAACGTATCTAAAGACCAAAGTAAATAAAAGTAGTGTTTTGTTTTACTTCTATCAGTTCATGGCCTACTAGAATTTTTTAAAAATAAATTAAATGACGTGGTCTTTCCATGGCACTCTTATGAAATTTTTATTTTCTTTAATAAAATGCTCAAAACTTAAACAAAATGCAAAGTGTGACACGTCGTTGAAATCGGAATTAAAAGCTCTATTTAAATATGAAAAATTTAAAATGCCGACCATAAGAAAAAAAATTTGACAGGCCAAAATGAGCCATGGTAACAGTTATACCAAATCTAATCAAAAATTTAGATTCAGCATAAAAAAGTATTCTAATAATGCGTTAACTAAAAATACGTAATATAAATGACAAATAGGTTATAGGAGAAAACAAAAAATCCAAAATTTCATTTTTTTTTAGTTTATTTAGAAACTAAGCAAGATAGCTCCAATTTCTTTTTAGATTATTAGTGGGCATAAAATTTCACAACTTTTCTCTAATTTAACCATCGTCGTATCTCTTTAAATAAGCGAGATCCCCCTAGTTAACATGCAATTTGATACATTCTCCAACTCGCATTTCTGGTAAGCATAAAATTTCACAACTTTTCTCTTATTTAACCATCGTCGTATCTCTTTAAATAAGCGAGATCCCCCTAGTTAACATGCAATTTGATACATTCTCCAACTCGCATTTCTGGTAAGCATACCGGGTGTCCCAACTTTGCGAAATTCTTTGACGACACCTTTGTTAATTAAGTTATCAAAAAGATGTACACGTGGGCTACTTGACAATTTTTGCACATTCTAAAATTATTTTCGTTTATACAGGGTGTTCCACATTAGAGGGGCATACCATACTTGTTTTTTTTTTAATTGAACACCCTGTATAGTTTTGCATATTATGTACAATATCTTTTTGATAACTTAATTAACGAAGGTGTTATCAAAGAATTTCGCAAAGTTGGGACACCCGGTATGCTTACCAGAAATGCAAGTTGGAGAATGTATCAAATTGCATGTTAACTAGGGGGATCTCGCTTATTTAAAGAGATACGACGATGGTTAAATAAGAGAAAAGTTGTGAAATTTTATGCTTACCAGAAATGCGAGTTGCTGAAGACGTAGTGAATATTAAAAATTATGATTCCATAAGATTTAACTTTGAAAGTAGCTATATTGGCATGTCAGGGGATGTAAAAAGTGACGTAGTAAATGTTATAGCGAAATCAAAAAACTATTGAAGTGTTGTTATCAACACTGAATTATTTGGTAAAGTTTATTACGTTATTGCATTAGATCACTCTCTCCTTGATAATACATCACATTTTCTAGGATGGTTTCAAAAGCGTTTGTGAAGATATGTGGGATAAAATGTTTAAACTAATAGGCGCCAGTGATTAACCAGAATATCTAGAAGAAACCACCAAGCGGTGACCCAATCGAGCGGTCATTAAATAATACAAAATTAAGAATGGAAGATTATTGTAATCAAATGTCGAAACGTTCATGTATAATGAAAATTAATTGGGTGCAATAATCATAATTTTACCATCACCTAATATTGGTGGATCTAAATTAATTAATGTTACAATAATAATCATAATTTTTATCCATATAAGGTAAAATCTTGCATAGTAATGTCCCTCTACATATTTTGAAAATTGTTACTCATTGAGATTACGTTCTACATGCATTCTTGCGCATGATGTAGATATTATTTTAACCCAGAAGATGTAAGTAATGTCGATTAAATAATATTTTATTGTGTTATTTCATTTATAGTATGAATAGAATTTGATTCTACATGGGAGAGACATTTATGTTTTTCTATGGCTGTTTCTGTGAAATCTAAAACTGTTCTTGTTGATTGATACTAATTAAAACAAAGATGGTATTAAAAATTATTTCTATTGCAGGGAAATCTAATTAATGGCTCAGCTCTAGTGTATTATAAAAATACAACCTGCTGTCTTCAAACTAATTTTAACTAGCACCGATAAATCTAATTCTAATTTTATTAGAATCAGTAAATTTTTTGCGTAAATGATAGATTTACGTTATCTGTCAATAATGTTGAAAGTGCATTGACCAATACAGAAAAAATTGTTAAACTAATTATGCCAGTTAACAACAATGTACAAAACAATTATTTTTGCTCTTTGAACCACATAATTTAACATCAAAGCCATACTTACCTAGATCAGTGCAAACGACTGTTACAAAATGTAAATACACATTTCGTTTAGATACAAAGTTTGCCGCAAGGCACCGTGGCGAGCGCTATTTCAGCTGAATATTTTGTATTAATTAATGACCGCTCAATTAAGTCACACTGCCCAATTGCAGATTGCTTAATCGAGTCACCGTCTAGTTGAGGACAGCTCAAACAGGTCATCCCTCAATTAGGTCTCCGCCGAGTGTGGACCAGCTCAATCGGGGTTATGCCGGTAAAGCACCATTTTGAAAAAAAAATGATTTACTTTTTATTTGATGATCGAGGTTTATGAAAATCCATTTATGGGAAATCATGTGGATAATTGTTTTTTGCAAAAACAGGCTGGTGTCCATGCCTCCTATGATGTCTGGATTTCTAGAAGTTGCCTGAATTTTTCTTTAGAATCTAATTTTCTCGAAAAGCATTGGATTTAGGTATAACTATTATTTATTAAAAATTATAAAGCACAATAAACTCTATCCAACTATTTAAAAAAACACAGGGTGTTCTATTTAAATAAATCGAAATATGACACATAAGAGTTAGAAATTATTGCACTGCTGCAACAAACACCTTTAAAATCTCTGGAGAATAGTACGTGGTCCTGACTAATATTTAACAGAAAAAGTTTGTTTAATCGAGGTCTGCAAATGTAAAATTTTTCGAAAATAGTTAAATGACTTGGCCATGCCGCAATGGAATTTCAAAAACAAAACATATTTAGAAAGGCAATTAAAAGACGAATAAGAATATGCAAAATTATACACGATGTTCTATTAAAATAAACTTACGTTTGGTATGCCACTTGTATATGAAAAATATGTATAATTGAAAATAATTTTAAAATGTGGTCCTCTTATTCCCCTAAAACATTTAGTAGAAACATTTTTCTGTATATCAAAAGAACACGTACTACAGATATAAATACCTACATAAATTCAATTACACTAAGCGCTTATCAGAACACAAGCATTTAATGGCGTCTAATATCACTATAAAGTTTTTACATTTTTGTGATGGTATACTGAAGACATTTGAAATTCACAATCATTTAAAAACTGTATCTTTAATGAACTAGCAAATTGATTTTTTAAATTCACCGTTATGGGAAGTTTTGGAATAAGAAATCAAGTCATACGCAGATATAGAAAACCAAGCTCAAGTCATCAGGATCTATTGTTCCTGTAGTAACACCAACTGTTTACTTTTAATCTTACCTTTGATAATGACATGCAAACATGTTCAAATACATATAAAGTCACAATAAATATCTGTTAATATTATTTTATTTATATTAATAATGAACTTCAAGAACTAAAGCTTGAACTTTGGTTTTTTGTTTCAATGTTCTAATTATGTTCTTTTTTCTTCAACAAAAATTAACTTTAGCTAAATGAAAATAATGAAAAGCAGCTTCCAAAAATCCTTTACAATTTATTATTAAACATCCTATAACTTTAAAACTAAGCCGTTTTGGACAGTTATTCATATGAACTTTTATGATCAAAATAACCCCAGGAATCGGCCCTAAAAGTTTGTCGCATATATTTAGAATCACCCTGTGTATGATTTGACCGCATTGTAAAAACAGCAATGCATCATTCTGTTTTCTCTGAATGAGAAAGGCTTACTAACAATCTTCTAAATAAAATAAAAGCATAAAGATCAATAAGGTATTTAAAAATCGAAGTATATTAAAATAACAATAAGTAGTGAATAACATTATTTCTTCTTTATGAACACACTATATGATAATGTAATGTAATGAAAATTTTAACTGTTATTTAAATGTAATATATATGTAATAATTTTTCAATTATTCCTAACCTATACACGTGTAGCATTTCTGCTAATAAATTACTATTTGTACTACACTCACTTGCGGCTTAAACTACCACATACAAATTGCTGACATAAATGTAAAAGAGCAGCTTCTTCTTGATGTGCATATAAAATTTTATACAAACAAAATATCGAGGCAGATGATGTTTATTTAAATGTCTCTATTAGATCCCAAATTAATAGAACACACTACAACATGAAGTATGATAATGATAAAAAATATTTTAAAAATACAAAGTATTTTAACATGTTTATTTTATAAATATTTTAAATAATTCAGCACACTCTTTTAGTGAACGTACTGTTTACAAAGCGCACGTAAAAAAACATTTTTTCTAAGATTGCTAGCTTCATGCTGGATTTCCTCATTATTATTAGAATTGAGTTCTAGAAGACCCATGACTTGAACGGCATGCTTCCTACGTTGAAATTCTGCTCTCTTGTGGTGAAGGTTAACGAGGTATTCTAAAATACTTGTATCCCAAAAGCAGTGATAATATGCATCAGTAGCATCACTGCACAATTTTTGTTCAGCTAAACTGTGAAATGCTAATGTGTAATCTGGTTCTTCAAGGAACTGACACAGTACAGCTGCCTGAGTGTGGCAATTTAATGCAATGCAACTTTTTATCATTCTCTTAATTACATGATCGTCATTTCGTATTGGAAGATTAAAGTTGTCGCTTGCAATTAACAGTGATTTCAAGTAATAATTCAATGATTTTTCATTGTGTCCACTCACTAAAAAATAAAAGTAACAAATAACACGACAAGAAAACAAAAGATGCTTGGATTTACAGAGAGGAACAACTTTAGACATGTTTCGTCCTTGTTAGGACTCTTCAGTCACGTATACTTCCTATCTGTAAATGCAAGCATCGACAGCACTTACAGCATGCCATCAATAACATAAATGGTGATAGATGACCTGAAGGTATCATTTATATAAAGTACGGCTAGGGAATTTTAATCTAGCAAAGTTATAATTCACAGAAAGTTGGAGCCTGAACCAGCTAAACTGGTATCAAATCACCAGGTGGTGCACAGAGGGCCACTCACACAAGGATTTTTATGTGAGGTTTTTATTATGAATCATTGTACATTTAATAATGAAACTGTCACATGTAATTACAGCCTCCATTACTCATATCCAATATGTACTCTTAATTAAGATTATTGTGTGTTTCATATTTAAAGTGCAGTGTGGAAGACATGGGGCAATGTATTTATTATGGGAGAAACTTCTAGCTGCCAGGACGTCTATTCTGGAGTTCAGGAGAAGTGATCTATTCCCATGTGTGAACTGTACGCTCATATCACACGCTATTCTCTCGGTCGTGTAAAACCGCATTTTGGACTCCCTGAACAACCACTCCGTGAACGAACGAAATGTACGTTGTAATCAAATATTTCGTGTTCTGTAGCCAATGCGCGTTGAGTAATTTGTACTTAGCGGGTTTTAATTGTCCAATAGCGTGCAATCAATTTTGACATGCTGTAACTGTTGACATTTGTTGATAAAAGGTTATTCTGCGCATGTGACTTCAATGCGTTTGGGTATTTGATAATGCAAAGAAGTAAGAAAAACCGCAATGTTACTAAAACCTGCATTATAAAACTCACAGTAAGACTAACCTAGCAAAATTAACAGACCAAAATATTTTGTTTAGAAGGTACAAAAACGATTATTTATTGTAACTTTAAAATAGATACCTATCTTAGTCTCAACACTTAAAGCTGAACGTCTTGAAGGTTCTATCACATACAGCCTAACCATTTCAATTATTTCTCGTGGTAAAGCTTTACTAACGCGAAAGAATTTTACAAATTTTGAAGCGGATAGCAAAAAAGCGTCCTCTTTTGATAAAAATACTCTGATAGGTTCTTCGATTTCATTTTCTGCATTTTGAAGATCGCCTAATACTTGCACCACTTCTAATATTTCGTCTACATCCATGACACGCAAATTGCAAATACTTATGTACCTATTTATTTATTTTTCTCCACGGAAAAAATGTGATTAGACCGTTTAAAATGTTTCACAGTTTGGCTATGTATAACCTTGTGTGTGTTTATTAAAATGTCAGTTTTCGTGAGAACGGTTCACTTCTCCTACAACAGAGCAGGAGAAGCAAGTTCTCCTAATAATTGTGTGATAGGAGCACTCCTCGATTTCAAGAATACGGTGCACATCATTTTTGAGAGAACTCCGCCCACTTCTCTCGCAAATTCCTACTCCCTGAACTCCAGAATAGACACCCTGTTCTGTAGACTACAGCTTAGGATGAGATTTACTTAAATAACGGGATTTGGAAAAAATCAGTTTTAACAATCTAATCTTATCCTCTCACAATAGGAACTACATGCAATATTTACCACTGCGTGACAGGTTTGAAGTATTGCTACCATAGGTAAAAAAAGAGTGGCAATAAGGGTTAGGCAGAGTGATGCAAGTGGTCACGTGTTTGGGGGGTACACAAAGGTTTGATAATTATTTGACAGTTGTAAATACTTGGCGGCTATATTGTCACGTGACTGGAGGGTAACCAAAACTGCACTATTTTCTTCACGTCCTGCATTTGTAATCTCGTTGTGTCTGTACACGTGCTTTGTTTTCTACTATATGTCTACGACAAAATTACAAATGCAAGGCATGAGTAATTAGTGCATTTTTGGTTATCCTCTAGTCATGTGACAAAATAGCCGCCAGCTATTTACAACTGTCAAACGTTTGTGTACCCTTAAAACAAGTGATCACGTACATTACAAGCTTGAGTCTTATAAACTTTACCAAAGTATGTTGATATAACTCAATTTACATATAACCAAAAACGTTTTGTTACAGAGATGGAGCTCTCAGAAAGGGCGGCAGCTGGGACACATTTTAAATGAATACTCGGATACCATTTTTTCTATTTACCTGCTTGAAATTTTGTGGGCGCTCCTCGTCCATTACAAACAAACAAACTGTATCACAGAAACTAAAAAAAAATATTAAATAAAAACAAAGGTTTTAAAACTTTAGAAGTGAACGAGGTTCTAACTGGCAACTTTAATGATAATGACATACAACTAGACTTAGACATTATCATCAATTTAAAAAATGCACCCATCACTTCAGTTGATGTTGAAACGAGCTTTTCTGCTTATAAAAACATACTGTTTAATGAAAGAATTAAAAAACTGCAATTTTCTTAGGAGGGAAAGCAACATTCATCACGACAGCTTGGATTATCTAAAACATACAGGGTTGGGCAAAAGTACAGAACAATGCAAATATCTCTAATACAGCAACCGCGATTGCGACAAAATTTTGTACATGAAGGTTCTGATATACAGCGGATACAATGAAGGTATTGGCGGTTTAAAATGACTTCCAGTTTAGCCGGAAATGATATCAACTTTTTAAATTTAAATAGAACACTCTGTATATTTTTTGATATATCTATAGAACTCTTTTTTGCGAGTTCGGTGATATAAGGTTTGATGCCTTTATTTTTAATAATTCTAGAGATATTGAACAAAATATTCAACAATAATGATTGTAATTTGTTTTCTTACCTAGCAAAACATGAACAATGAAAAAAAAACAAAGAAAAAAACACAAATAACATCACTTGAGAAGATGCTCAAAATGACCACCATTTACTTCTTAGCAATAACCAAATGTATGTACAAATCCTTCAGTTACACTAACAAGATGCTCTGCAGGAATTCTTATTTCACCAACAATTGTGAGTCTCAATTCTTCCAAATTATTTGGTCTTTCAGTATAAACTCTAGATTTTAAATGTCCTCAAAGGAAGAAATATAATGGATTCAGGTCCGGGGAACGAGCGAACAAACTGTTTAGGCTTCTCACATTCTTTTGTTTTCATGAGCTGCTAGATAACAATTACGAAACATTATTCTTCGATATCTCTAGAAATATTAAAAATAAAGGCATAAAACCTTATATCATTGAACTCGCAAAAAAGAGTTCTATCGATATATCAAAAAATATGCAGGGAGTTCTATTTAAAATAAAAAAGTTAATATAATTTCCGGCTAAATCGGAAGTCCTTTTAAACCGCTAATACCTTCATTGTATCCACAGTATATCGGAACCTTCATGTAGAAAATTGTGTCAAAATCGCAGTTGCCATATTAGAGATATTTGCATTGTTCCATACTTTTGCCCAACCCTGTATATTGATATTAATGCAGGTGGTTGTGAACATGACAAACTTTTTATTTTGAAGAATCTATTATTTTCTGCAACCGGCAAGGAAGTGACTACTCACAGGATTCTTTTGCGGCAGGGAAGTAGCTCATTACAGGACTGAAAAGTGAAACGAATCGTTACAGTACTGTTTTGAAATAACAATGCTGATTTTTAGATAGTACCTTGGAGACACAAACATATGTCTACCTAACATACTTGATTAAACGTTTTTCACTGTTAATAATAACTGTCAGTTGAATCTGTGAGTTAATCACTAAACTTTTTAAGTTAATTAAAGAGATTGCAAAAATAGTAAATGTATCGCACCAGGAAAGTGTCTTTGCAGCACTCGGAGGCTTAAACTACTCGGCATACGGCCTTGTACTTCAACAAACTCCCTCGTTCTGCAAAGCTTCACTTTCCTGATTTGTTACATAAGTAATTATTTATTGCACTTATTAGTTTTACCTAGCTTCATTTAATTGGCGTTTTACCAGTTTGTTTGTTGGTTAATAAAATTATTATTAATTAACTTGGAAGAACTAAAAGAAACATAAAAATGAATAATAGTACGAGTTAAAGTATGATTGCTAACAAACTTCATAGTTAGAAATATTCATTTTTAATTAGTGTGTAATTAACAAAAACCAAAAGAATTAAATCTGCACTAAAGTGATCTAGAATGTAGGCTCGACTCTTAATAATAAAAACAAATTCTTCGAAATATGTTTAGTTTGTCATGTTACTAAACAACTAAACTTAAAGGCTTTGTCCATTTATTCGAGTGTTAAAACAATTGTTTGCAACATACGTTTATGAAAATTGCATTTTCCGGGGTTCCGGAGATATAGGGGAACGACCGCACCCACCCACCCACGGACACACATTTTATAAAAACCACTTTTTTGGGTTCCTTGGACCCCAAAACCCGTATTTCCGTTAAAATCTGAAATTCCAAAATTTGCATGAAATCAATTTTTTTACTTCAGTAGAAGTATAAGAAAGTAAAAAGCTGAAGTGTTAACTTCCAGTGCACTTTCCCATACTAGATATATTAATACTTGCTGCATTTGCAAAAGTGTTTTTTTTTGCTCTTCTCTTGTTTCACCAAATGTTAGATTTCTAAGAAAACAATTTATATAGGCAACCCTACAACGTCGCATACCGCCTGCCCTACAGCTGATTAGATGTGCTTCAGATTTCGCACTAAAAATCGATATAAACGGTTTATTTAAAGAGTTATCAATATATGCAAAGAATCAAAAATATGTTATATAAGAGCTAATTGATAGGCGTAGTTAAAATCGGTTAACTGCCAGAAGACGAGTTGTTATTGTTTTTGAATAAATAATTAATCAATTTCAAATTTTCAGCGTCAGTGTTAAATTTAGGAGATTAGTAAAAAACAAATTTGTAGTTCACTGCAAGCTCTATCCGCTCTGAAAGTTAAAAAAAATCGTGTATGCAGTTTTTGGAAAATATTTTTTTTGAAATTTTCAAAACTTTGAAGCAGCGCCATTGCGATCGTTTCGGATTTTCAAAATTAATTTTACATCATCGTATACTACCCACAAAGGGCTCTCAAACAAATTGTAGCTGATTCCAATCACACAGCTACTTTTTGAGAAATGGGCGTTAAAGTCGAGATTTTCGAAAAGTTGGAGCGACCGCCATTGTGAAGTTAGAGAGTTTGGTAAAAAAGTTTTTGATTTGCTTTACGTTATTCTCTCAGATCCTATGCCAAATTTCTAAAATTTAGTTTTAGAAAAAAAAGCTACCAAAAAAACATGTCTAACTTCCGTTTCCAGTTTCAATTTTTTTTTTGAAAAACTTAACTAGAACTACAATTTTCGATATACCTCTTGATTTAAAATTTCATCAAAATCGGACCAGTACTTTTGCCTTTAGAGGCGTCACACACCCACACACAGACAAATATTTTTTGAGTTCTTTGAGCTCATTCCTTTACACAAATTATATTAACATTTTTTTTATATCTGTACAAATACGTGGGCAGTCAACGTGAAACACCCTGTATATAAGATGTAGCTCAATTAATGAACAAATGAAAAAGTAATGAGAAAAAAGATTCAGTATAAAAAAGTTTTGATAATATGATAACCAGATGTAAAATGATAATTTGTAATTTTAACCCCTTTAATACGCAATGCTCTCATAAATGGTACATGCCCAGTACGCAGAAATTTTCATTTGTCGTATTCGTACGACACTCGTATTCAGAACTTCTTTTAATTACTATTGCGCAGATATTATATTTTATTATTATTATATTATCCATAAAATTATTTGCAAATTCTTCTGATTCTTTTTCAGATAAGGCAGGTCGCGAATTACGAAACATTGTTATATTGTAAGCTACCACATCCAACAACTGCTAAAGACGTACTGACACGTCATAAAATACGTGCATTTTAGCAGGCTCTAACAGGCAGCTGAAATTTGTTTGAACGACCCCCACCACAGAGAGTATAGTTTACAAGGTTATTTAACATGCTGTATGGGTGCCGTATACGTTGGACAGTTGTGTAGCTGTCCAAAAGCAATATACAAAATACGGCACTCGGGTTCAAACAGTACTGCGTATATATACGTCACTCGTATAGAAAGGGTTAAAACTTGGTCAGCTTGAACAAGCAATTTGAGATGTTCAACAAACACACAGAATTAGTTCTGCACAGTGATATAAAAAAAAATAGGAACGGGTAAAATAATTAAAAGAAAAAAATCCAGGGGAAAAACATTCAACAAAAAAATCGAAAAAATAAAATGAAACTGTTTATTTCAACTATTATTGCTATGGCATAAAACAGTATGTTCAATGGGTAAATGCTGATGGTGGATCATCAATAACGCCAATAACAAAAATAATAATAAAAGCAAATTGGTAAAATCAATTTTGCAATTTAACGTTATTTGCATTCTAATTTTTGTTTTCCGTTACTGCATCCAGCATTATTTCAGTTTGTAAATAACTAGAATACATATTAAATGATGCTTAGTACACATAGATATGATATTTTTTTGTATCTAGAATTTAGTGTGCCTTCTATTTTTATAAATAATATTTTTTTAATATTAGAAATACACTCTTAATTTAAATTAAATTATTATGAATTTTTTTCTGGGTTTTGTTTCCTCTGAATTTCTTTTCCTGGATTTTTTCCGCAATTTGAAAACAAAAAGAAAAACTTGCTTTAATAAAATAAACTAAATAAATATATTACCAAAATTTATATCTCCCATTAATCTCATCCAGGGTACGTTAGTTGGGTAGTAGTACACTGCTTTTACCAATATTTCCATTAGAACTTCCAGTACAGCTTTTGAATTGTAAGAATTGGCACTGCAAGAAACAAGAACAAAATTTAAATATTACATAAAATTATCAACAATAACCAAATTTGATAAAGATTTTATGAATTTAAATGATGAGAACTGGAGGGGTTCACAGTCTTGTATATTATGTTACCTTTTTTCGGTATCTTAGTATCGTGCACGACGATATTTGTATATATTACTGTTACCTTATCTTCAGATAGAAAGTTTGAGTATATTTAACATATATCTTTGATGATATTTTCCAGATACTTTTACGGTAAGTTTCAGCAGGGCAGGATTCTTAAAAGCAATTTTCTTTGTTGCTATTTTTAGGATTTAAAATTCTCACTTGTGTTCTAAGAATTACTAATACTAAAAGCTTGCTGACTCAAACAACCTAAGTTTAAATAAATCACCCGTCTCACCACTGCAGATGTAATAGAAAACATTTACAACAAAGGTTTTTTCATATTGACAATAAATTATATGCTGTTTTTTTATAGTTCTCGTTACATTTCCTTTTAGGCTATACTGAATTTTTTTACGGAAGTTGCTAAGTAATTAATAGAATCAAGTCATCTGCAGACGATTACCGAGATCAAATCACCAAGTTCTATTGCTATAACAACACTAACTGTCTACTTTCTAATATAACCTTTGACAATGACATGTAAACATGCCGAAATATGTATAAGGTAAAAATAAACAAATATTGTTGAAGTAATCAGGTATTTTTTATACCTATAATCAATTTAATTTAATGTCAATTTTTAAAATTAATAATTTTAAATAATTGTTTTTCAATAATTTTCTAATACAACCCTATAAAATATTTAGATAGATGAAAAGAGAAAAAAAAATGAGCGAAACACTTCGCCTGGACTTTCCTATGCATTTAAATACATTGTTTTATATTTTCCAACACTTTCGATATACACCTATCTAGACACGACTAGTTAAAGTAAATAGTTCTTATAAGTTGTAACATCTTGAAGCGGTTGAAGACCGACCGCTGCGCTGCAAGCATAAGGTTGGGTAAAATATTCGGACTGAATCAACGGTAGCGCGGAAATTGATATTTGAAAATATATTAATAACTCGAGAAGTATTATTATTAGCAAGAAATTACTCTTATTAATTTGTATTTCAAAACCTTTCTGATTTTAAAGCCAAAATGCCACGTTTCCATTTAAAAAAAAGTTATTTTTTACCGTGGCCGCCATATTAAAATTGGAAACTCAAGTTTTTTTCTTAAATACAATCGAGAAGAATTTGCCCTACAACTTTGCTCTTGGGTTTGCGAGTCTATCTATTAAAATAAAAAAGTTAGCCTACACTGAACATTAAACGACTAGCACAAGAATACAACTGCTGTAGAAAGTATGTGAAATTCTTCTAAGGACAAAAAGATTATTAAGGGGCAAAAAATTCGATTTTTTGATTTTCTGTAAAAAGATTCTCCTAGAGCAAACAAAAGAAGAAATCAATTTTTAAATTTTGTAGCGAAAATTTTGGGGGGGAGGGGGAACAGTAGCCCCCCTAAATATGAAATTATCGAAAAAATATTGATATTCGGCTTTTGCTATCAATGATGAGCTATATTGCTTTAACAGAAATATTTTATTGCCCCCCGTTAAATAAATAAAAGGGTAGCAATTTTCAAAAAGTCATAGAGGAAGTCACAGTGAAATTATAGCAATGCGCAAAAAAACAAATTGTAGAAGATTCCCAGCTCTATCAGCTTAAAATGTTTAAACAAAAACGTGTGGGCAGTTTTTGAGAAATATTTTTTTGAAAAATTCCAAAATTTTGGAGTGATGTCATTGCCATCGTTTTTATATTTTCAAAATTAATTATATTTCATGGTATAGTACCCTTGAAGGGCTACCAAACAAGATGTAGTTGATTCCAATCAGATAACTGGTTTTTGAGTAAATGGGCGTTAAAGTCGAAATGTTCAAAAATTCGCAGCGGCCGCCATTTTAAAGCTAGAGAGTTCGGTAAAAAATCGTTTGATTTGTCCTAAGGCCTTCTTTAATCTCCACTATTAAAATTTACAACATTCAGTTTCTGAAAAAAATGCTACCAAAAAAACATGTCTAACTTCCACTTCCGGTTTCGGTTTTTTTTAAAAGCTTATTTTGTAGGTGAATTTTTGATATACCCCCTCATTCCAAAGCACATCAAAATCGGTCCAGCCGTTCCGGAGATATGGAGCGTAACGGACCCAACCACAGACAGACATTTTTTAAAAATTACTTTTTTGGGGTCCATGGAACCCCCCCCCCCGACTATTTCCGTTAAAATTTCAACTTTGAAATTTTGCATGAAATCAATACTTCCCTATACTGAAAGTATAGGAAAGTAAAAACTATTCAACGATACCCAACACGTCCTATGTTGCCATTTAAAAGAAAACGTCTCTGATATCACCTGTCAAAACCAACTGAACAAAAAAACTTTAAGAACGTCATACAATGTCTCTTTTTTTAAACTTAAATCGCTATACCCCTTAAAGGTTATGGTTAATTAATGCTCTCCACTCTTTTTTATCTCTTGCCTTCTCCTTCCAATTACTGATGTTCAACTGTCTCATGTCCTTAATTACTTCTTTTTCTTATCACTGGTATCATTTGTTTCTTTTTATACCCAAAAAAAAGTGATCTGAATCTGCGTCAGGCCCCCTGTAACTTCTTATGTTATTTATACATTTTTCCTCATCCTTTTCTAATAACATATGGTCTATGTGGTTCACATAAGAACCATCCGGTGATCTTCAAGTTCCCTTACGTATTTCTTTTCTTTGGAAGTATGTACTTTTAATCAACATATTTTTTTCTTTTGCAAAATCAATCAATAGCTGGCCATTTTCATTCGATGTTGTATGTTTACTAAACTTTCCTATAGTTGGCCAAAAAACACTCTCCTTACCAATCTTCGCGTTTGTGTCGCCCAAAATTATCTTTAGATCATATTTTGGTATTTTTTCATATTCCCTATCTAGATTATCATAAAAATCTTCTTTTTCCTCCAAAATTGCCTCCTCAGTTGGTGCATGGATGTTCACGAAAGTAAGCTTCTGGTATTTGCCTCTTAACCTCAAAAAGCACATTCTGTCCGATATCGGTTTGAATTCTACCATGGCCGCTTTAAGATTTCTTTTTCTTGTTCCATTTTCCTTATTACTTTGGTTTTCCTCGTTAGTTTTTCGCTTTATCGCGTCATTATTTCTCGCCTGGTTTGTCCTCATAAATCCATTTCCATTTGGTATGTTTAGTTTTTTGATGCAGGTAGTTCCAACTTTTCCTTATCTTAGTTCCATCTCCATTCCATTCCAGCGTTACATGACTGCTACTATCATTATTGCTACCTACCTGAGGTTCTGATTTGCATGTTTTTTTCTTATTTTAAAAATATGCACAATTACATTTATACACTTTTCATCAATTCACATTACACATAGAAATCACATATTTCAGTTTCAAAGTGCATACAATGCATACTTCAAGGGTTTTCATAAATGCATGCATATTTTTATCTAATTGGAATTGTCTTCCATATTTGTTTATTATTTCCACCATTTAAATTTCACAATAAGTATCTCAGATGGCTCACATTAACTTAAGAGTGCATATAAATGCGTATTTTTATTTTTTTTAACTTTTCTTTATATTTGATTGCGTAAATCCTCTTACCCATTCTCCTGCATCTGCTCAAATTTAAAATTTATAAATATATTTTTAACTGTAAGTATACGCTTTCTGGCCATGATCCTGATACCGGGAGCAAAGATTAATGTCGCGCACTTCCCATACCTACTGCATAACAAAACATCCATAGGTACAAAATTTGAAGCAAATATCTAAATTTATGCCACAAATATTAATTAAAGAGTGCCTTTTGAACAAAGGTATATGTTGCTTAAACAGTCTATTATTTTCATAGAAACCCCTTTTAAGTGTTGCCTCATTAGGTACTTTCCGAACACTCTGTATACAGTACACTAAACATAAACAGTGTTTTTAGTTGAATAGCTTCCCTAGTAAACGTTATTTAGGTTAACGAGAAAGTAATTCAAGAAAAAAATCCATGGAAAATTTCCAGGATATCCACAATATAAAATGCGGTTGTTTATTTCATTATTATTCCTATGGCGTAACACGCTCCTTCAATAGGTAAATTCTGATAGTGGATTGGAAAAGCAGGGGCATGGTGATTACAATGATTTTTTTAAACGAAACTATTTTTTCTTTAAATTCTACACTACGTTTGACAGTTCTAAAGCATTATATTTTTCCAAGAAAACATTGATAAAAACAAATTGCAAATACAATTTTACCATTCAACATTATTTGTATTTGATATTTTTTATTCTTGCCTTCTTGCATTGGGAAGTATTTCAGTGTGTAATATTATTTATTTACACATTGAAATAATTATTAAATTTTCTTTCTCTTAGTACATGTAGATACATTATTTTTTATATTGTATTTTGCATTTACATACTTCTATTTTTATATTTTGGATTTATTTTCGTGGATTTTTCAGTGAATTTTTTTTAATGAATTATTTTTCCTAGCTTCGTTATTTAGTATCTTTTCAAATCAAATCAAAATAAGCACTTGCTTGAAGCTCCTGCTCACTTAAGCCCCTAAAGCATGTCACAGGCTAGATCTTGTTAAAAGTTTATGAGCGGGGATCAGACAATTTCCTTTCTACTAGCTGTATCATATGTAAACAATGTTACTATTTAGCAAAGCCACTCCTAACCTAGCCCAACCTATCAATTTTCATATGAGTTTTGTATTCCATGGTCAAGCCTTATGCCCTTTTTTCCATATGATAGATATTTAATTTCTTAGGCGAAATTCCAATTCCCGAAACAATTGCACCTCTTATTAATCTGTAAGACTTAAAAGATTAAGCTTAAAGTTTAAGTTCCTTTTAAAAATACAGGTTATAATTACTTTGTTGACAACAGAGATTTCTAACAACTTTTGCACATAGTAGTTCACATTTCTTAATAATACAATATTTGAAACGTTAACGTTCTTATGAAAATAAATCGACTGAATCACTTGAAAGTTCCCAAACCGCTAACGCGTTCTTTTGAAAAGTTTACCGCTCAATACTGCAAAAGGTTCACAAAAACCAATAACTTAATTTAAACTTTAGCAAGTGACAACTGTGTATCAGGTAAACATTAACTTACTTGCTTACAACTGCAGGCCAAAGCATAATATAATCAATACTTAATTCCAAACTTGATTCATCTCTTAAAACGTTGTGAAGTCTAGCCAGCATGGAAATAATAATGGTAAGAACTGTGGTATCTCGAAGTCTTAAAAAAAATGAAACCAACTGCATTTTAGTGTTAGCAATGGGAGAATCTCGGTGTATCACTGATGCATTTCCAGAACTAGAGCGTTTAGATTGCAAGGGTGATGATCCAAATACTGGAAGAACTATCATATTCCTATTAGTGCTAGGTTGTTACAGTAAATCAGAAGGTTTTTTTTAGTACAGTTGAGAATAAATAACAAAAATTCAATATACTTACCAAGATCCCATAAATCCCTTGAAAGTTTTTTATTTCCCTTATATTTCACAAGATCCTGGCAGGCTGAAGCAATAGTAGCTGCTGTTTCAAAATAGCTCCATCTTCTTTCTAGGGCAGCTAAAAATTCCCAATGTCCTAAACTTAGTAAACACAATGCACAGTGTTCCATTATTTCAGTTCTTGGTAAAACAGATTCACCAGTTTGCAAACAAGCTTCACATTCTTCAGCTAGTTCTTTCTTGTCTATTATCAAAAAATAATACAATAAATACAGTTTTGTTTCATTAAAGGATTCTAGTATTTTTTTAATCATAACTGTAATGTCTTGGGATGGCTTTGGCTTCAGTTTACTACTTGGTGAACCACTGAGAGTTGCTATTTCTAACACATTTTAACATACCTCGAGTTTCTTTGATTATGATTACCTCTCAAGTATGGTGAAAAAATCTTGCCAAGAAAAATATTATTTGGGTGCTTGAAGAATTGTAAGTGAGCTACCTCGTTTATGCATTCACACACAAGACTATTTAGCCAAAGCCGGCTCTTGTTTTTTTAAATAACCTACAGTCACTATTAAACTGGTATTGAAAGAAAATTTCAAATAAAATTAAATTAATAAAAGCAAAGTATTGTAATCACATAAAATTACATTTTGAGATTTGAGTGAAAAGTAATGCAACATAAACTTAACAAATAACTTGCCAACAGTGTCACCAGTAATGCTTATGTAAGCAAAAGTTTCAAAGTCCGAATTACCAAAGCATTTAAAAATCTGGAGTATAACATATTCAATAGACCACAAATACAGTCTAGATTAGTGAGGAATGCCAATTAATAAGGATTCGAATTACCAATATATTTTAATCTTATACTGGAAGTATAAGAAAGTAAAAATATGAAATTATGAAGTTAAATTATTGTTAACATGATCTTTTGTTATGAACTGCAAATAAGTATTTGTTTTAGATTTGTATATACAGGGTGATTCATTAAGATTTTGACAAACTTTGGGAGGTTATAGAGATGACCTAGTGGACTAGTTTTCGACAGGCAACCCATGTCCAGCTGGTTAAGAAAGTCTCGTCGAGGAGTTTCCTTCTACAGCTCAGTCATGTGTGACTGCTTAGGGAACTCTCGTTCTTTCCTTTCTTTTGTCCAGTGCGACTGCGCCGCTAGTTACAGAAGTCTCATCGTCTTACCCCCCTTGCCCACTTCCAAAAAAATTTCCTAAACCAGCGGTGCACTTGTACTGTTTACACCCTGTCTGATTTCACCGTTTTGGCGTCGCAGATGGGTTGTCCGTCAAAAGTTACTTCACTCGGTCCCCTCTACAACCTCCCGATTCTGTCCAAATCTTTATGAATCACCCTGTATATACATCAACATAACATTATACTTCATATTTTCATGACCAACCTATATAGTTTTATGACTGATAAAACAAGCAATAAAAAAAACTACCTCTAAAAAGCTCTGAAATAAATAATAGGAATTCCATGAACTTTTAGAGGAAGTTTCTTTTTATTAGTTTCTTACTATATAAATATAACAATTAAATTAACAAGCTAACCTATGTCTGGTGCAGGCCATTCTTCCAAAAGTTGGTTAATTTTTATTAGTAAAACTTCCCAGTTAATCAGCCGACTCAATTTTGGAATAACATTACCAGTTCCTGACTGAACTTCCATTTCTAATATTTTCAGTAATTCCAAGGATAATTTCCAGTTTTTACTAAGCATTAGTTCTCGAGATTTAGCCAAAATAATAAAACTAAAGTCCTGAAGGAAGCCTAAAAGATCAAACAATATCAATCGAAGCAATTAGATCTTATCAAACGCTTAGTTTTTATGGACAGGTATTTGGTATTTTCCTTCCAGCCACTGTTTATATGTGCCAAACAAGTACCAGTATTATTAAATTACAATAAAATATTCTTAAATGAATCCATCATTTCAAAAGCCTATGCTATGAGAATATAGTAATAAGTAGGCTTAGGACAGTTGTGCGCTAAAAAACTGCAATATACCGTGTCCTTTTCAAAACAATCCGTATTAAATAACTTCAAAACAAAATAGGATATTGAACTACAGTCAAAGCGAAGTTGCAAGGTGCAAAGGAGGCCACAATAGAGTTGTTGAGTACCTACTCACCCCTTTACCCCCAGCCACCCCAAATTAAAAATATTAAATTATAGCTACACACCACTTGTGATACATCAACTTAAAGTGTTTAAAAATGCCATCTAACAGTAAAATGAAACTTAAAATCGGAAAATGGGTTTCCCAGTTATGGCTTAAACGAGTTTAAAAATTTGTATTTGAGTGCACTACAAAAAAAATTTTTCACCCACACCCCCAACTCAAAAATATTAAATGGTAACGTAACTCTTGTGATACATCAAATAGAAGCACTTAAAAATAGTAACAGCATAATAGAAGTTAAAACCAAACAATTCCAGTTATGGCTAAACCAGCTAAAATCAAACAAGGCATCTTTAATTTAATGGAACGGGACGGGACGGTTGGGAACGCCGATTGGGCGCGGCCGTTTAGGCGCAGGGACGTTTGGGCATAGGGACGTTTGAGCACAGGAACGTTTTGGTGCAGGAACGTTTGTGCGCAGTGACGCTATAACGCGAGTCATTTGGGCTCAGAGACGTTAGAGCACATACGTAATGTATTGTAGGTTGTTTTATAGAAAAATCAATATTTGCATTAAAATTGTTGACATATGTCCAATTTGAAAAACAAATTGTTAAATGTTAAGTACATGACAGCGAGATATTTTCTTGAGAATTATAAATTATTTTGTGTCAGATTAGTTGTAAATTTTGCTAATTATATTTATGTAAAAATTCTGAGTCTCGTGTTACATGTTTTGTAACAAAGAAAGATTATTAAATTGAATGGAGAACAAACAAGGGTGTGTGACGTAATTGAGAGGATATCAACTTTAAAATAGAGTTTAAGTAACTAAGTGAGCATTTAAATCTAGTTATCAAGGTAGAAAAGAAAGATTAAATGCGTAAAAAATTAAACTAAAAATTAAAAGATGAAATAATTTCTATTCCAAAGAATAATTCTAAATTTTCAAAAAAAATTAGCTGAACAAAAAAACAGATACGTAAACAACAATCTAACACAACAAATATTTTATAAATGTGCCCTGTTAACTTCTGAACAGTAGTACAATCTATTTTGAAATTCTCTTCTTACTTTAGTAAATGTCTCTCTTGTTAGTGATCTACATTTCCGGATTATTCTATTTATTAAGTGCTGTAGAAATGTGGTTTGGTTTTGTACACACAAAAAATCGCCAATTCACTACCAGGAAACTTTTCATTTAGAAATTGCTTTACAGGCATCACCTAATGTGAAGGAATACCGTCTTGTTGGAAATGTACTTGTTCTTCATCTAAATGTCTATTTCAGTTATTAGAGGATCAATTACATTTTCCAACATGTCTAAGTAAATCTCCCCGTTCAGATTTTCTTGGAGAAATAGAGAACCAATTATTTTAATTCCTAATATTTCTACCCATACGTCAATTTCCTGAGAGTACTGGGTAAGTCCCTCTGTAAAGATATGTTTCATAACACCAGTACCAGCAATTATGTTTATTAACGAAACCATTAAAAAAAATGTACCTTCATCACCGAAACACCGTTCCTTACGAGATACGCGTTCTAAGTTATCATTCCAAATTTTCTATCGAAATAGTGCTCATTTAATGACATCGAAGCTTATATGGATGAAATTTGTGCATTTTCAACATTTTGTGAAAGGAACTTTTTGAAATGCCAGTAGCAGCGGAAAGTTGGCGAACAGACTGCGTTGCATTCAAAGCTACTTCCCAAAACTTGAATTTCTGCAGCTTCTTTTAATACTCTCCATGGTGCCTGGACACTTTGTCGAATGCCCACAACGTCGAATCGATTATTTAAGGTCCACAATGTCGAACGTGCCCACAACGCCGAATGCTCGCAAGGGACACTTTGTCGAATGTGCCCACAATGTCGAATGCTAGCAAGGGACACTTCGCCGAAAGTGTCCACAATGCCGAAAAGTATTTGGTAGTGTTCACAAGTCCCGATGGTGCCCGAATGCTCGCAAGGGACACTTTGTCGAATGTGCCCACAACGTCGAATGCTTGCAAGGGACACTTTGCCGAATGTGCCCACAACGTCGAATGCTCGTTAGGGACACTTCGTCGAACGTGTCCACAACGCCGAATGCTTGCAAGGGACACTTTGTCGAATGTGCCCACAACGTCGAATTCTCGTAAGGGACACTTTGCCGAACGTGCCCACAACGCCGAATGCTTGCAAGGGACACTTTGTCGAACGTGTCCACAACGCCAAATGCTTGCAAGGGACACTTTGTCGAATGTGCCCACAACGTCGAATGCTCTTATTAGACGCCGAAAATGTCAACAACGCCGATGGCTGATGAGTAGCGATGGGTGGATGAAAATTCTTATAACAATTTTCAATTGTATAGTAATAAAATAATTATATACAGGGTGTTTGTTTTTTAAACAATCTACCCAAAATATCTAGTACCTCCTATAAACTGGTTAGTCTTTCTGATACTGTTTTTACAATGCTGCGAAATAATTCAAAAAATTCAATTTTTTTTTTAAGGTCATAACTTTTACCAACCGCAGTGGCGTAACGTTACACCCACGAAAAATTGGAGATTACAGTAATGCTTGAAGTTTAGGTGGTATTCTTGTTATTAATTTGGAGTAGATGATAGGTGAAAATTTTGATATCACGCTTTCTACATTATTGCTTCGATTTCAAAAAATTGGAATAAAGTAAAAGACGATAAATTAAAACGGCAAGCGAAAATTTGGGAAGTAACGCCATTCAATAAAAAAATATCAAAAAAATGGAACTTAGTTTTATCATGAATACATTTTTTAGATTGGTGTGGTTTAGGAGATAATGAGTTGTAGATACTAAAACATCGGAAATAATGAAATTTTGGAACGCTTCCAAACTTCGTAAACAGACTTTAAAAATAATTTTAGGATGATTAGAGCTAGGATAATTAGGCAAAAACTGCCGATCCTTGCGTGTCCATTAAGCCGATTATTTCGCAAAGGACACAATGCCGACCCTCACCAAAACGCCGAAATGAGACTATGACCAAAACGTCAACCATGTCCAAAATGCCGAACACCCGTAAGGGACACTTTGCCGACCCTGACCAAAACGCCGATAGAATGAGTCCACCCTCCAATTTATGAAAGATATTTTACAATCACCCTGTAAGTTTACATCCGAATTTCGCATTTTTTATGTTAATCCGGGTTTTTTTCTGTGCTGATGGTATAAATTTGATTTTTGCAATATTCGCATATCGGTTAAAGCTGTGACCTTTTACAATTTCAATTTTATTGTAATTTACAATAACATCTCTAAACAGTATTGAGAATCGACGACAGCTATAATGTGTTGATTTTATATAATAGGAATAATTCTTATAACTTAGAGGCTAATTCTCAAAAAGGACTACAGACATATTCATTTGTGTCATTAGTGAATACTTTAGTAGCTAAAATTCTTACCAATAAAATTTAATTAAACCAAAAATCATTACGTTGTACAATTTTATTATCATTTCAATTTAATTAAAGTAAAACATTAATGTTAATATTTAATGTTACCAACAAATAATAAAAGTAGTCCAAAGTATGTAACTTATTTTTGGAGCAGATATTCGGCCATTTGATATATTTATGTAGTAAGATGAAAGAAATGCAGGACGTCCATTTTATGGATTATATCATTTTTATATTTTGAAGGCAACTTTGCATTTTAAAACCACATCTACAAAGCGGCATTAGGAAGGCTTGAAACCACTGGTACCTGCTGGATCTTTATTGCACCTTTAACCCTATTACAAAATCGGCATATTTACAACTAGGAACTTCTGCTAATATTACTGGGGAAATACATTTTTTCAAAAAGCTTTTACTTCTAATGTGCAGGCAGACGAAGGATTAGAGCGGTTATTGCTTAATTGCCATTTACTAACGCTTTAAATCGCCGACACTAGGTTTGGGTGAACAAATTTTAAGATTAGCCGGAAGTAATAAAATAATAAATAGATCGTTTAAATAACAATCACCCTGTATATAATTATTTTATTACTATACAATTGTAAATTTTTATAAGAATTTTCATCCACCCATCGCTACTCATCAGCCATCGGCCTTGTTGACATTTTCGGCGTCTAATAAGAGCATTTGACGTTGAGGACACGTTCGACAAAGTGTCCCTTGCGAGAATTCGACGTTGTGGGCACATTCAACAAAGTGTCCCTTGCAAGCATTTGGCGTTGTGGACACGTTCGACAAAGTGTCCCTTGCAAGAATTCGACGTTGTGGGCACATTCGACAAAGTGTCCCTTGCAAGCATTCGGCGTTGTGGACACGTTCGACCAAGTGTCCCTTGCGAGAATTCGACGTTGTGGGCACATTCGACAAAGTGTCCCTTGCAAGCATTCGGCGTTGTGGACACGTTCGACAAAGTGTCCCTTACAAGAATTCGACGTTGTGGGCACATTCGACAAAGTGTCCCTTGCAAGCATTCGGCGTTGTGGACACGTTCGACAAAGTGTCCCTTGCGAGAATTCGACGTTGTGGGCACATTCGACAAAGTGTCCCTTGCAAGCATTCGGCGTTGTGGACACGTTCGACAAAGTGTCCCTTGCAAGAATTCGACGTTGTGGGCACATTCGACAAAGTGTCCCTTACGAGCATTCGACGTTGTGGGCACATTCGGCAGTGTCCCTTGCAAGCATTCGACGTTGTGGGCTCATTCCGCAAAGTGTTCATTAGGCGTTAATCAGAGCTCTACATTATAGACGTTTTACACAAACAACATGCTATTCGGGCACCATCGGGACTTGTGAACACTACCAAATACTTTTCGGCGTCGTGGACACTTTCGGCGTTGTGGACACTTTCGGCGAAGTGTCCCTTGCGAGTATTCGACATTGTGGGCACATTCGACAAAGTGTTCCTTGCGAGCATTCGGCGTTGTGGGCACGTTCGACGATGTGGACCTTAAAAAATCGATTCGGCGTTGTGGGCATTCGGCGAAGTGTCCTAGACCCCTCTCCACTGCTAACGCTTTTCATTGGCTACGAATCCAGATGCTCTAAATTTTGCAAACAATTTGATCACATGCTTATGAGATACATGTTTATTAACATGCCTTTCCTTAAAAGCAGCAGATGTTCTTCAACCACACTAATTTTCTACTCCATAAATGAAAATAATGTTGATTTTTGACTGTCCGATAGTCAATTTTCTTTTGGTAACACCTGTGCTTCTCAAATGAAAATTCTTTAAAAATGTTTAAACCATTGCTGAGAAATAGATTGTATGATTTCAATTCATATTTAGCCGTTCGTTAGCATTTTTTAAGAGCTTTAGTTTGATGTATCATAAGGGGTATGTTGCCATTTAATACTTTGAAGTTGGGGTGGCTGGGGGTGAGAAATAAAACATCGCAATGAACTTCGACTTGATTAATGTTACAATACTGTCAACACAAAATGCACAAACAAACGCATAGTCAACTTTTCTTTTCATAGCATACCGTTTTGTAAATAAACACTTTTAAACATGTTTAATAATAAATATTTTATTAACCAACAAACAAACAGCTAAAACACCAATTACATGAAGCTGTTTAAGCAAAAAATAGATGATTAAAGAAAAAAGAAACTATACATAAGTCCATATCACTGCCTGAAACAAAGCCATAATAAAGAAACAGATTGTACAATTTTCATTTTCTTTTTACTGTATACGTATTTTTTAAGGGCTTTAATTTGATGTATCACAGAGAGTATGTTGCCATTTAATATTTTCATATAAGTTGGGGTGGCTAGCATTGAAGGGGTAAGTAGGTGATTGCATTTAGTAACATAATGTGGTATATTTTCAAAATAGTGCTTATGCATTTATTATTGTAAATTATTATAAAGCCTAGTAATAAGCAACGGCTTTTTTTCAAAAAATACAAATAATGCTACTCATACTTTTACTAGGCTTATTTATCACTTTACGATTTTAATTTTAAATAATGAAATCATACCTTTAGGCATAGCAACAAGTACACTTTGTAAGGGAATCGGTAATTCCCAACAAGGATTTATTCTCCACACTGATCTGCTAGCATTTTTAGATGTAATTTTTACTAATAACAAACGAAGTTCCTGAGAATCATAACATGATATAATCTGTTGTTCAAGAGATCTAACTTCCAAGCGTTGGTTATCTAAAAACAAGTCAGTGCATAATAACATTTTTAAAAACGGCAATGATTTTTTTGTTGATAAAAATTGTTTCGAATTTGTATGCCTTTTTTTGGAAGATAATTATTCTTAAGTGCTATTTGTTTCTGTAGTCTCACAAAAAAAATAATGGAACTTACTTCGATTGGCATAGTCCACAACTTCTTTTTGTGTTCGTATTAACAATAATGGAATTTCAATCTTACTATTCAATAGATTAGATATTTTCTCAGCTATTTGTTTTGTTATTATATTATTAAACACTAATTTATTTAATATCTCAGGTATGTTTTGTCTTAATATGGACTGCATGAGAAATGACTGCAAATGCTGTTTATCTTCTTCAGTGCATAGTTTTAAAATAGGTGATACAGCCTAGAAAAAATAAACGGATTGTTTTTAAAAAACATAGTCAGCTTAATGTTAATGGTAAGTGCAATTCAAAACTGGATGATTTAGTATGATTTACTTAAATACCAGATGTATTGTTTTTTCATGTGCTTTCTGTAATTTCATGTAAAATTGGGCTGTACTCCTGTAACATACAATATACAACAAATTAAATCAGAAAAAATTTTATGAATAAAAATGTGTGTGTGAGTTCATTTGTTACCTCATCTTTCGAATGAATGGTAATACTTTGGTAATGTGGTAATATATTGAAAATACGTTGGGAAAATAAGCTTTTAATAAATCCCAAACTGGAAGGGAAAGTTAGACCTCTTTATTTGTTTGGTTTCATATTTTTGAAAAACCAATACATGCAAATCTCAAAATGGGATATGATAAATAAAAAAGCTTTTTCCACTATCTATCATTCAACTGACAGCCGCTAGGACTGTTTTAAAATTATGTAGCACTTACTCAAAAATCAGATCGGTATAAAATTGGGAATTGTAATCTACTTCTCTGAGAATAAAATTCTATGATAACAAGTATTTTCAAAAATATACAAAAAAATAAAATATAACATTTCTCGAAGTTATAAAATACTATTAAAATATACCTATTTGTACAACTAATGCACAAGAATGAAAGTTTTTTTGACAAGGCATTAGCCAAGTCAAAAAATCTTTCGAGGGCGCTAAAGACATTTCGCGTACGAGTTGCACACAATAGTGTTTTTACAACTCTGTATTCTAATAAAAGAAATTGAGGTAAAATCAGTATAATTTCGTTGCAAAAAAAAATGGAAAATTTGATTTTAAAAGTGCGTTAAAATACTTTTTTAATGCTGCTATGGGAAACGTTAAAAAAAACACCTTTTGCACGACCAGTATTTAAAGTGCTCTTTTACTCCCTCAAAAGGGGGACTAAAAGTGCACTTTTTCTCCCTAGAGAGTAAACGTGTTTCCACGGTGACAACAATAAATAGCCTAGGTTTGTAGGTATCCATCATCCATCAGAAACTATATGATTTTGGTGTTTGTCAAGTAGCATTGTCAGGTTGAAAACAAATTTTAAAATTTCGAGAATCAGGCATGTAACGACTGAAAAACTATTGGCCCACCCACCTGTTACAAAACAAAAAATTAAATAATGTTGTCCAAAATGTTTAAGTACACTGCTGCTATAACCATGGCTTATACAGCCTTATTAAAAAAATGGTAGCAAAAAGGTACATTTGTTATTATGCATTTTACAAAAAAAACAACTACTTAAAAGCTTTGCTCTGTCCCAAAACTTAATGGATACATGCAATTTTCAGGAGGTCGCAGGAGGCCAATAAATTAAGAGCCTGCGCCTATTCGGTATACTCGGGTTTGTACCTGGCTGTAAGCAAATTTTTATAAATTTGCAGCAGCAAGAACGGCTCCAATAGTTAAGTTGTGTCTTTTGGGGTGGGTCATGTTTGACTTGTGAAAGAGCACTTAGTGTGTTGAGTCGTACGGTATGCGGGTTGGGGAGAATATTGCAATTACAAGCGGTACTCCAGGATTCTCTTTAATCCAAAATATGTAATTTTTTGTATGCAATTCTACTACAACAAATTTTCGTAAAAACTTAATACTAGTATGAGATTTCATTAAAAAGATATGAAAAATTCGAATCTAATTTGTTATTGTAGCAAAATATATAATTTTTATGTTTTACTTGGCACCGACTTAAAAATTATAAAACAATTAATAATTATATAATAAACAACAATTTCTTAATTACATTAAACGGAACAACAAATAAGTGTTAAACTGTTGTATAAAAAACATTTATTTTTTGCTTTTTAGTTAACTTATGTCACTTTTGTGTTTTTATTTGAAGTCGGTTTTCTTTTTTTTTTAAAAGTTAATTATTTTACAATTTTAAGTGATGGGTAGACCTAGTAAGGATGCTTCTCGAATGAGGAAATGACAGCTTGTTGAAACGGAAGATGAAATACGGAAACACTAAAAAGTCGGTTAAAAAATAGATTTTGAGGTGTATCTTCGAAGTTCAAGCTCCAATACCAATGAAATTATAATGGGACCACCTTGGAACTATACTGAACCCAACACAAAAAAAATCATTAAAATCGGTTCATAAACAAAAAAGTTATGCCCGAACATACATAAAAAAAAAAAAAATAATAAAAAAAAAACATATACAGAGGAATTGAGAACCTCCTCCTTTTTTTGAAGTCGGTTAAAAAGGCAAATAGCTAACGAATTTAATGCTCATTATTGTCAAATAGGAAAACACAGGGCTCGGGCCTTAACTAGCAAAAATAGTACAAGAAAAAACAATAATTTGAATCCTGATTCTACGATAACTCAATCTACTACTTTTTTCTTAAATCCCGTAAGTGACGACAAAGAAATCATAGCCCACATAAAATCTTTAAAACCAGGCAAGGCCACTGGCGATGATAATTTAACTGCAGAAAATATTAAACAAATAAAACACTTTATTGCCAAACCTCTTCGCCACATTTGTAATTTAATTCTAAATACCAGCATATTCCCCGATCTGCTAAAAAAACGCCATAATAGTTCCTATATACAAATCTGGTTCTAAAAATGCGACAATAAATTACCGACCTATAGCTCTCCTTACTAATATATCAAAAGTAGTAGAGAAAGTTATAAAAGTAAGACTTGTGTCTTTTTTGGAAAAAAATAATTTACTTTCAGAATACCAATTTGGCTTCCGCGAAAACAAATCTACAGAGAATGCAATTGATTTACTCACCTCAAAAATTTATGATAATCTGGATAAAACTAAATATTCAGCAGCGGTTTTTCTAGATTTAGCGAAAGCGTTTGACACGGTTAGTCATACCATCTTGCTAGAAAAACTCAATAGAATGGTATAAGGGGAGTTGGGAATAATTTATTCAAAACCTATCTAAAAAAACAGAACACACCAAGTAAAAATTTCTGGCGCCATTAGTGATAAAAAATTCTCTGTATACGGTGTGCCCCAGGGCAGTGTGCTTGGTCCAGTACTCTTTCTAATTTATATAAATAATCTCTTGACATTATCCAAAACTAATACTATTATTTCTTACGCTGATGATACTGTACTATTTGTTTCTAGAAATTCCTGGGACAATGTCTCTAATAAAATAAGTACCAATATGTCAAAAATTGTGTGGTAGCTAAATAAAAATTTACTTACGCTAAACATTGATAAAACAAAAGTCGTGCCTTTCATATCTTATAAAAATAATCTGCCACATTATGACTCGATAAAAAATGAGGATACCGAGTTGGAGCTCAGCGTAGTTACAAACATAAAATATTTAGGATTACACGTAGACAGTCATCTAAAATGGGAACTACATATACAAGAAACGGTAAAAAAATTGCGAAAATTATTATATCTCTTTAAACAACTAAAACACTTCCTTGAACTCTCCCAGGTAAAGATTATTTATTACGCTCTTGTAGCCTCAATCATCCAGTATGGTATCATCGGCTGGGGGGGAATTTACAAAAAAAAACGCTAAAACCATTAACAACAATACAAAATACTATATTAAAAATAATTCTGTCAAAGCCAAGAATGTTCCCAACTATGCTCCTTTTTAGGGAAACGCAGGTATGTAACAGCAGTATTGTGTACCCACCACCAGAAACCCAAGAACTTTGTAAATCATCCCTACGAGACAAGGAACATAAAAAATAAATTAGTTATGACTACATATGCCCAAAAAACCATAGGAACTAGGTGTGCTAATTATTTCTTCTTCTTGTAGTGCTATACCCTATTCAGGGCGTTGGCTACCTCTCTCCTATGTCTATGTTTGGTGCGCGGCGATAGATAATTTGCACAGACAGACATAGGGGACCTACAGTTTAACGTGGGCTCCGAACCACAGGAAGTGCATGCACTTCTTCTCCAGAGAGGTTTTCCTGGGGAAAAATCCACCTCGCTGGTTTCCCGTTGCCTTGCGAGGAAGAACGACCGGGCCGGGGATCGAACCCGGATCCGCTGCATTGGTAGCCCGCGCTCTTACCATTGAGCTACGGCCGCTCTATGCTAATTATTTAGCACCACGTTTCTATAATCTATTGCCAAGAAATTTCTTAGAAATCAGAGATGCCAAAACCTTTAAAAAACTTGTAACTCGGGAGTTGCTCCAAACTAACATGGACAAATACACAAAATATTTTGATAAAAAGAAAAAATATATTATGTATCAAGTGTGTAGTGTTATTGGTATGATATTGAACTTTGTGCTTATCTTCATGATTTCGAAAAAGATCAAATTTCTTCCTTTTCCTTCGTTTTTTAGTGTACCTAAATTTACCTTTATATAGCATAAAATTCCATTTTCAACAGTCTTTTCAAATTTGATATTGGTTAGTAAATTGTTTTTCTGCAGGAAGATGGTCATGAAATAAATATTTATGTTAGCAATTTTTAACCAGCAGCTGTTGCAAATTATTGAAAACATAGTAAATTTATAGTAAAACATCAAAATTAGATTAAACCAATAGTCAAAATAAGTTTAAAATTTTAATCAAAAATACCAAAAAAACTGAATTTTTTTGCTAAAAAACTGGCTATAACATGATTTTTTTAAACAGTACCACCCACATTTTATAATTTTCCTATAAAGGGTTTTTAAATACCCTTCTAACGAGGTATTTAAATCCTAGTGTTAAAGCAAAAAAATGCAAGGAAAATTCGTTTCCGTTTTATTATTTTTACTTTTTTTGTTAAAATAGAATAGAAACGAATTTTTACTTTCAGGTATATAGGGAAGTATTGAATACATGAAAATTTTCGAATTCGAAATTTTGATGGAAATGTAAGTTTTTGACGTTCAAGCACAAAACAGTGGTTTTCAACAAATATCTGTCTGTGAGTGGGTGCATTCCATAACTCCTAAACAGATAGTCCGATTTCTATAAGCTTCAGAATGTGGAGGTATATCAATGAAAAATTCATGACAAAAATAAGCTTTCAAAAAAATTCCAAAACCAGAAATGGAAGTTGGACATGTTTTTCTTTGGCAGCATCCGAAATTGAGTTTTGTAAATCTGACAGCGGAATCTGATAGAAGACGTCAGGGCAAATCCAACACTTTTTTCCAAACTTTCTAGCTTCAAAATGGCGTTTGCTATGTTTTTCTTTTTACTTTAGCGCCTTATTACTCAAAAACGAGTTGACAGATCAGGATCAAATTTTTCGTCATAATAACGCTATTGAGACAAAATGTTACTGTGCACAAAAATTTTCGAAAAGATAAAAACTGTGATCTAAAAAAACATTTTTAAGTTTTGAAAATATTGTTCAAAAAGGCGGCGTGTTTTTTTTTAAATTCTGTAGGCTCATAGAGTTAGAGATTAGCTGTAATTTAGAACAAGTATCGGCGTTTTGGGCGTAGTCGGCGAAATGGTCCTCGAATAGTAGTCGGTGTTATGGACCTGGTCGGCTTTTAGACGTATAAAATAAACGGTCGGCGTTTTGGTCATTCGGCGAAATGTCCAGCCCCAATAAAATTCACAATTTAATTTTTAGGTACAGAAATATATGAAGGGGGGTTCATTTTTCTCTCCCACCCAATTTTTGGCAGAAGAATTTTTCCTTCTATTCTTTTGGTTTTCTTTAATCCCAAGGAATCTTTTCCTCAAAATCTTTCATTAATCGAATTTATTACTCTTGAAAAAACTAACAACAATTTTCGGTTGTAGCATACTCGGGTATACTGAGCAGGTAATGGTATGCCAGACCAGAGAAGTTAATGTATTCAATATTTACCATCCTGTACACATGTACGCCTCTGATTTGTAGTTGTGGTTTTTAATTTGGTGGTACTTTGGTGGTGGTCTTGTGTAAAATTATTATTTCTATGCCAAATGTTATGTAAGATATACAAAATTTGTTCCGTATCATTCCTAAAACCCAATGCTTGGTGCAAGATATTAATAATGAAAGAATTAATGTAGCAGTTCCGACATTGGGCTAAATGCAAAAGTAGAATTTGGAAGCAAAGCTTTGAAATTTGGAATACCAAATATGAATATGTCTTTATAGTTTGCTAAAATTCAAACATCACACAATTTAAAAATTACAGATTCTCAAACAACAAATGTTGCATAGAAATTGATTCAAACAGCAAATAGAAAATTAAATTAGTTTGTTTTACGTGTAAAATTTTCATATGCAGGATAGTGTTGATATGAAAACAAGAGTTCATGAAAACACAAACATCTCCTTAAAAATATGAATATGAATTTATTAATTTAAATTTTTATTTCTTTAACATTTATGTTTACTTACCCATACAAATATATCCACATTACTTGAAGTAATGTCGTAGTGATATGTAGCAACTTTAGCCAAAATGCACCGAACTACATTTAGTGCTTGAATTTTAGGCAACAAGTCCCGAGCCACAGTAAATTTTCCACTTGAAAGTGCTCCACGTATATCTAGCTCTAAGTTGATTCTGTAGGATACTGGTATTTTTTTATATATATTGTCTTGTTGAAGGATATTCAAAATGCCCTAAAACATGTTAAATTAACGTAAAATTATTTAATGTCAAGTACCATTTAGATTATTGTCGGTATTGTACATTCAGCAAAAATTACTTAATTAAGGTTTAGGGACTGTTAAAAATTGAAAACAACTATTTAATATTCACTGTTGTTTTAAAATTTGTGTTTAATCTTATAATTTCTAATAACATATATCTTTGCAGAGACGTATAAATACCAGTGTTGGGGAGGAGTTCTTTTATTTAACAAGATTTTAAAACAGTCAAGTTCTTGTTGAAAAAAAAAGTAAGCTCTTCAAAAAACTTTTAATTACAACATTTGAGTTTAATTTGTTAACAAAAGGTTTCACTAATTTTAACTGAATGTTATCGACAATACACAAGTTTTATTTAATGATTACAATAAAAGTTTAACTTTATTATTGCAACATCAAATAAAATGTTTATCAATCATGAATATAAAATGCCCTAAGAACCACAGACGAATAAAATGAATGAATACAAAATTTCTTTCAGTAGAACATAGATTGAGATTTGAGACATAGCATTTTAGGATGTAAAATTAAAAAGATTTGCCAAAATGTCAAATTCATGACTAGCCGCTATTTAACTTGCTTAATTTTTCAAAAGGGTTTTCTTATTTTTATAGAAAATAGTCGTCATATTTGAAAAAAGTAAATTATGCATTAGATGCAGTTGTTAGTGCTGAACAAATGATCTCTTTATTATTTTGCTCTAAAATAATTAACACAGCTAATATTTGTAATAGTTTATTATTTAGATAAAGTCCTGTCTCAATTATAAATCAACACCCTGTGTAGTTAATACCACAGATAAGGTTAACACTACAGATATATGGTAAATATGTGAGCTATCAGCAGCTTGTTTTATATGATTAATAATCTGCAAAAAGATGGCACTACAATGACAATTTATAATTAAGTCACAGATGACTGTAATTGAGCAGATTACTTAGCACATATTCAAACCAAAAGTTAGACAGCCATCTGCCATGTTTAATTGTCAAATCGCAATTTTTCGTAAATAATTAATATTGAAGCCAATTCTACTTAAATTATATTCATGATATGACAGATGCACTCAAATCCCCGATAAAACAGTTTCCAACACATTTCAACAGTAATAAACAAATAGCAATAGCAGCGCCCTAAAATTGGTCTGGTGCGTTGTAGCCAAACTAACGCTAATTTCGTCTCCAAATATGAGCGGACATTTTGTATAAAGGGTCGTATATCTGTAGTGTTAACCTTATCTGTGTTAATACTAACCATATATTGATTCACAATGCTGGTATGTAATTGCTGTTCCAGACTCTTAGTCCCTTCTATTGTTGTGTTACAAGCTATAAGATACCCTTCTAATTCATCCCAAGTTACAATTAAAAAACCTGTTCTGCTTCCAGTGCTTTTGTAATGTTGTATGCAGTTAGTGAAATATGACGTAGCTGCTTCATAATTTTCCTTGAAAAAATAGAATACTGCTAAGTCATACGTAATTTGTGCACAAAATTCATCTTTCGAAATTGGAACTGAATGACTCCAGTCATTATGTATTTCAGTATTATTTTCTGTAAGCATTGTAAAGCAATTAAAAGTTAATAAATAAGGAATTTGTTCCCAATTTAAAGCTTCTGTTAAGAAGCATATGCTTTTTTGTATATTTTCTGGTGTACGTATAATAGTTTCTTCCAGCGATGAAACATCTGCATTACTAAAAAAAGTCAGTATATACTTTTATAGTTACATTTCAAACATTACTAAAAAAAATATTAAATTACCTGAACATTTTCAACTGACTACTAAACACATAATTTACAGCTACCTTCACTACCCAGCGGTGATACAAAATTAAAGCAAACAAATAGGGCTGAGATAATGAGGAAGAATTATCGTGTTCAGGAACATCTGGAATTTCAACAAGCGTTTGATTGTTAGTGAAATACATTAAATCCTGCAGCACATTTAGCTGAAATCTAAAGGGTAGCACTTTCAGTAAATCTGAAAAAAAAAGTAACTAATATAAATATAACTACAAACATGTTTCACTTTGATTGTATTTTCTCATAATTCAAACCATTTATACTTTTTATATTACGTTTAATATTCGACTTACAACAGTTATTAAATTTGAAATAAATTAGTCTGAAGATATTTGTTTAATGATTTGCTACAAAACCAGCACCACCAAGATAGTTCTACTGAAGTATGGAAAGTAAAGATTTCATGCAAATTTTCGAATTTCAAATTTTAACGAAAATACAATTTTGGTGTTCAAGGAACCCAAAAAATGGGCGAAACAAGTCACTGGTACTTTCCCATACTTTTTGCGTTTTAAATATTCTCGCGACAATAATTGATTAAAATTTACATCTCGCGGTATATAACAACTTCATTTGAAGAGTTATCAAAAATATGGAACGAATGAAAAATACATTTTTCGTAGACCTTGTGAGAAATTTTCGACCCTCATTATGTGGTCGAAGAAAGTTGACAATTGCTGCTTAGCAAAATTACTTTTTCTACCGCCGGAAGGAAAAGTGATTTTGCTCCCCCTTTTAAATGCGAATGTTGGTTAGGCTTTGTTTATTTTCTTTGCATATGTCTTGTAAACCATAGCTACATCTTGGTTACCTCTCTTCCCTTGTTCCACAAATAACTATTTTTAACTAGAGCTAATTGATAGGCGTAGTTAAAATTACGTAAGTTCGGAAAACGCGTTGTTGATATTTAAAAGTATCGTTTTACTTCTTCATTTTTAATATGGTTAAATATTCCTGTTAATCCTAATAAGCTACTTCAAATAGGCTTATGAATTGTTTAAAGTTTATAACGATTGGCGTTGAACAATTCGAATTTTGAATAAATAATTAATTTCAAATTTTTCAAAAATTCCTGGAGGGTATCAGAGTAAAATTTTGAAATATTAGTAAAAAGCAAATTTATAGTTCACTGCAAGCTTTATCTACTCAAAAACTTTTAAAAAAAAATTTTACAATTTTCATATTTTCAAAAATATTTCTGCATATCATGATTATACTTATTATTAAGGGCTATTAAATGATATGACAAATTGTATTGATTGGATATTTTGTTTTTGAGTAATTGGGCAAAATTCAACATTTAAAAAAATTAGTTTTGAAGATATAGCATACGGGAAAAAGACATTTGATTTTTCTTTACATCAACTAAAACTCTGTTTTCAAAATTTATAAAAATCGGTCAAGGGGTTCTGAAGATCAATAGAAAATGTCTTATTATTTAATAGTATTTAATAAGTATAATCATGTGATGTAAAAATATTTTTTGAAATATAAATATAGCAAAAATGCCATTTTTCAAAATTTTCGCATTTAAAAACACGATTCCTCAAAAACTCTCCGCATAAATTTTTTTTAAACTTTGTGAGCCGATGGAGCTTGCAGTGAACTACAAATTTGTTTTTTACTAATCTCTCAAATTTTTCTCTTACGCTCTCTAGCAATTTTTGAAAAATTTAAAATTGATTAACGATTTACTCAAAAACGTTTGCGTTATAAACTTTCAATAGCTCAATAGACTATTTGAAGTAGTTTATAATATTAAGATAAAAATGATTTTAAATCATTTAACATATTAAGAGAAAGTTCAATACCTTTTTAAGTTACATGATTTTAATTATACATATCAATTAGCTCTAGTCGAAAAATATTTTTTTCATTCTTTGCATATTTTTGATAACTTCAAATAAACTATTTAAAAGGATTTTTGGTCCAATGTCCGCAGCGTAATACCTAGCGCCTTAACGGAAGTAGGTAGCCAGTGTGCTATTGAAAGAGCTGTGAGCAACGCAACCCGCAGATGTAACCAAACACTAACCAGACTGTCTATACGTGCTGCGCCTGACGCCGCTGCAATTATCGCTAAAAACATCCCAGGAAACATAAACAGTAGCAGGCCATCATGTATACAATAAAAATAAAGTATTTGACAAAAATAATTTTCTAAAATTTAAAAATCCCGCCGGTGACCAGGATCGAACCGAGGACCCTTCCTATTAGAGGCGGGGGTTCACGCCTCTAAACCACTGAGATTCATTGCACAAATGTCTTTGAAATGCATTCATATGCTAGTGTACTACATATTTTTGTTAAAACAATGTTGTTCAGTCATTTATTGGCGTGAGAATGTTTTCCAATAATAATAACACAAATTTTGTAGCTTCACATCAAACCGCTCAAAAGTTTGGAGGGGGGAAGACATTTTACAACCTCACTGTATAATTAAACGGTGCTAGCATATACAAAATTTTATTCATTTAAAAAGTAGAACCTGGAATAATTTCCGAAACTAGAATTAATAAGAAACTGTGCTTTACATCAAATAATAGAACTTTATGTTACACGTACACTTCAAACATTATTCATTTCTCTTAATTAGAAAAAATAAAGATGGGCCACATTTCATTTACACTCAATATAAAACATACTAACAAAACACTTACCAAGATTCCATTTAATATATGAAGCAACTTTGAGCGATAATATTTTAAGTGCTAAATGTTTAAGAGAATATTTTGGTGGATCTTCGTAAGTGTTTTCTTTCGAGTCTCCATTGTCCAAGTCAATTCGCTTAATTTCGTTAGTAGACGATTCAAAAACAACAGTTGTAAATTTGCTGATTAATTCTGTAGGTGACGGATCTATTATAAAAGAAAAATAAAATATTCACTGTAAGATAATATAATAAAATAATTGGAAAAATATAATACAACAATTTTGAAAATGATTTTGGCAAAACTTGTAACAAAAGTTAATCATAAAATATTATTAAGTATTATTAAGTTATATAGTGGAGAGTTTAAAAAAATAGACAGTTGCAGTCTAATTTCGAAATACACTTCGCCGCAAAATTAAGGGATCAGAAATAATTTGAACAAAACGCTCTCCGGCGCTTCGCCACACTCTATCACGTCGATCATTGGTGGTTAGAGAAAATCTAAACTCGTCGGTGAACAACACTGCTGCCCATTCTTCATCTCCCCAGTTCAAATGATCATGAGCAAATGCTAAACGTAGCCTCCGGTGAAGGGGGGTCAAAATTGGGCCGGTTGCAGGACGTCTTGCCTTCATACCAGCATCCTGTAGTCTCCTCAATACGGTATCGCAGCTAATGACTGTTCCGGTGGATAGTTGAAGATCATTCCTCAGCGATCGAGCAGTGATGAACATTTCACGTCTCGCTGTTACGACCAAATACCGGTCTTCACACCTGGTGGTTTTCTTTTTACGACCTTGGCCAGGTCTCCTGGTATAATTCCCTGTCATTCAAAACCGCCGAGACACTCTGCAAATCACTGACTGCGCAACCAAAAGCCTTGCAGCAACTTCTCTCTGAGTATAGCCTTCCTCGAGCAGTATGACCACTTTAGATACATCTACCTCCGAAAGACAATTTCTCTGGACATTAGCTGCCATTTATTTTGATTTAAGTCACTGCATCAATTGTTTAGAACACCCTAACAGGCAACTTTTAATTACAAGACTTATGCGATTTCTGCAGTATTTCTTATTAAGCAGCATTTTTGTGATATCTTAAGATCCTAAAGTAGCGATAAATAGTCCTATCTTTATTGTGTATGAGTTTCATAACAATATTTTCAACGATAAAAAAAATATAGCACTTTTATTTCTGATCCCTTAATTTTGCGGCGAAGTGTAATAATTACTGTGTAAAGAGGTGTTTTTTAATATAAAAACTACTTCCTGAACTATCCACTGATTAGTTTTTTATCCAATTTTTTTCCCTTTTTTGGATAATAAAGGCGTTATGCAAGACTTTGCCAGTCCATACACACCCTCTAGTATAGCAAAAATAAAATTGAATCATATATTAAATTAAAATTGCTGCAATCGAACATCATTTGTATTTTTTCATCCATTGCAATTATACAGCTTATACAGATAATGATATTGCCAAATTTTCCCAGCAAAATATTTGTGGCTAACGCTCGATATCTCAAAAATTACTGGACCAATCTCAACAAAATTTGGAATATACCAGTAAAAAGAAAATGTATCTGGTGCATAATTTTCAAAAAAAATCCGAAACCAGAAAAGCAAATTAAACATATTTTACTGATAACATTTTTTTCTTTCAAAAACACAATTTTGGAAATTTGACAAAAATCTGACATAATGAGTCAAATCAAATGCTATGGGGACACAGTGTTAATATGTACCAGAATTATTTAAACAACTATGATGTGAGAAAAATGTTTAAAAAAAAATTATACAGAAAAACTGACCACGCGATTTTTTTTTATTTTGTAGACACAGAACTAAGAATGAGCTGCAATTTGGTAGGTGTCCCAAAGCCCTAATTTTGTTGTTACTTCTAAAATTTTTGATATTTGAAGATACATGCATTTTAAAACAAAGAAGAGGGGGAAAATGGTCAGTTTTTAACTATCCTTATACTTCCATTGCATTAGGCATCGGAGTTGACAGACAGTGACTGTGTTGCGTGCTAAGCTTAAGAGTATTGCAATGTTATATGGTAACTGTTGTCGCTAGAACGTTGATATAAAATACCAGTGATGTGGGCTTTCCAAAAAATATACCTAACACTGCAGTGTCACGAAATAATTAAGCCTTTCATATTTCAGAAACAAATTGCTTAGGATTAAAAACAGGATTAAAGACCAGGAACAAAATTAATCAGCCAAAAGTGGGGGAAAGGGAGAGAATAAGTCTCCAAAAGTAGGTCTATAATTATTATTTTCTGCTACTACTGATGATCAATTCAGCTCACACATACATTGTCTATCGTTCCGTTTAAAATAAAAATTTTTTATAAAAAGTGACACAAAGAAATAGTTTATCTTTAAATGCAGTAATATTTGAGGCTAATCTGTCCCCATTTGTTTGGTTACGGTATTTGATTTTCTACCTTATGGTGTTCCTTCATCTCAAACTAACAAATTCACTTCGTTGAAAGCTCACAATCAACACACATTTATTAAAGTGTTTATGGGAAACACCAAATTGTGTAACTTCCAAACACCTTTATATCCAGAACCAGAATCTAAACAAGTAAATAATGTGTCTTCAGACACGCCCATTTTTAAAACTAATGTTGGTTACTACAACCCAGTAAAATATTAAAAATGATTGAATCACTTCGCCTGGCGTTTCCTAGAAATAGTTACTTATCAGCTTTTCAAGAGTGTTTCAGTATTAACGCCTTATGGGCCAACAATAACAAAATAAGATCTGTTTGTTAATTTTGAATAATACCGGGTGTCACCGAAAGTAGGCTCACCCCCTTTATTTTCCTTATTTATTAAAACAATAAAATAAATCTTTGGTAAGTTATTATGCATATAAAACCACATTATATGACGACCGCTTTAAATTCTTTTCACTTTCGGTTTCGCTGGAAGTAACCTACCCCAACTTTCTTATTTTCAAATGGAACACCCCGCATAGTTTTACATTTTTGAAATTTGAAATTTAATTAAATTTTGAATACCATAGTGTACTTCAATTGTTTTTTTGACAGTTTGAAAATTTTTAATTGTTACCTTAAAAATAATTTTTGAAAATTAATATAGTCATATTTGTGCATGTACGGCACTTCAAAACTTGTAAAAATGTTTTTTTCTAAGTTAAAATTTTCAACAGATAATTTTGTAGCCTTTACAACGATGCCCATAGCTTAATATTTTATTAGGGTTTTAACAAACAACGGTAATTTATTTAGTGTTGATTTAAATAATTACAATAAATCTGGTCATCCTACATTAAAAAAGAAAGGAACATCGCCAGGTAAACTGTCTTCAATTGTCAAACAAGCTTTGTCCGAGTCTAATTATATTTAGAAACCGAAATTTTCCACTTGAATAGAAATTTTTTTATAATCCCGTTTGTTACTATATATTACATATTCGATTATCAAAAATTCATACCAGGTATCACAAACTAGTGGACTGGGACACAAAGAAAATTATAGCTTATCCTGAGCTCTAATAGTCTATACAATGTTTAAATAATCGTATGGCTAGTTTTTAAGCAATAGTTTAAAAAAAAATCCAAACTTTGACATTTTCTTTACTTCGCAGCCCTAGTAGTTACAAAAGTGTAAGTAAGGTGATCTGGAGTAAGTGTAAATTCGGGGTAAGTGTAAACCATGCAGAAAATAATTAGTACGTAGCTAATATAGCTTCGCCATCTAGTACCTGAAAAATATTACCGACTGCTGAGGTTACTCATCTTGCCACACTATGTGTCATGTGAGATTAAATAAAATAAGTTGGTATAGTAAATAAACATGTTCTATTGACAATTCATTAAAATGTGTTTTATTGTGTTTCTTTATTTAAAAAAACTTTTACACCCTTAATAATCAAGTTTGTATTTCAGGAGTGGTACAAGATAAACCTATTCTGGCTGAAATTTTTGAAAAAAAGAACGATCACCTTCGTTTACACTTTCCCATATTTATTTCAGAGCACTTTATATAGTTAAAAGTTGGTTGGGTTACACTTGCCCCAAATGATGGGGTAAGAGTAAGAGTAATTTCCCTGCAAAAAAAAATTATTAGCATCGCCGAAATCTCAACTTATACCACTTGTAGAGATTATTTTGATCAACTGATTACACTTACATTTTAATAACATCTGAACAATGTACTGGTCTCTGGCTAATCTTGAACTTGAACTATTGATTGTTTGACTTAAACACCCTGGTTCACCTTACAGGAAAGTAAAAATAGATGTCTGACGTTATATCGCGTACCCTTTGTTTTAGCGGCCGTTACATAAGTGATGATTGTTGAATCATTACTTGTAAAAGACAAACAATGCTTGTTTACCTGATCTATTTTGATGCAGTTCGTATTCATACACAGAGGGCCCCCTGGCAGTTTAATACCAGCTTTGCCGATTCACCCCAATTTTGCATGGATTGTAGCTTTGCTACTTTAATACCTCACTGTCACGATATATAATAAGAAGGGACAAGCGCGAACGGCCAAATAGTGTCCCGCGACCTGTCACGCTCGAGTTAGAAAGAGAGTACATTCGGTCAGTCGGCCAGCTTCGAATACTATGCGATATAGCGTGGATTAACACATTTCAGTTAAATGTTACTCGTTTGGAATAGTTTTAATACGTTTTGTTAATGTGGTCGTTATTAATTTTTATGTAGGTTTTCCATAAATGTTTATTAGATCACAAATTAAATGTAATACACAAACTATTATAAATGCATAAATTAAAATTAAATGTTCAGCCCTTTGCCTAGCATAATAACATAAATTTGAATTCTTTTTCTGCTTAAAATTCATTTGGTGTTTTAATTAACAAAACAAAAATAAAAACGCAAATTTAGGTGTACATTTCGTGGAATATTTGCAAAAAAAGCGAAATTACTTACACAAAGCTACAAGTTAAAAAGCTCTAAGTATCTTATGTATTTAAATTCAATCACTCAACCTGAAGCTTAGCTTCATTTCTTTTCCCTGTTGTTTCCGTCACTTTATGTTTTTCTTCTTCTTAGTAACATTGTTTTATTCTCATTGTTATGTAGAAAAACGGAGTTTTGAAATTATTTCACGGCGATGCTCCAAGCAAGGAAATGAAAAATATGTAATTTTTGTTTCAAATATTTCTATTGTTTCATCAAAATCATCGACTTTATTAATATGTTTTTTTACTACAATTATAATACTTCCTTAAATACAGGCGTATTTAAATAGAAGAAGTTTTTGTGAATGTTTTTTGTGTTTCTGATATAAATTAACTTTACATAATTTATGTTCAGTTGATTTAAAAAGTATTTTCAAATCAAACTTGTCAAATAATAAATAATGCAATATAAAATTGCTCATTTAGAGAAATGGCTTTTATCTACAACAATTTCAAAATGTTTCTCTTCAAGGCAGTCACGTTTTTCAATTAAATCGTCCAATTTAACTCTAATATTATTCAGGTGGTTACACTCTGTTCTGATCATTATCAGCGATAAATATGTTTTGAAAAATATCAAATAGCAAAGGTTCCGTGCTTGTTTCAAGAACAGAGTAATTGTCAAAAGCTGGAAGAAGATTGCTAAAGTTTATAAACTGACAACATCCTATATCTGGAAAAGTATTGTAAAAGTAGGGAGATCAATTGCAATTTCTGCTTAGGTAGTCGTTCAAAAAATTTACGAATTAAGTATTTAAGGTGTAACACTGAACAAAAATTTAAAATTTACATTATCAATTTGAAATTTTCTTTAACAAAATTTATAAAAAAAACGGGCAATGAGGACGAGTTATTAGCGATTTTAAGTAACCAAACCTTAGCTAGACCACCGACTCTTACAGCTAGGTACCACACATTTCCGACTCATTATGTAAAATCAACGCGAAAATTGCAGAAAAAAACAAACTGAAGTATGCTAATTCGTATACTACAATATGGAACTGCTGCGGTAAGAGAGAGATACGCCGGCCTCCATATGCCTTACGCACTCTGTCCAGAGCGTCCGCACTTGCGGCAAATCTACATGTAGTAAAGGACTGGTGCAGCAATACCTGTCCTATTATATATCGTGCTCACTGTACATTATACAGATGTTCTAGGGACATCTATCACCGTTGAAACAATGCTTAGCTAACAATGTTTTTTGTAGTTAGCATCTGAAACCCTAATTTATTTATACATATACAATAAACAATGCAAGAACAAGAAGATGTGATACTATTATTACTATTATAAATATATTATGTTGCAGTAAATGTTGGTACTTAAAAATAAAGTATATTAATTTCTTATTTTACTCCAAAGATTTAAAGAATACAGTAGTGGTAGCTAAAATAATACAAATATGTATTCTTTGTATTTTCTGGAAATCAAATGAATTATGCCTCTGCAAATTTTCAGTTCTTAACTATATTCAAAAATAGATAGATTAGCCAAGAAATTATTATATCAAACTTTTGTACTTGTTTACTTACCCGACGATTGCCTTTGTAAATGTTTTAGCAAGAGGTCTTCGCTAAGTAGAAATTCAAACCACAAAATTGTATCTGGAGAGATAGGAACAGTACCTGGACGTAATAAATCTACATCCATGTTGTATTATACCATTTCAATATTGTTAAGCTATTTTTCACAAAATACATTGAATAAAGTAAAAAAATCTAACGTTTTACATTTAGGTTATATTTTCATTTACATCATTTTCAGTGTTGCCAACAGCATAAGCTTAAATTACCCACAGTATGAAAACAAATTACCCGCTTTTACCCGCATGTTCCTAATACCTGGGGCGGATCTAGAAAAGGTACAACGGGAGGGGGGATTAGTTCTAATAAATATTAGGGCGCCAAATTCAAAAATAACACTATTTTTAATTAAATTTAAAGAAAGTAGGAAACACAAAATAAATATGAAAATACAAAACAAAATTAATTTATAAGGCTCTCTTCCGAGCAAGGAACTACAAACATAAAAATAGAAAACATGAAATTGCATATAAAAATCGATCCATTATGGGCAATATGTACAATAATAATAATAAATACAAAGCAACAGTTCAGCTTCAAAAATTCTAACCTCTAACGTCAGAAATAATGGGTAAAGGGTTACCGATAATACAGAACGCTATTAGACTGTCTGCTCTGTTAGGCAATTTTACACGTACACAGCAACTTTGTCCTTCGACTTTCGACGGTAGTCGTAGTCTGCTACTGTAAAACGACTATTGCCGAAACCACAAAGCGTCACAAAAAAAAAAGATTAACGTGTTTTAAGTAGAGGATTTTAATTTTTAATTAATAACTAATAAGAATTCCAAAATGTCAAAATCCCCGCATTTTACCCGCAAAAAATGATTACCCGCAAAATTCCCCACATGCATCAAAAATACCCACATTTCGGGTAATTACCCGCACATTGGCAACACTGATTCATTTTTATCTTAGTAGTGACTATTCGGCCGTCGTCGGGCGATTGTATAATTTACTTTATAAAACCGTTCAAAGGAGTTTTCACTTTAAATTCAATCCATCGCTGCAGTGTTTCTCCGGCAGGTTCTCCATATGGCAGAGGTGAAGAAATGCGTGTCCAACGTAGATAAAAATATACATAGGTACGTTCAAAGTATAATGCTTAGGAAAGTAGTCTCACTTCGCGGCGGTACTTTTGATGTTGGAGGCGACAAGTTTTAAGTGCGCTGGTGCCTAGAGTCGGTTATTATAGGTCTTTTTCGCGTGCGTTCAAGTTTGAATGCCGGCGCTAGGTTTAAAATGGCCGTTGGATATCAGCTGGTTCTCTCCACAGAACATAAACTTCTCGGAGGCACTTTAACTTGGCAGGTACAAAGTTCCGTTTGTATTAGTATGAAACGAGTAACGACGTACTGTATTATTATCACAGGGTACTTATTGCAGGTAAACGAGGGTCGCGTCCAGCAGGTAGTACGTCTGCGGAGTTGAACCTTGCGGAGATAATGAGCTGCACTGCGTTGATAAGTAAGAGAGAAAAAGAAGCAACTAGTAGCAAGTCGGTGGTTCAAAACATGTTAATGCTTTACTATTTTCACCTAGAATATTATAATATATTATATTCTAATATTTTCATTCGCGTTATTTTTGTAAAATAGATCAACTAAACTGAGTATTTAATGTTCTAAAACGTGTAATTTATATTAATTGTCTATGAACCAACCAAAACGCATAACTTACTAGTTAGTAAACAGGGTGATTAAAATATAATTAGCACAGGCGGATATAAGGTGTTATCGTTTGTTGGCGACGGAGTAGTTACAATTGTGATGCCGGAAGAGTTAGGTGTTCTGCATTTGCAGTCTAAGAAATTAGCCCTTAATTTAATGAACTATTTTCAACGAGAGAAGGAAGCCGGCGGCCCTTTGATTTCAATTAGCAAAGTGCAAGAAAGAGTTGCGGAAGCATTAAATATCAGTTTAAGATCAGTTGGGAGGCTCTCACGTGATGTTAAAGTTAACGTGCTTTGCGGGGCAAAAAACGTCGTCGCGCAAAACTAAAATCTGTTAATGTGATTGATAACTTCTACAGTACCAACACCCAATTTACAATAAAAACTTTGCTACAAGTTGTAAACGATCGAAATATTATAAATATAAGTTTAAAAACGTTTTCTAAACTTGTAAAGAACATTGGTTTTACATATAAAAAAACTGCAACCGGCAGTTTTTTGAAGTCATTTGTACGTAATTTGAATATAAAACTCTACAAACCCGTTTTTCTGGATGAAACTTGGATTTTTCAAAAAGGCAGTGCTCGTAAGTCTTCACAGGATAACTCGACGAAAAGTATAAAAAACGTGATGGTTTTGGTGATGATCAAGTGTTAAAACTGTGGGAGGAATCTTTAAATCAGTGTGGTGAAATACAGAAGCGAAAGTGAGTGGAACATACAGAAAAACTAATTCAATCTTGGTGGCAACGTGAGATTATAGTTGATGATATTGATCCTATAATAATAAACGTAGATAAAGATTTGTCAGATAGCTCAAACCAAGAAAGCGAAGATTGCTATAATTAAATGTATTTACTTTTAATTAATTTATTATTATTATTATTATTGTAAACCGTTTTAATTTAATACAGGAAAATTCAAAATACAAAAATTGATTCGATTATAATTGTTGACCATTGCGAAAATAAGATTTCACAATAAAGATTTTTTGTTCTTGCGTAAACATTTTATAACAAGAAACATGCAGAAAGTAAATAATTCAAAATAAAAACCTTTTAATTTAAATTGACTTTGACTTATGTCAAATAAATTACTTAGATATGGCTAAATAAAAGACATGCGTTATGTCGGATGCCCGTTGAGATTTTTATATCTTCGGTGTAGTCATTGTCCACTTTAATTCTTGTGATGCTACCTGTATTTATGTCTTTTATGACTTCTACTATTTCTGTAGGCACTCCTTTTTCAGCCAATATTTTTAATGCATCGGATAGTCTCATTTCCTTTGTATTCAAGTTATGCGCCAAAATTGAATTATTTCAAATTATGAGAGCGTTTTATATTTTAGTTATGTCAAAAGATAGAAACAGATGTTTGGATTTGGATTTCGGGTTGGAGGGTACCCATGTGGGTACACGCACTTAGGCCGCTGAAACGGGCCCATTGTGCTGCCTCCACAGCAGCTCCTCAGCCCGGGAGTCACCCAAGCCACCCAATTCTTTGGATGAACTTGAGGACATCCGCGGTTGGGGTGTTGCTGATACTGGCCATGTCGGGCCAGAAGTCCCCCAGCATGGATCCTCTGATTGTTGCGAGAGCAGGGCAGTGGCAGAGAACATGTTCTGCCGTCTCGTCCTCAAGGTTGCATCCGCGGCAGTTGGGGCTAGTGGATAGCCCCATCCTGTGCATGTGTTTCTTTAGGGTGCAGTGCCCCGTTAGGATTCCTACGACCAGTCGGAGATTCTTCCTGGACAACTGCACGCAGTACTTGGCTATCTTCAGTGAGGGTGCTGCAAGAGCAGCCTTCGCTTGGCGACAGCTTTGAATATTTTCCCACCTTCTTGTGAAGCTGTTAAGGGTTTCTTGATGTAGCATAGTGCTGAGTATCGTCGGGGAGATGGGGGTTATAGGTTCTGGCCCCCAAGGGAGTTGTTCCGAGGCCAGTCTTGCGACCTCATCAGCTTCCTCGTTGCCTCGATTGCCATCATGTCCCTTTACCCAAACGAGTGAAACGACATTGTCTCTAGAGATATCTTCAAGAGCTTCGTAGCACTCCAGTACTACTCCTGAGGTAATCTTACAATTACTAAGGGCCAATAAGGCAGCTCTGCTATCACTAAAAATACCAATACTTTGGTTCCTTATTTGTCGTTCAAGGACTGCGTTTGCACCGTGCATTATTCCCACTACTTCCGCTTGGAAGACGGTGGTGTGTTTGCCTAGTGGTATACTTTGGCGAAGGTTTAGGTCATCGGAGAAAACCCCGGCGCCCGTACCGTGCCTTGTTTTGGATCCATCAGTGAAGATGGATATATCCGGATGGTGGGTTGCCCCAGCGCCCGCGTGTACACTAAAGTGTCGATTGAAGGTAAACTTGGGAGGGGGGCAGTCTACCACCGCGTCAAGAAGAGGAGTCTTTACGACTGCCTCGTCGAGGATGCGAGTGTGCTTGCCTCCCACACCACTTGTATACCATAACCCCCTACGGCGTAGCCTCAAAGCAGTCTTAATGGCGAATTCCGCCACAAGAAGATCGAGTGGAGGTATGCACAGGACCGCTTCTAATGCCGCCGTGGGGGTTGAGCGCATAGCCCCTGTAATGCTGAGACAGGCAAGACGTTGCACGTGTCCCAGTTTAGTTGCTGCTGTAGCTTGTCTGGCTCTGGGCCACCAGATCAGTGCTCCATAGCATAGCATAGGTCTGATAACGGCAGTATACAGCCACATGGTGATTCTGGGGGAAAGTCCCCAGGATTTACCCAGCGCGCGGCGACACTGCCAAAAGACCATGCATGCTTTTTCGGTCTTAGCCTGTAAGTGCTTCCCCCAATTCAGCTGTTTGTCAAAAATAACTCCCAGGTATTTGACGTCGTCTGATAGATTGAGAGAAGTACCAAATAGGATGGGTGTACGTAAAGGTCCAACCTTCCTCTTTTTGGTGAATAGTACCATCTCTGTTTTCGAGGGGTTGACAGAGAGGGATTGTTCATTACACCAGTTTTCTGTTATTCGAAGAGCCGTCTGCATTAAGGAGCAGAGCATGTTCTCAAATTTCCCTGTGATGAGGATGGTAATATCATCCGCATAACCAATAGTATAAAAGCCAGCGTCGTTGAGGGAGTGCAGAAGGCTGTCTACCACTGTGTTCCATAACAGTGGGGACAGAACGCCACCTTGCGGGCAGCCCTTCGTTACAACACCTCTTATGGAGCTGTCGCCTATATTAATCTGTACTGCTCTCATCGTGAGGACGTGTTTTATCCACTCACAGAGAGTGGGCGCGACCCCGTGCCTGCGAAGGGCAGTATTAATGCTGTCGAAGGAGGCCTTATCAAAGGCTCCTTCAATGTCGATGAAAATTCCTAGGGTGGACATTTGATTGTCTAGCGATCTCTCTACCCGATTTGCCACAGCGTGTAGTGCGGATTCGGTGGATCTCCCTGGGATGTAAGCATGTTGATTTTGGTGCAGTGGGTGTGTGAATAGCACCTGCTCACGTATTTCTCTGTCGCATAGTCTCTCAAGCGTCTTTAGTAAGAAGGATGTGAGACTGATGGGGCGAAATGATTTTGCCAGGGAGTAGTCACTACGACCCGGTTTAGGTATAAATATGACCCTCACCTCTCTCCAGCTCTCCGGTATGCATCGGAAGGCGATACATGCCCGGTAGATACGCACCAGGTGAGCGAGTATATAATCCAGACCCCATTGTAGAAGGGCTGGAAAAATACCGTCCAACCCGGGCGACTTGAAGGGAAGGAAGGAGTTTATAGCCCAGGTCACCTTGTTACTCTGTACGACCCGGTCCGCCACTTCCCAGTCCTCCTCTGTGGGAGGTGGTGTGTCGAGCCGAGGCCATACATGGGGGGTAACAATACAGCCTGGGAAGTGAGTGTTTATTAGCACGTCGGCTGTCTCTTCGGGTTTGGTTGTGAAGGTACCATCCCCTCGTTTAAGACAGCCCGGCTGTTGATTTGGATCCTTTGAAAGGATCTTCTTTAAGCGGGCCGCGGAGGCAGTGGTTTCTACGGAGTTGCAGAATGCTCTCCAAGAATCCCTTTGCCTGCGACGAGTTTCCTTTTTATATAGTCGTTGTTGGTCCTTATAGGCCTCCCAATCTCTAGTGTTCCTAGATCGTTTCGCTTTGTTGAAAAGTTTACCTAGTACTGATTTCATCTTGTCGAGATTCTTGCACCACCAAGAGATGGTGCATCTCGCACTGGACGTCCTCAGCGGGCATGATGTTTCGAAGGATTGTATGAGCGAGTTCTGCAAGAGACCTGCACTGGTCTGCAGATCACCGACCTCTGCAATCCTTGCTGGGAATGTAGAACCTGCCAGGTGGGCTTCTAGATGTACCTTGTAAGATATACTGTCTGTCTGCCTGGGGTTTCTGTATTGTTTTGGTGTAATCGTGACACCAGATAATCTGTAACAGAGCCATCTGTGGTCTGACATTGACACACTAGGCGATACATGCCATCCCACAGTGTTATTGGAAATACCTAATGAAGCCAGAGTGATGTCAATCACAGTTTGACTGCGGGTTGTGACAAAAGTTGGTTCACAGCCACGGTTGAGTATTTCTAAGTTTGTACTTATTAAGTATTCAAGTAAAGCCTTACCTCTGGCGTTGATGTTCCTGCTGCCCCATGCCACATGGTGAGCGTTTGCATCACAGCCTATGATAAGGTTTTTGTTGTTCCTCTCACAGTAATCCACCAACTCGATCAGCTCCGCACTAGGTGGAGGGTCGTTTGAGTCACTGGCAAAGTACACTGATGCGAAAATTACATCTTCTTTCCTTTTGTCTAGGTCACAACTCATCTGTATCGCCGTAATATCACGCGTACAGAGGTGTGGCAAAGCAAAAGCCTGCAAATGTTTAGGAGTGTAAATACATGTCCTTGGTTTTACGTGTGCGTAGTCTGTAAGGATAGCGCCATAAGAGTTATTTAATCCACAGATCTTAGATTTTACAATCCAAGGCTCTTGAATTAAGACAATAGTGTCCTGCTGGCCGTCGAGATGTCTGCGTAAGGTAACAGCAGCCTCCCGACAGTGTTGCAAGTTAATTTGTATAATATTTAGTCCGGTGTGTGTGGACATGGGGAAGAAATTAATCTGTCCCGGAGTCACTGGACCCGGACTGTAGTACCTTCAACAGCTCCTGTTCCTCGGTACTGACTAGGGCAACCTCCATGGGGACTGGAGATTGCGGAGCTTCCACTATGGACTGGTCCATCTCTTGCAGTTCCTGCTGCTGCCGCTGCTCTACTTGCAGCAGCTGCTGCTGTTCCTGCTGCTGTTCTTGCTGCTGCTGCTCTTGCTGCTGCTGCTGTTCAGAGTCTGGAGATACGTCTCCAGCCTTCTGGATCTTTAAGTTAAGAGTGGTAAACTGATAATGCAGCTTACCACCCTTACTCTTGACGGCGGTTTCAGCCTCCTTGTTTATGCCGAAAACGAGGAGCCTACCTAGAAGGTCTTCCTTTTCGGCACTATGGAAGGTGCACCAGCCCCCCACGCCAGCCCAGGGGTTCTGTACCGCCAGACGTCGTAAGACGATCTCTGCATTCTCTGGTTTCCCAGGAACCCAGAGAGACGCCTTTACTAGTCTGGGCAGCTGATCCGCCTGGACGACGTTGAGACGTGCGCCCTCCCACAACACAGGGAGGTTGGCGACCGCCGTTTGAAGCCACCTTAAGGACTGGTCGTCCTCACAGGTGATTCTAAGAATCTCCCCAGAGTACTTCCAGCCCTTAAAAGTGGGTACAGGTTGGCCTTCAGCAAGGGAGAACATGTAATTGTCCAAAACCACAAGCATTTGGGCCTTAATTTGATCCGCCTGGACCAGCGTAATTTTACCAAGAGGTTTCTGCAGGTCTAAAATGGCTACGCGGAGGTGCCTGGTGAAACAGATGTTAAAATCATTTATTTATTTTTAAGTAATAACACGCGTTTTTTTTATGGAAACCACAGTTGGCTGTAACTTCATTAAAAACGCATTTTTTGCGGTTTAGAAAATATACTTTTATACTTATTTCTAATAGCAATCGATTTACAGATACTTTTCTTAATTTTTATTTTTTACTAATAAGTAGGCTATAAATTTATAACATTTTTTAGAATCTGTAAAACCAACTGAAGTCAGTAAATACATTTTAAACATCTCTAAGATTTATTGAAAGTGGAGGAGAACAGTTTGAGCACTGTTAAGAGTTAATACCAATGTGTTTGTTATAAAACTGCTGGTTTACTTATTACATATTTTGTATCTGTGATTTAGCTTTTTTTACTTAGTATTGTTTACTTAAAGCTAGGTATATTTCTTCAAATAGTTTATAATATATTTACTGACTTCAATTGTTTCTACCGATTCTGAGAAATTTTTTAAATACATATAGCCTAAATTTTTATGTTTCACTAATAAGTAGGACATCAATATTCATACAACATTTTTCAGAATCGGTAAAAACAACTGAACCTGTCAATAAACATACTATATACAAATCTTTTTTTTTTTTTTTTTAATATATATTACCAGATCGGCATCTCATTGCCATACATGGTTTTGTTACAATATCGTTAACATAACATAACATAATCTTGGCATAACCTTCATTTGTCACTAAAATAGTTTATGGTATTAATGATTGTTATCTCACTGTTCACTGTTCACTACCCACATAAATCCTGTGGCAGTTGTCTCTTTAATCTAAGATGGATATTTCTTTGACCTAAGTTATAAAATACGGCTCCTGGGCACTGGTTTAAGGTATTAATGAATTTAGTTGTGATGTTCTTAATGTATTCATTAATTTTAGGAATCCCGACTTCTTCGTGTATCTGGTTGTTTCTTACAAACCACGGAGCGTTTAGTATTATTCGTAGTACTTTATTTTGAAATGTCTGAGCTTTTTTGATGTTTGTTTTATTGGTGTTGCTCCATATTGGGCAGCAGTATGTAAGTATTGGTCTTAAGATAGACTTGTAAAGTAAGAGTGCACATTCCACTTTTAGGGGAGATTTTCTATTTAATATGGGATATAATAAGGCCAAACGAGCGTGGCATTCGCTTAATTTCTTATTTAAGTGTATGCTCCATTTAAGTTGAGTATCTAAGTACATTCCTAAGTATTTAATCGCTGAGTCCCTTGGGTTCCATTCAATGGTTGTGTTATTAATTTTTAATGGCATTGGATTATTTATCCTACGAAGAGTGAATATTTTACATTCGGATTTTACTGGATTAATTTTAACTCGCCATTTTCCGTACCACTGTGTCAAATTATCCACTGCTGCTTGCAGTTCTGAAATTGCGGTGTGTAAATCTGTATGCTGTGTGATAACTGCAGTATCGTCTGCAAACATCAGTACTATTGAATTTTGTGTTTCTGGAATATCATAGGTATATAAGTTGAATAAGGTTGGTCCTAAAATGCTCCCCTGGGGAACACCTGCTTTAATAGTTTTATTTTTGGAGTATGTGGAATTTATTCTTACTGTAAAGGTTCTGTTTTGAAGAAACGAGGATATGGTCTTTATAAGATAGAGTGGAATGTTGACTTGAAACAGTTTGTAAATGATCCCATTTGTCCATATTTTATCGAACGCCTGCTGCAAATCGAGGAGTACGATAGTTGTATACTGTTTGAGGTGGAAGCCTTTTTCTATGATTTCAGTTAGTTGTAGTAGTTGGTGTCCTGTACCGTGCTTTTCCTTAAATCCGAATTGGAACGCTGGAAGTATATTATTTTGTATGTACACTGCTTTTAAGCGGTGGTTAATGATTTTTTCCAAAAGCTTGGATATTGTAGAGAGGAGACTGATTGGTCTGTAGTTTTCTGGGTTACTTTTGTTTTTCCCGGGTTTATGAAAGGGCAGAACGTGGGCATGTTTCCACGTATTTGGGAAATATCCCATTCTTAAACATGCATTGAATATAGTAACTAGCAAGACTATTGCTTTCAGTGGAAGTTTTTTCAAAACGATATTTGGAATTTGGTCGGGTCCTGGAGATTTCCGTGTTTGGAGCTTCTTTATAATCAATTCCAGTTCGTTGGGGGATGTTGGTTCTATTAATCCATGAGTTTGTTTTAAGTTCTTTGCCACATACCTTTCTATCTCTTCAGTTAGGTTTCCATCAGTTGGAATATTTGGGTTAAAGTTACTTTCTAATTGGTTTGCTATCACGTCGCATTTGTCCTGATCAGTCACATGCGTTGTGACGTTCGTTATGAGGGGGGGAATGATAGTGGGTTGTTTTAGTATTTTCTTGGTAGCTTGCCAGAGGGAAGAGTCTTTATGTTCTAGTTGCTGTATGTATTTTTGGTAATTGTTTATCCTGTAGTTATCTAATTCCCATTTAACTTGGCGATTTAGTCTATTTAGTAAAGTTCGTTGTTGTGGATCCCTGGTATTTTGCCATGATCTTCGCGTTTGGTTTTTATATTTTATTAGATTTAAAATTTCCACTGGTGGTGCCATATTTGCTTTAGGTGTTCGTTTGTTTCGTTTGAGGGTTGCTAGTTGAATTGTGTCTTTTACGTTGTTAGTAAATTTTTCTATATTAATGTCTATTTCTTCGGTGTTGGTTATTTTTGGTATTTTTATGTTATCTTCGAGTGTGTTTTGAAATAGTTCCCAGTCAATCATTCCGTTGATAAGTTTTGGTACTGGAGGGGTGATCTGTGGTTGGTTTTCAAATGTAATTATCACCGGGAGGTGGTCCGAGTCCAGCTCCACTAATACATTTTGGTAAATCGGCTTTGAGAAGTTTTTATGTAAGATAATATCTAGGATATCTGATTTGCGATCTGGTTGATATGGGTAGTATGTGTGTTCTTCTGGCGCTAATACTTGTATTGCATGTGAGGAACTGATCGTGTGTAGTTTTACGCCATCCGGGTTATTCGTTCTACAACCCCATATTGTGTTTTTACAATTGATATCTCCTATTAATAATGTGCTTTTATTCCCGTCAAATAAGTTCATTATGTCTTGCTCCGCTAGCCGTCGATTTGGTTGTTTATACCCAGCTATTATTTTGATTTGGACATCGTTGTTTAGGTGAAGTTCAATCATTGTTGTTTCTAAGCTCGTCGTGGTTTTGTTTGGAAGGGCTACGTGCTTAATTTTCCTTCTTATGATGATCGCAACTCCTCCTGAAGCAATTGCTCCAGCTCTATCATGCCTGTGCACAATGTAACCAGGTAAATTGAATTTTTCATTTTCGATGAGGTGGGTTTCGGAAACACACGCTAAGTCAACATTATGTCTAGATAGGAAGTTTAAGAATACAGATCTTTGGGCTTTAATGCCATTTGCATTCCAATTTGCAATTGTTATATTATTTATTGTGTGGGCCTTATTTAAGTCCATGTTGAAGTAAGGTTGGTAATATTGTTGTTAGATGTGGGATAATTTTATCGAGGTGCGGTTTGATTGCTTGTATTATCAGTTTGATTATTGTTGTTATAATATCATCTGATTCTGGCTGATTTGATGTGCTAGGAATGTTGGGTTGTGCTGCTTTAGCATAGGTTGTATTGGGTGTTGATCTATTAAAAATTCTTAGCTGTCTTACCGTATTCGTAATTTTTGTATAGTATGAGCAACCTTTGTAATTTGCCGGGTGTTCTTCTTCGCAGTTTACACATTGAGGTTTTTGTTCTGGTTTTTTAGGGCAGTCCGAGTACCAATGATTACCGGTGCATTTAACGCATCGAGGCTCGAGTTGACAATAATTCTTAGTGTGACCGTATCTTTGACAGCGTCTACACTGGGGAATGTCGGTGGTGTTTTTCCTCGGTTCTACTGTTATAATGCAGTGATCAAATTTGTTTATACTAAATATTGTCATAGCATTTTTGTCTTTTACTAGGTCAACTGCACAAATTGGTATTGGAAAACGTTTTTTATTGTAAAGTCTTGCTACTTTTTTAATTTCGAATCCTGCTGTAATTAGTTCATTTTTAACTTCTTCTTCGGATAATGATATTGGTAAATTACGTATGATAACTGATAATAGGTTAGCTGTTGGATCTCTAAATGTATGATATTTAATATGGTTATCATTATAATATTTTGTGAGTTTTCTGAAATCTTCGCTGGTGGTGAGATTAATGCGTAGAGTTGTACCTCTACACACTGTTGTATATTCGCCTGTTATCGTCGTTTGCAGGTCTTTTATCACTTCCTGATAATTTGTGGCATCTTGCACATAGATTGGTGGTACATATGGTTGTTTACTTTGTGTTTGCGTCGCTGTTATGCTGGCGTTTTCCGTCGTGGCATCTGCTGGTGATACCTCATTTTCCTTTATATTGTCAGGTACATAATATTTATTCGCTGTTATTAAGGTGGCTGGATCGAATAGATATTTTTTATTAGGTTCGCTAATTGGTGGTGTAAGTTCACTGTTATCTCGTTTATTCGTTGGCATTTTTTTATTCCCGGGCCCTCCGAGCGGCCTCGAGGTTAAGAGATGTTTCAATGTATAGTTTTAAAATAGAGGTTTCGGAGTTCAATATAATTTTAATAATACTTGCGTTACAAGAAGGTCACAGGATAAATTCACTATCACAGCGGTTTTGAGCACATCCGCTCGCGGTCAGTGTCAAGCCCGGACTATATACAAATCTAAGAAATATTATCTAGTTTTAAGTAAACAATACAAAGCAACAAAAACTAAACAACAGATAAAAAAAGAAATACCCCAGTTTTATAACAAACACAGTTACGGTTATCATTTAAAAAACATAACTAAAAAAATTAGTGATTTTAACATCATCTGTTTAGGTATTTAAATTCTTTAAAAAAAGATCTGTAAAAAGTGTTGCTACACTTTTTTTCTATCTTTTGAAATAACTGACTCCATCATGTTTTGAACAAATTCAAATTTGGCGCCTAACTTGAAAACAAACGAAGATAGCTAAAGTCCGGTTTCTCGCTATCAAAATATGCTTAAAATTTGACCTAAACATATTTTTCAGTTTATTTCTAACTGCAGTAGTAACCGAGTTAGCCTACAAAACAAACGAATCTAGGCCACCCTATACAGCACATTACTTTCTTATTTTAAATGGAACATTCTGCATTGCGTTTTTTATTCTACAATTACAAACATAAAAGTGTTAAGGTACTTCTTCTTCTTTTGCCCTATCCTCTATACCTTATGGTGTCGAGATTTCCTTTCACTCTGAGTAGGCTCATGATCCTAAAATTAGTGATTTTCGAGTTATTTCTTTTTATTTCATCAATTTTGACATTTGTGAACTAATACTAGCAACTTGATATTCTAGACTTCGGGTATTGTTCTGTGTCTGGACTAGATAGGGGAGCATACCCGTCTATCTAATCGAATTAAATTGTATCTCATCTATTAAGTATTTTTGAATCTCTATACATTGCTTGTCTTTTAAATTTTTCGATGAGCTATCTAAAGAAGCGCTCATAAATCTAAAACTATCTAAGAATCTAATTTTCATGAACACATTTTCCCTTACACCCTCCTCATTACTTATACTGTCAAAAAAATTCACAAAGTCTTCGTCATTAACCTGTACGAAATCGAAACGGGCCAAAGAAGTAGGAATTTCAATAAAACACAATTAATAAAGTCGATGATTTTGATGAAACAATAGGAGAAATATTTGAAACAATAGTATATTAAAGTATAAGTGGATAAGAAGGTCTTTAAAACACGCGCGATTTTTCGAGCACGACGGCGCAGCCGGAGTGCTCGAAATAGAGCAAGTGTTTTAAAGACCAGTTATCCACGAATACTTTACGCTATTTTTTTTATTGGTGCACTTTTAAATCATAAATACTGGTATTATTACTACAAAAAATGGAAATAAGAACTAATAATGTAAAATGGTTGAATTCGTGATGTGACATCAGTATACCTTTCGTTGTCATGGAAATGAGAAAAACAGAAATTAATTTGCAATTTGTCATCAAAGATTAATTGTTGTCACCGCACTGCTTAAAAATGAATTCTAATATCGATTTTTTAAATAGTAAAGCAGAATCGCGATTAATACCACAAAAATCTAATGATGCGTATAAAAAAGAATATAAGTTCATCAAATGGATGGAAGAGCAAAAGGTAACAGATATAAACAAACGAGTTGTGCTTGCTTACTTTCAGAAAATGTCAGAGCAGTACAAGGCGTCGACTATGTGGGCTATCCATTCGAAATTACAATGTTTGTTGAGGATAAACAAAGGAGTCGATATAAAATCATTTGTAAAAGTGCATGCATTCATGAAGGCAATTAGTAAGAATGACGTAGCCAAGAAGGCATATGTATTCAATGAAGATGATTTGCGGAAGTTTTTCATAGATGCACCGGACATTACGTATTTATTTTTGAAGGTGGTAGCCATTTGCGGTATCTTTGGGTCTTGTAGAAGATGTGAATTATGCGATTTGCGCTTACATGATATCAAAGAAGAAGGAAGCGTATTGGTTATTACTATCCGACCGTCTAAGACAGTGAAGGGTCGACGCTTTACTGTAGCCGACAGTGAAGCAATTAGTTGTGTGCGTTTGGTGAAGCAGTATTTATCATTGCGCCCCCAAAATGTAAGTACAGACCGAGTTTTCTTACGATATGATAAGGGGAAAGGAAATGTACCAATCAAGTGGTTGGTATTAATACATTTGGATCATGTCCCTTGCAAATTGCACGTTATCTTAAATTGGATGATCCTGAGAAATACACGGGACATGCTTTTCGACGTACGTCCGCTACCATTATGGCAAATAGTGGCATGACAATAGATCAAATCCAACGACAAGTAGGAAATCGGCAGCTGTGGCGACTGGTTACGTTGAAGAGAGTATTAGCAATAAGAAGAATGTTTCAAACATTATTGGGAGTGCCATTAATGGAAGTTCAACCTCATTGAGTTCTGAGAATGTTAACAGTATTAATTTAAATACCATTTCCTCCGATTTAAAAAATCGAAATATTAATATCTCAAACAATACTAACTGCGTACTTTCCATTTTCATTTATAAAATTAAAATTGTTAAATAATGTTTGAATAAAGGTTTTGCATTTGTTAGTAATATTTTATTTGACGTTACAAGGTACTCCTGTCAGATCAATAATCAAAAAATTGTCATTTAGACTTCACGTTTCTCGAGTTGTTGATGTTGCCATGATAACTTTAAAAAACGCGCGTTTTTGAAAGTTCGATTTAAACACGCTGAGGCGTGCTTTAAATAGGTAAAATGGGGCACCAATAAAAAAAATATTTTTTTTTATTGGTGCCCCATTTTACCTATTTAAAGCACGCCTCAGCGTGTTTAAATCGAACTTTTAAAAACGCGCGTAATTTAAAGTTACCATGGCAACATCAACAACTCGAGAAACGTGAAGTCTCAATGACAATTTTTTGATTATTGATCTGACAGGAGTACCTTGTAACGTCAAATAAAATATTACTAACAAATTTCTGAAGGTAAGCAAGCACAACTCGTTCATTTATATCTGTTACCTTTTGCTCTTCCATCCATTTGATGAACTTGTCATATTCTTTTTTATACGCATCATTAGATTTTTGCGGTATTAACCGCGATTCTGCGGTGACAACAATTAATCTTTGATGACAAATTGCAAATTAATTTCTGTTTTTCTCATTTCCATGACAACGAAAGGTATACTGATGTCACATCACGAATTCAACCATTTTACATTATTAGTTCTTATTTCCATTTTTTGTAGTAATAATACCAGTATTTAACATTTCAAAGTGCACCAATAAAAAAAAATAGCTTGCTCTATTTCGAGCACTCCGGCTGCGCCGTCGTGCTCGAAAAATCGCGCGTGTTTTAAAGACCTTTTTATCCACTTATACTTTAATATACTATTTCCATTCCCTTGCGTGGAGTATCGATAAGAAATAATTTCTAAATGTCTTTTTTTGTATATAACCATAAGAATAAAACAATATTACAAAGAAGAAGAAAAACATACAGTGACGGAAACAGCAGGAAACAGAAATGAAGCTAAGCCTCAGATTGACTGATTGAATTTAAATATAAGATACTTAGAACTTTTTAACTTGTAGCTTTGTGTAAGTAATTTCGCTTTTTTTGCAAATAGTCCACAAAATGTACACCTAAATTGGTGTTTTTATTTTGCTTTGTTTATTAAAATACCAAATGAATTTTAAGCAGAAGAAGAATTCAAGTTTATGTTATACAAATGGCTAAACATTAATTTACTGTTTATATTTAGTTTGTTTCTGTATTACAGTTAATTTGTGATCTACATAAACATTTATGAAAAACCTACATAAACATTAATAATGATTACAAAAAAAACATATTAAAATTATTCAAAACTAGTAACATTTAACCGAAATGTGTTAATCCGTGCTATGTCGCATACTATTCAAAGCTGGCCGACGGCCCGCACATACCCTCTCTATCTAACTCGAGCGTGACACTATTTGGCCGTTCGCGGTTATATATAGGTATATCTATATACAGTCATCTGCAGACGATAACCGAGATCAAGTCACCAAGTTCTATTGCTATAACACCAACTGTTTACTTTCTAATATAACCTCCGACAATGGCATGTAAACATGCCGAAATACGTATTAGGTTAAAATAAATGAATATTGGTAAAGTAATTAAGTATTTTATATACAGATAATCATTAAATATGGACTTTAATGAAGTAAAGCTAGAATTTATAAATAATAAAAATACTATTCAAAGCTGAATGTTTAGGCTGCTTTGCCGAGTGATCAGAGAAAAAAACGATGAGAACGAAAATTCCTTCAAAAGGGCATCCGAGAAGCATGCAGAGAATATTTTACTACTTTTTATCGCATAGAAACATCCGAATGAATTATTCGATTATTAAATGCTTTCAAATAGCAATCATTTGATTATGTATGGGGCGCCAAGTGTAAAGTGAAAATTTGCTGTGCATTTCTATGGGGCGCCAAGTGTAAAGTGAAAATTTGCTGTGCATTTTACGGTATTTAAGGCAATTTGTCCCAATATTTATTATACATACACACATTTACCTAAATGCTTTTTATTTTAATAAATCATTCTAGATTTAAACAAATTCTTAAACATTTGGTTTAAATATTCCAATATTTAATAAAGCATTCGAGATTTAGATAAATCCTAAAACATTTATTTTAAATTTTCAAATATTTAGTAGGTAAACCTTTATGTATTTAGATAAATCTGCACATATTTGTTTTAAATCTTTCAATATTTAATAAATATTCGCAGATTTAAATAAATTTTTACCGATATAAATAAATCCTTACAGATTTAAATAAATTTTTCAACATTTAATTCTAAGCTGTCACATTTAATGTTAACCTGTCATATTTATTTGACCTTGGTGAGCCCAGCCGACTTAGGACACCAAGACCGTTTATATCGGTAGTAAGGCGCAAGGCAGGGTCATGGTGGGAGCGTTCGACGCTTAAACAAAACAGACTGAAAATTTCATTCTCAGGGGAATGTTGAGGAAACTTTCATTGTATGAATAATAAATTATGCAATGTTTATGTTGTTAAATATGTTGTTATTGATGATTGAACTAACATTAATTGTACACATTTTTGAAATACGGAAAACGTGTTCATAATTGTTGAACGTTACCACCAGTGTAAACGGTCTTGGTCTGCTATGCAAGCTGGGTCTACCAAGGTCAAATAAATGACGAGTTAACATTAAATATGACAGCTTAAAATTAAATGTTGAAATATTTATTTAAATCTGTAAGGATTTATTTATATCTGCGAATATTTATTAAATATTGAAAGATTTAAAACAAATATGTGCAGATTTATCTAAATACATAAAGATTCACTAAATATTTGAAAATTTAAAGTAAATGTTTTAAGATTTATTTAAATCTCTAATGCTTTATTAAATGTTGTAATATTTAAACCAAATGTTTAAGGATTTATTTAAATCTACGACGATTTATTAAAATAAAAAGCATTTAGCTAAATGTGTGTATATATAATAAATATTGCGACAAATTGCCCCAAATACTGTAAAATGTACAGCAAATTTTCACTTTACACTTGGCGCCCCATACATTTTACGGTATTTAAGGCAATTTGTACCAATATTTATTATATACCATGTGACAGACTCATGGTACACCCCCCCTTTTCTCCTTTGTTTCTCTAGCTATATTTCTGAAATTTCGAACATTGAATATGCTCACTAGACGGCACTTTCTGACATATTTGGAAAAAAGATTCAACTTCCGGTTTTTCCGGATATGACATCAACTTTCGATTTTCAAATGGGACACCCTGTATATTATTACATTTTTGAAATCTTCGTAATTATCTGAATCCAATGATACCTTATAGTTGATATTTCATTTGTCAGAACACCCATTTTATTTTTCGATCTAGAGAGCCATGAACTCCCTAAAATTACTCCAAATAATCAAAATAATGCTACACTATCGTATTTTCGATTAAAATAGTATTGTGGTTCGAAATACGTGCCAAAAAAGTAAAACAAAACGTTTTTTTACTCGAAACTCGTTTTTACTTTCCTATACTTTCAGTATAGGGAAGTATTGATTTCATGCAAATTTTCAAAATCGAGATTTTGACGGAAATACATGTTTTGGGCTTCCAGGATCCTAAAAAAGTGGTTTTTAAAAAATGTCTGTCTGTGGGTGTGTGTGTGGGTGGGTGTGTGGGTATCTCCGGAACGGCTGGACCGATTTCGATGTGCTTTGGAATGAGGAGGTATATCAAAAATTCATCGACAAAATAAGCTTTTAAAAAGAATCCGAAACCGGAAGCGGAAGTTAGACATGTTTTTTTGGTAGCATTTTTTTCAGAAACGGAATTTTGGAAATTGGAATAGTGAAAATTATAGAAGGCCTTAGAACAAATCAAACGTTTTTTTACCGAACTCTCTAGCTTCAACATGACGGCCGCTACGAATTTTTGAAAATTTCGACTTTAACGCCCATTTACTCAAAAACCAGTTATCTGATTGGAATCAACTACATCTTATTTGGTAGCCCTTTAAGGGTACTATACCATGAAATATCATTAATTTTGAAAATCGAAAAACGATCTCAATGGCACCACTCCAAAATTTTTGAAATTTTCAAAAAAAAATTTCTCAAAAACTGCCCACACGTTTTTGTTTAAACTTTTTAAGCTGATAGAGCTGAGAATCTTCTACAATTTTTTTTTTGTGCATTGCTATAATTTCACTGTGACGCCCTCTGTGATTTTTTGAAAATTGAAAATTGGTACCCTTTTATTTATTTAACGGGGGGCAATAAAATATTTCTGTGAAAGCAAAATAGCTCATCATTGATAGCAAAATCCGAATATCGAATTATTTTTTCGATAATTTAATATTTAGGGGGGCTACTGTTCCCCCTCCCCCCCAAAATTTTCGCTACAAAGTTAAAAAATTGATTTCTTCTTTTGTTTGCTCTAGGAGAATCTTTTTACAAAAAATCAAAAAATCGAATTTTTTGACCCTTAATAATCTTTTTGTCCTTAGAAGAATTTCACATACTTTCTACAGCAGTTGTATTCTTGTACGGAAGTGACTAGAGTTTTGAACGTTCTATGCATTTCTATTGCGCACGCATTCAATAGGCACTTATTTAACGATAACGAGCAGATTCGGAATAGCATGGATGGATATGCGGGTGTGTTCGAGTGCACTCCCGTTTTACTGCATAAGTAGTTGTGGGTCGAGCCTCGGTTGGGGCCAAAAATTTTTTTTTTATTTTATAGTTTTTTTTAAAACACTGCTTTTGCGTTTCTAGACAGGTGTATATCAAAAGTGTTGGAAAATATTAAACAATGTTAATTTATAAGTATAGGAAAGTCCAGGCGAAGTGTTTCGCTCATTTTTTTCAAATGGTACCATAATGGTACTCTGATGTCATTCGAAAGTACCATCGATGGGGTATCCATCCATATTAACTCTTTTTGTAAAATATAATAATATACAGGGTGTCCCATTTGAAAATCGAAAGTTGATGTCATTTCCGGAAAAACCGGAAGTTGATTTTTTTTCCAAATATGTCAGAAAGTGCCGTCTAGTGAGCATATTCAATGTTCCAAAGTTCAAAAATATGGCTAGAGAAACAAAGGAGAAAAGGGGGGTGTACCATGAGTCTGTGTCACATGGTACCTATACACACATTTAGCTAAATGCTTTTTATTTTAATAAATCGTTGTAAATTTAAATAAATCTTAAAACATTTACTTTAAATTTTCAACTATTTAGTAAATCTTTACGTATTTATATAAATCTGCGCATATTTGTTTTAAATCTTTCAATATTTAATAAATATTCGTAGATTTAGATAAATATTTACCGCTATAAATAAATCTTTACAGATTTAAATAAATATTTCAACATTTAATTTTAAGCTGTCATATTTAATGTTAAGCCCGCCGAAGCCTGTCCCAAGCCAGGTTGCAAAAGAGGTGAGGGGGATGAATAATAACCTCGCAAAAAAACCAAGGTCCAGCTGGCCCGGCTGGTAGTACCTTGTTAGGGCCCCTAACAGGGTTACGTATGAAGAGGATCAACGCTAAGCATCTCAACAGTAGATGTGACGGAAGAATCCTTTTCGAAATTCGTGGCGTCTGTACTCATAATGAGCGGCCGCAAACAGCGTCTGTCTCCAGAGGAGCGGCTGCTTCAAAATTCACCAACCCGCCTGGCAAGCGTGGTGGAATAAATGCCAAAACTCCCTTATTCTACATGAACAGTCAAAAATATGTCAGGCTTCTAGTCCCCAGCGGTACAAATCGTCCTGACTCAGACAGCGGTCAGATAAACGATAGTACAGGAGGTGGTAAGAATCCCCAGGTTTCAACAGACTGTTACAAAAAACTAAACATAGCACCGTACAATATCCAATATTTAATGTTAACTTGTCATATTTATTTGACCTTGGTAGACCCAGCCTACATAGAAGACCAAGACCGTTTAACCTGGTGGTAACGTTCAACAATTATGAGCAAGTTTTTCGTATTTCAAGAATTTCTACAATTAATGTACCGTAATTTTTAGTCTGTTTTGTTTAAGCGTTGAACGCTCCTACCATGACCCTGCCTTGCGCATTACTACCGGTGCAAACGGTCTTGGTGTCCTAAGTCGGCTGGGCTCACCAAGGTCAAATAAATATGACAGTTAACAGTAAATGTGGCAGCTTTAAAATTAAATGTTGAAACATTTATTTAACCCTTAACTGGTATACTAGTTTTGTGAAACATAATCGCTATTTTGGGGTCATAAAAGACCCCAAATTTAGATACTCACAGTTTTGAAAATTCTGTGATTTACGAAAATTTTATGAGATGGGCATATCTTCAACTGTAGTTTAATCAGCCAAAATAAAATACCACACAATTTTTAAGTAAATAAACATTTATTCCATGAATGTATATAAATCAACAAATAAATCTCAATTTATGCAGTGTATCCAAAAAATTTAAAAAAAATGTAAAACAACGGTTTGAAAGGGCGTCCAATTTTTTTTTCTGTTCATCTACTAATCACTTGATCCTCTGAAATAAATAATAACAATATTAAATGTAGTAGAAAAAAACTAACAACAACATTTTTACTTACATTTGGTCGGTATTACAAGAGATGCAAATTACATTTTCTACTCCAAGCTCTTTACACACCGTTTTGGAACATCTGCTACAGGTTGTTGGATACTTTCGATCTTTGCAACGTGGGCAAAAAGCACATCTTTGTCGTTTTGGAGGGGGAGGGGCAACATTTTCTTGATCTGTCTCCGGGACTTTCAAAATCTTCCTAATTAATGTCTTGAGGTCATTTGAAATTTTCAAATTCAATCATCATGCATATGTTCATTTATTAACTCTTTTCCTAGGGAAATATTGTACTCTCGTCGTGTTTTCCTATTTTCCAAATTTGCTGCTGTGTAAATAACGAAAGAATTTACTCGGGAAATATTTAGCATGGCGTAAAACACTGTAAGAGGCCATCTGCGACTTCTCCTGTTGCAAGAATAACTTGCACATTTCTGGTCCAAACTGTCGACACCTGTTTTGGTAGAATTATAAAATTCAATAATCTCAGGTTTGTTAGACTAGTAGAGTGCTCGGGCCAACATAACTCTTCAAATAAAGGAGTTAGTGGGCACTCTGGAGTTAAAAGCAACGAAGCAGCCAGTTTTGTACAGCATGTTTTCCTTATTCTAAAACTAAAATTTGTCCTAAATTGTCCTGGCCAAAAAGGCACAATTCCAAAAATTTGAGTTACATATATGGTCGGAAAGCTTGTCTCAAAAACTTCCTACAAAATTATTTTTGTTAAATTGTCTGTGACATTTCTATATTTTTTTAATTTTTGAAAAAACTCAAATGCATTGAAGCTTATGAGAAAACAAACTTTAAAACGCCGTTTTCTCGGTTTAGATGTCGGCGAAATTTAATGATTTTTAGCTTTGTTTTTACTCTACAAGCTAGTATCTCATTAACCGTTTGCTTTATCAAAAAATTCACCTCTTTCATTTTTATAGCTGCAACACCGGGGATGATAACAGTCTTTGTTTCAGATTTTTAGGGCTAATAATAAACTCAGGAAAGCCAAAAATCCAATGTACTGCATAATTATGGCCCGCGCGCTTCCGTTGCGTTCTCGATGCATATCTGTGACTCAGGTGCCGTCCCCACTACTTTTTCGGTGTTCCTCTTGCCGCACTACAGGTCGAATACCGCTACAATCGACTCATACGTAGTAAAAACAATGTTCGAAAATGAATAATTTGAATTGTATTCTATAATTATAATATCCTTGATAATAATAACAACAAAAAAGTTGAAATTCTTCCCTGTTTGTGCTTTTTAATAGGTACAAAAGGTAATAATAATTTTCGTAAAGTTAACCGAACAGAATCCCGTGGAAAAAATTACAGAATACTAATAGAAAAAATTAATATTAAAAATACTACTAAAAAGTACCTATACAGTATAAAATAATTTCTCATATAATAATTTCGCCGACATCTAAACCGAGAAAACGGCGTTTTAAAGTTTGTTTTCTCATAAGCTTCAATGCATTTGAGTTTTTTCAAAAATTAAAAAAATATAGAAATGTCACAGACAATTTAACAAAAATAATTGTGTAGGAAGTTTTTGAGACAAGCTTTCCGACCATATATGTAACTCAAATTTTTGGAATTGTGCCTTTTTGGCCAGGACAATTTAGGACAAATTTTAGTTTTAGAATAAGGAAAACATGCTCTACAAAACTGGCTACTTCGTTGCTTTTAACTCCAAAGTGCCCACGGAAGTGAAAATAAAATTGCTTAAGCACTCTACTAGACTGGTCATTCACTGTATCCGTGTGGTGCATTGAAGATAGTAAAATTACGGATTTGTTTTTTTTGGCATGTAAGAAACCAGCGTGCGATCTCCAGTAAATCCAAAAACTGAGGAGTTTACTTCTCGATCCTTATTTGGCTGAAATTGTGATGGTACATCTCTTGTTTTTTCTTATTGTGCCCACATAAGTAAGGCCCCGGGAGTTGAGCTCATTTACTAATTCGATAGATGTGAACCAATTGTCCCCGGTTACATTTCTATTTGTGTTCTCTATTGGTGTTATCAGGGATAGAACATCAAGAGTAGGAATACATAATTTTTTTGTTGGATCTTTGTCTTGTCAAATTTTTTCCGGTGTAAACAAACGCATTGAGCAGGTAATGCGTTCTAGCATCGCACAGGCACATAATTTTTATGCCATATTTTGCAGGCTTACTCTTCATGTACATTCTAAATTTGCATTTTCCTCGAAAGGGAACAAGCATCTCATCGACAGTAGCATATTCCGAACATGTATAATTAGCATTACAATTTACTGTAAACATATTAAAAATTTCGGAAATAGCTGCTAAATTATCTCCAGCTGCGATTCTTTCAGCTCTACTATCTGCGTTGTCAAATCTTATAGCAGTTAGAAGAAACATAAAACGTTTTAGCGTCATAGTTGCTCTAAAAATGTCTCTTCCCGTTCCATCAGTAGCCCACAATGAAGTCGCATCCTCTCGGCCAGATTTAAAGACTCCAGCCAGATATAATAATCCAAGGAACGCCTTCAGTTCGCAAATACTCAAGTGATTAATAAAAGAAACATTAGCGCTCTTGTAATTTACACTCAAATCAGTAATTTTTTCATTTGTGTGCTCCAAAACTGGCTGCAAAATATTATCTGTAAATAAAAGGTGCCATGCGTCATAAGGCGTAATAGGTCTAGTTGTTTTTGCTGGTCCTTTCAAACCGGGAAGATGAACAATGATGTTCCTTGCTGTAGTTCGAACAGTGGGTTTTGGTGCATTTTTTGCCCACTTGTATCGATTCTTCCCATAAAAGAAAGAAGCACGATTCGTGGAAGAGTGTGGGATAGAATCTGGTGAATTGGACGAGCCCGAAGAGGAAAAGGCACCTTCATCCTCTGCTTCACTGTCAGCTATTTCTTCGTTATCCGTAACTTCTTCCTCTGAATCCGTGTTGTGATCGCTATGTTCACTTTCCGCGTCTGAAATGTCGTCGTCATCTTCTACAAAGTCTCCCTCTAACACTGGAATATCATCCACATCACTATCTTGCATCAATATCTCCTCTAGTTCTTTATCCGTCAAAAATCGTCGCGACATGTTTATATGAAAATAAAAACTTAATTGGTATCTTGGGGTCAGTCCTGACCCCAATTGTTTAAATAAACGGAGCAAGTAAAGCAACCACCACGCCCTTCTACCACTGGCTAACTCACAGAACGTTAAACCTTTTTGGCTAACTGATAGTGTTCAGTGCAGCTACTGAAGCGCTCACTACAGTGTTGCCAATATTACGTCCTTTATTTCCATGTTTGTACGTCTGGGGTCAGCCATGACCCCGGTATACCAGTTAAGGGTTAAATCTGTACGGATTTATTTATATCGGTAAAAATTTATTTAAATCTGCGAATATTTATTTATTAGACATTGAAAGATTTAAAACAAATATGTGCAGATTTGGCTAAATACATAAAGGTTTACTAAATATTTGAAAATTTAAAATAAATGTTTTAGGATTTATTTAAATCTCTAATGCTTTATTAAATATCGGAATATCTAAACCAAATGTTTAAGAATTTATTTAAATCTAGGATGATTTATTAAATTAAAAAGCATTTAGCTAAATGTGTAATAAATATTGGGACAAATTGCCTTAAATACCATGAAATGCACAGCAAAATTTCACTGTACACCTGGTGTCCCATAATTATGCCCATTACTATTACGAACAATGATTATTTCACTCTTACTACAAGCAGCCAAACCAAATCCTGTGATAGTAGCAGCATTATGAAACAACGGAAAACTCCACTTAAAGAAAAAACATTATTAGTTAATTACCTAAAAAGCAAAGTGAATGTAAAGTAAATGAAAGCATTAATTAGCTGTTTTGAACCTTGACAAAAAAGTATATAAAGTTTTTACATTTAACATAAAGGATAGATTCCACTCCATAAGTTCTAGCGAAACAGTTGTAAAGATTAAAGCTATGTGTCGGTTAGGTCGTGGTAGGAGTAGCTACTCCTACCACGGGTTAGGTAAGTTTCTTTGAAAAACAATTCTATTGTGGTTATGTTGTAATTCATACTGTGTTTTGTATTATATTCATACTGTGTTTCTTATAATATACATTTACCAAATATACTCTGTTTCATTGCCTGGTAAGATTTCTAGTACAAGAACCCAAGTCGACAATTAAGTATATACCGCTAGGGTCGTAACATAATTTGGTGGCAGCTCAGAGGATTATTTTAGGTGTACAGAAATAACCAGCGTGAAATTTCAAGAGTAATTGCCAGGACAGGAAAAAGATCTTAGAATGCCAGATGTCCCAGTAGCTAACGTCAATACCAACAACACGATGACGGGATTAATAAATAAATTAGAAACTTTTTCAGGAAGTACTACAGGTATGAAAGTCGAGACATTTATTTTCTGTGTAGATGAAATCAGCAGGATAGGGAAATGGTCACCAGAAGACACAGCATCGGCGGTAAGAATTTCATTAAAGGGAGAAGCTCAAGAGTTCGTTTTAATGAACAAAGAATTAAAAGACACAAAAACATGGGATATTTTGCGTAAAGCTTTACTCGACAGGTACAAAGCACCAGACGTTGCAGGATGGAATAATGTTCAATTTAGTCAGTGCATACAGAAGACCGGTGAAAGTGTGGCGAATTATGCTGACAGATTGAAAAGGGCCGGAACAAAACTTTTAAAAATTTGCGACAGCGAGGAAGAGCGCAAATTGCGAGAGGAGATACACGGTGAGAGGCTTTTAACTCAATTTTTAGATGGATTACTGTTGGACATACGGCGACCAGTGCTACACAAATCCCCAGAGAATTTTACGAAAGCAGTAGAGGCCGCGAGATTAGCAGAAACGGTGGAACTCCAATTGGCTACAATGTCACTAGGAAGAAGCAGAAGCAACGATCGAGTCTGCCAGGTAAACACCAGCTTTACGCAACCTTTTAGAGATCAAGCTCCAGCAACAAGAAACCCTGGCCGGTTTAGCAACAAGGAAGGGAGACCAAGAGGACGGGAAAAACGCGACATGAGTGAGGTCATGTGCTTCAATTGCGAAGAACTAGGTCATGTTTCTAGGTATTGTCCAGCAAAGAGATCTCCAATTAATTCCAGACCAGTGTTGTGTAAGCGATGTGAGAAACCTGGACATACGATAAGTGCATGCAGGGAAAAACGCAGCAATTTAAACTCCAAGCAGCCCGCAGCCAACGCCCAGGCTGTCGTGGCAACGCCACCTTCACAGTAACTCAACCAGTAGCAGCAATCCCCAGGAGCGAAGGAGGAAGCGCCGTCGGTGTAGGCATCGGCAACCGAAGGTGCGAGCTACTTGTGGATACGGGTGCTGGGGTGAGTGTGCTGAAGAAAAGCGTTTTAGAAGGGCGTAATATAGATGAATTAGGGGCTCGTGCTATAACCGACATTAATGGTCATCCATTACCAGTGGCAGGAAAAGCCAGGGTGAATATACAGGTTGGTAGCAGCAAGTTAGAGCATGAGTTCGTGGTCTGCGAAAACAACTTACCCTTGAAGACGGAAGGCCTTCTCGGAGAAGATTTTTTAAGCAGCCAGCAGGCAACGATTAGTTACAAAAACGGAAAGGTTACTATTGGCTCTGAGGAGTTAATAATGAGGACCCCAGGTAAGGTAATTAATTTAGTGCAAGAGGAGGATGACAACCCTGCTATAGATGTTCCCCAAGCGAGAGTCATACGGACTACGGAGGAACTAGATATTCCACCCAGGACAGAAGTTATGTGCATCGGAGAATGCAGCGGTGAAGCCCAAGAAGGAGATGCACTCCTAGAACCAGTGGAAGTGCAAACTCAAGGGGTAGTGGCTGCTAGAGTTGTCGTAGACGGCAGCAGGTTAAAAATTCCAGTCCGGCTAATGAACGTGACGCAGACAGTACTGAAGGTACCTGCAAAATTAGTAATTGGTGAACTCTGGTGCCCTGTGAAGTAGTCGACAAGACGACAACCATCGTAGGTAACCAAACGAGCATCGCCTATATTGATAACAAACAGTTAGACGTAGAAGATATTATCAACTATAACCACCTAAACAAAACGGACAAAACGTTGCTATTAGAGTCACTAGGTGAGTACGAAAATATTTTTATGTTGGCAGGAACAAAGCTAGGTTGCACAAGTGCAGTACAACACAAGATAATAACTGAAGAAATGCCGCCCATTACAAGAGCACCCTATAGGGTCCCATACGCACAATGTGAGGTAGGTACTCGAAGAACAGATTAAGGAACTCTGCACAAAGGTAATATCAACTGCCACAGCTTCAGTGTGGTATAGGAGGAAAGACAGTAATGTTTGGGTTTACAGTGTCAAAAACGACAAGTTAACTCTAAACTGTCCAGTAGAACCTTTCGAAAAATCTAAACTAAATGTGTCAAGTAAGGTAGTAACAGGAACTGGTATCATAGGGATACCACAGGCTTGTTACGTTCATGGTCCAGATTATACCTTACTGCCCCATTCAGTCACTAGAACAATTTTACAAACCACAAAATTTGAAATAGTCATCCCACCGATTATAACTAGTATCGTCCATTCGGCAAACCAAATACATTTACAAGAGTCTAAATTAGGGAATGAAGTAGAAATTGCTTCAGTTTTGGAATCAGTGGACACTTCCACTATTCAGGCTGGAATATCTGTCCAGGAATGGGAAAAGAACTTAAACTCATTTAGAAACACCCAGCACAAACATTTCATTGCTCATTGGTCATCAGGACCTATCATTTTCATAGCCATTTGTTTTGTTTTAATATACAAAAGAAAATCCATTCAAGCATACTTTAAGTCAAAACCACGACCTGTCACGGTACAAGTAGTACATAAGGTGAGAGAGCCTAATGAAATTTTACCAATGTTAGAATTACCTAAAGAACCCTTATTAGAAGAACATGTAGCCTCTGCACCAAATGTCTACTCGTCAGTACTTTGAAAGAAAAAAATAATAACGCATAGCCATAATCTAACGTATGTATTATTATGTCAACTAGAACTAAGGAATTAAGTATGTTTAAACTGTTTAAGGAAATAAATCACTCAAACGGAATGTGTAAGTTCCTCGGGCCTTGTCGCAACCAAAAGTCCAAAGTCCATATCTACGATGGGATCCACCAAGTGCCAACCAAAAGCCAAACCTGGAAGGAATCACACTGCGGTTTCAGCAAGGGCTATGTAATAGTGAGTTCATATGAGAAAATGGGCTACTCTCAACAGCCAATAAGCAACAACCCAGAACCAAAGATGCAGCAATGTCGCACCAAATCAACCTACTTAGGAAATAGTTCTTGGCCGAAGAAAGATGGACAAGGGTAACCAAAGAACCTTACACATTCCTAGAGTTCAAAACCAGACTTCTCACTGTATGTAATAGTAGATAGTTCCTAAGAACATTTTAAGTTTTAGTTAAAAATATTAGTTCAAGGTACTAAATTTTTAAAAAAGGGGAAGGTTATGTGATAGTATCAGCATTATGAAACAACGGAAAACTCCACTTAAAGAAAAAACATCATTAGTTAATTACCTAAAAAGCAAAGTGAATGTAAAGTAAATGAAAGCATTAATTAGCTGTTTTGAACCTTGACAAAAAAGTATATAAAGTTTTTACATTTAACATAAAGGATAGATTCCACTCCATAAGTTCTAGCGAAACAGTTGTAAAGATTAAAGCTATGTGTCGGTTAGGTCGTGGTAGGAGTAGCTACTCCTACCACGGGTTAGGTAAGTTTCTATGAAAAACAATTCTATTGTGGTTATGTTGTAATTCATACTGTGTTTTGTATTATATTCATACTGTGTTTTGTATTATATTCATACTGTGTTTCTTATAATATACATTTACCAAATATACTCTGTTTCATTGCCTGGTAAGATTTCTAGTACAAGAACCCAAGTCGACAATTAAGTATATACCGCTAGGGTCGTAACAATCCACAGTTCGTAAATTTTTTGCCAATCACATTTGTTTTTAACTGACAAAACAGCAGCATGACGTGTTCATCTCAGAAAACAGCACCTTCGTGTTTTCAGCTAATTAATAACATTTGAAAGTAGGTCGTAATATCCTAGCAAACAAAATCTGCTGGGGTAGTGGACTGAAGTTAGTGTATAATTTCCTCTTATTTGTTTATTAAAGAAATCAAATATTTACAGAAAAATGATGTTAAAAACCTGCTGAAAGCACATTTGACAGCCACAATGAAAAACATCTCACGTAGAAAGAAATACACGTTTTACTGGAAACAGTTGATAAAAGTAGAGGGTATTTTAAAAACCTGCAAATTAGAATATAATTGTGATTTAAAACTCAAATTGAAGTGCATTTCCCATACTATTTCGGGCCCAAGCTGGGTCAGTAATTCCCACCATTACTGTACGAGTCCATTATGATCATTACAGCAAATCAAACTCATAACAAACTCTATTACTGTGCTCTCACTCCTACTCAATAGTTCCTGCAAGTGTAGCAAAGGAGGTAGCTGATAAAAAAAATTACAAACGTCCATTACAAACAGGTATATGTCCATTATAAACATGTACGGTGGTTCGCTTAATAAATGGTTTAGCGGCAGCTTATAATTTCACTAAAAGCAAAAATTTAGGATGGTGTGGTACGCAGCTATCAGGTCAGCTTTATCTGTTTATTATCATGTGATTATGCTATGTTCATCATCTACGTACTACGTGTTTTGCAATCTACCCTCGTTCACTTTTAAGTTGTCATCAATGCTCCTATGCAATTTAGGCCGAAACATTGTTTTTTTTTGACTAAACAAAAACCAAAAACAAAATAACAAATTCATTCGCCAAAATTAGAGAGGAAGGGGGAAAATTACCCACCTAAGTATTGCAGCTCCTACAAATTAAGTTCTGAATCTTATTCTACTATTAATAAATAAATATTTAAGCCCCAAATTCTGCCACCACATTTTCTTTTTAACAAGGTAATAACTCAAAAATTACTGCAGAACTATACTTAGTTTTGAAATTTGCTACTAGATATTCTGCTTAAACCTGGAGCCCAGTGATTATAACCAGAACTCAGAGATTTGGCAACTCTGGGTAACGTTATCGTGATACTTTCTGGCCTTTCTGCACAATAAGTACTGAATTGCAGGCACCAACATTTTACAAACTTTTATTTATAAATTATCGTTACATACACATACGTGCAATAAATGTACACAATTTTTTTAATGTTTACAAGTCTTTTGACACCCAAAAGTTAAAAAAGAAAAATTAAAAAACAGTAGGTACTTATGATTTTGGAGTTGTATTCACTGTTTGTACATCAATTGTTTAAGATTATATTGCACAACAAATAATGTTGATACAAGCATAAGTTTTACAAAAAAACCTGCCTATTTATTCTGTGCAATTATTTCCAATTAAAGATTTTTTTTAAAATTTTTTGGTTACATCATACTAGTCATAATATAGGAACTCCCATGCTCCCGCTAATGTATTGCTTAAAAACCAATCATGTGTCATTTGTCACTAATAAATGACATACAGATCAATGCAGACGACACATGTTACAATTTATAAAAAAGTAATTCACAATGTGCTAAAAAAAACTTGGAAAAACGTAAGGATCTAAGTGTGTTAAAATATCACTGTGACTGTTGATAAGACTTATGAATTTCAAATAAATTTTAGTTGCTGACTGAAGCGTTTTTTATATACTTAGGGTAATATTTAATTAGTCCATTGAAGTATGAGCAGCATGGGAATTCTTAGATATTAAAAACAATAGAATATAGTACCAACAATCTAGTACTGGTTTATCTGAATTTGTTAAAGGTTGGGTTTATTGCAGCTTTCTCAAATGTAATTTCATGTTAAATTCATTATGCAAAAGAAAGCTTTAAAAATTGAATTCCAATTAAAGTAGGGTTTTATATCAAATGGTAACAGTTAATAAATTTTTAAATAAAAACTTTTAACACTTTTTAAATCTATGATTTTGAAATCAATCCATTATTGAATTAGAGAGCAGTTGAAAGTTAAGTGAGTTTGGTTCATAAACCCAGCCTAAATGTAGAAAATTTATAAGCAGAAGCTAATTTGTTTTCAGGAAACATTGCAAATGGCCTTGAATTAGCATTGAATATAATGAGTACGTTTTGTGCATCGACATACACCCCGACCTAAATTTACCCTAAGCACCACGCATGTGAACTAGGACTAAGTTTGTTGTAGTCATTTTCGTTTTAGCATAAGCACCATCTGTTAACCAATTTATGTACGCTGGAACATCTTTGGTTACGTGATACTTTAGTTGCAGTTTCAAAAACGTGCGAGTTTCTTTATCAGCCCAATTGATTATTTTTTGAACTCACATTTTCAGTATAAGTTTAAATTTGAGCTTAATACGATTTAACATAACGAGATCGGTAAAGTAGATAACATGTTACCTAAGTCGGGCGTCTTTGTTTCGAATAATCAGCAAAATGGTGCTTAGGTCGGTCTGAATTTAGGTTAGAATAAGTAAAAAGGGGAGCCGATTTAAAAGTCAATGACTTATTATATTCCGCTTGTTTGTTGTTGTGTTGTTTTTGGTTGTTATATAATGACTGACGACACCCCTAATCACGAACTGCTTGACCGCACGTTATGTCTCGCAATCAAGAAGGTCGTAGTACTGAAAAATAAAAACTAAATTGAAAAATTTCTAAGACAGAAATTGTTTCTGCTGACGAAAAATGTCCATGACAACTATTATAAAATTCTATAATGTTATGCAACAGTTGATTGTCATTGTCATTGAATGAATTATGAAAGTTAATGCAAATTTAAATACACAAAAAATAATATTTCATTTGGACCTCAATTACAATACAGAATGATAATGTAACATATTAATAGATATAACTAAAATACTAGAACACTTGGATAGGTTTACAGCTACTGCCAAAATAAATACATTAAGACTCATAATTAATGACATACAAATAGAACAATAAAAGGGCTATCTTGATGGCTAAACTAAAAAGAAATACTAGACATGAACACAGCCTCTCACTTCAACATAATAAAAGAAAGATGTTATTATAAATTCAATTGCTTTAAAAGAAAAGTTTGTAAATTTAGGTATAACCATAAATAATTACATGGCAACACACTCAGCAGAACTGATTTAAAAAAATATTTTTATCACATCAATTCCAATGTCATCAGACTTTATTTAGAGAAAAAATAAATACTGCAATAACATATATAGATAATCATTAAAAACAACCTTTTGCTTGTATCAATTATCAGGCTCCGGCCTGTCACGAAGTTATCATGTGATTGGAGGGTACATAAACATTTGAAAATACCTACGGGTTATTTTGTCACGTGACTGCATGGTAACCAAATATGCTAAATATGCATGCATTGTTTCAATTTTAATGCAGGCTATGCTTAGTTAATGCATTTGCCATTTGGTTATTCCTCAGTCACGTGACAAAAACCTACTAGATATTGTCAATGTCAAATGTTTGTGTAGGGGAGCGGGGGAATCACGACCAGCGGGTAATGACGACCACACAATTTTTGAGGTTACGCTTTTGAATATTGAATTGATAATATGACTGCCCTCTAGTGGGCAGACGCCTAACATAATTTCAGAAATGTTTGTGTTGGTAACTGTAATACCACTAGAAAAAACAATTTGATTTGTAATTCGGTGTTGGTGCTTGTAATTTTTTTACTAATTCGCATAAGCCGTAGAAAAATAACAACAAGTGTTTTGTTCTTGTACAGTTGTAACAAAGGTATGTAGACAATGTATTTTATGAAATATAGAATGAAACTTTTCAATTTTTTAAATGGAAATTTCTAACCCCAAAAACTATTTTACCCGTGACTGCGGGTAATTGCGGCCAAATGCGTGGGGTAATGGCAACCATGGGTCGCGATTACCCTTATAGCATTAGCATCATAATACAGTTTTTACTCATTATATTTTTTTTAGTCCGCAGGATGCCCCGTAAATACACGCGTAAGACGCTAAAAGCTCAATGGATTTAGAACAGGCTATTGCTGCTGTACAAACGGGCATACAAATCCGTGCTGCAGCTAGAAGGTTTGGCATATCTTATGGGTCTTTACAGATGAGATTGCGAAAAACAGCAAATAATAGCGCAGAGCCAAGAATAGGACGAAGATCAGTATTTTCTGTTGAACAAGAGGAGGAGATTGCTGATCACCTGAAGACGTTAGCAAAAATGTTTTATGGGCTAACTCCTAGAGAACTGCGCCAGGCAGTATTTCAATACGCAGAAAAGAATAAAATTAAACACAACTTCAACAGAACCTCTCAGGTTGCGGGTAGAGATTGGTATTATAGCTTCATAACCAGAAACCCTACCATTAGCAAACGTAAACTGGAAGGCACCAGTCTTAATAGAGTGACTGCTTTTAATAGGCTCGAGGTGGGCCTCTTTTTTGAACGCCTTGAGAGTTTAATGGAAAAATGGAAGTTTGAACCGGGGAAAACTTTTAATGTTGATGAGACAGGAATCTCGAATGTACAACAACCTGAAAATATATTAGCAGAAAGAGGTCAAAAAAGAGTTGGTGCAGTAACGAGTGCGGAAAGAGGGAAAACTGTCACCGTAATTTGCGCTATATCAGCGTCAGGGAGATATGTTCCTCCTATGTTCATTTTCCCCAGACAAAGAATGTCACCACTTTTGCAGAAGGATGGTCGAGTAGATGCCATTTACAGCGTCTCAAAGAATGGCTGGAGTAATGAAACCCTGTTTCTAAGATGGCTCCAACATTTTTGTAGCCAAGTAAAACCAGCGGCCGAAGACCCAATTTTAATGATACTAGACAACCACTGTAGCCATATCTCAATCGATATATATATGATTATTGCAAAAATAATTGCATCATAATGTTGTCAATTCCACCGCATACGTCCCACAGGTTACAACCTCTGGACGTAACATTTTTTGGACCTTTTAAAAAAGCGTACAAAAAGTAATGCGATTTATTTCTTAAAGCTAACAAATTTCAAAAAATTACCCACTATGACTTGGCATTATTATTTAATCGGGCCTATTCCAGTATAGCAACGATTGAAAAGGCTGTTTCGGGATTTAAAGCAACAGGTATCCATCCAATAAAACCTGGAGTGTTTGGTGAAGAAGACTTCCTTACAGTTGATACGTTGCTGGAACAGCAACAAGAAAATCCCAACGAGAATAATATTAATGACATTCATTTGGATTCATCACTACCAGATGTACCTTCGACTTTAACTTCATTTCAAGATATCTCTCCATTACCAACACCGTCAACGTCCAAAAGATCTGCAAAAATGCCTGCGCGAAAGCTGCATTCTGAAATTTTAACTGCAACTCCCATGAAACAAGTATTAGTTGATAAAGAAGAAAGAAAGACAAAAAAACAATCCAAAACAACTTCAAAAGAAGCTAAAAAGAATACATATGCCAAACGGAAAAAAGTAGTACAAAGAGAATCATCCGAATCTGAAGATTATGACGAAAGCCAACTTGTTGATGATGATAGCCTTGATGGCATGGAAGATAATGATAATATAACATGCTTAATCTGTGAAGAATATGGAAAAACTGAAACGTGGTACCGATGCAGAAGCTGTGGTCGTTGGGCTGATCGCGAGTGTAGTGGTGTTAACTCGCCAAAAAACTACTGCTGCGACTTCTGCTTAACGCCAAGACCGGAAGTTCGACGTTTAAAATTGTAATTTTTTGTAACTATGTTTATTTTGGTTTCATGTTTAATAAAAAAAGTTTTTCAGATAAAATTATATTATGATTGTAATTACCCACACCATGGTCGTGATTACCCAAATATGCGGGTAATCACAACCAAAGTCACATATAAGGTTTAAATTTTTTTCTTAAAAGAATTAATTCTATTTATGAAATTTAGAAGCAAATATAGAAAGAAAACATAACTAATTAAATGCATATCATGCAAACTTAAAGTGTAGAATATTTTGAGTTTTACAGACAATTTTGCTTAGATGGTTGTCATTCCCCCATGCTCCCCTACCCTCCAATCACGTGATAATTGTGTCAGTGTGCCCAAGCCTGATTATGTTACTGAAAAAATATCACTTCAATGTTTTTAAAATTTTGGCACAAAATCAATGAATAAAATAATGATATAAGTTATTAATATTACATTAATAATAATGATTATTAATTACCAGTACTGTATTTACTATATTAGAAAGTTCTTAAGTAGAAGGTTCAGTTTCTCGAAAACCTTCACTGTGAATTGTTCGACCAGCTAATTTTAACATAGTTTTACTTTCTTGATTTCCTTCAAGTACACTCATACCCACTCTTTCTCCTCTTTCTTGGGGAGTAGGAGGTGGAGCACCTAAGCCCCAAACTTCCAAATGTCTATACTGAAATTCTTTGGAATAAGACATTTGAGAATATCCAGAGTAAGTTGTGCAAGTTTCGCTCGAGTGGCCTATGCCATATTCCTGATCAAGCCAAAGTCCACAATAACCATGCTGGCCACCCATTGCCTGTTGTTACAAAACCCAATTAGAACCTGTTTTGGAAGTACATAACTTATGATTTGTAACTTATTAAAACCAATAAAAAAAAATATACATGGTGTCTCTAAATACACAACAAATAGCAGGTAACTCCTTACGTTATATTAAGAGAAACAAAGTTTCTATCAACAAATGGTTGCTAAGGGAGGTACAGCCCCCTCAAGGTGCAACTGAAAATTAGTTTTTGATTGATATCTTGCGAACCTCGTAGTATGAATTTTTTCACGATTTAGTACTAGTAAGTGCTACAATTCAACAGCATCAAACCATCTCAAACTTGTTGGAGTAGTCAATTTTATATAATAGTACAGTTCCTGACCCCTATAAATGCGCTGAGAAAACAAATTTCGTGGGCACTAAAGGTAAAAATGTCAGGCTTATCCAGGATCACAACATACACCATCGCATTATTTGTGTGTGTGTGTGTGTGTGTGTGTGTGCGCGCGCGTCTGTGTGCGCGTGGGTCCGTGCGTGCGTGTGTATACTATTAAGGTAAGCTCTTTTATAATAATAATACTTTATTTTTACAGAACCAAACAGGTACACGTATTTACATGGTACTGTATGATCACATAGGAAAAAATAAAATAAATAACAAACCATAACAAGTTTACAAGACACAGCAAAGCTTTTGTGACAACTAGAAAGCGCACATTTATTTTGATCTTTAAAAAGTTTAATCATGGGTGAAGAAATGATCTACAGTACAAATTGAGACAAGTAGGATAAAATGGACAGTTCTGGATCCACCCCCTACTCCTGGCCTTGAGTTCAAGGTCAAGGTCACCCCCACTCCAACCCCCACCCCTGGCCTTGAGTTCAAGGTCAAGGTCGCCCCCACTCCAACCCCCACCCCTGGCCTTGAGTTCAAGGTCAAGGTCAAAAGGCTGAGATTTGCGCCCCGTCTGGACTGGAGCATCCCCCCACTCCTGACCTTGAGTTCATGTTCAAGGTCACGGTCAAAAAAATTTTTTCGCTTGCGGCGAGCTTGTCCTGCGGACAGCAACGGTTGTAATTGACGTCCTATCAACAGGGGTGCTCGCAGCATACCCTCACTAGCCCCTTCTAATCTCAAGACCATTCTCCTCTTTTACCCGACGGCCACGCCGTCCACCAGCTTCGTCGCTCCAAAAGAAAACACCAAATAGATTTCAAATATATTTATTAATTAAATATACATAATGATCACTAGGGTAAGTTATTGTAATTAATTGACCAATATATAAAGAAATATATAATACACATAGATAAACTAAGTAATAAAATAGTTCCGACAATTATTGTAGAAATACAACAATAGTGATTGCCATTAATAGCAACTTTTTGTATGCTAGGCTTTTTATTGTTCGTCACGATAGTTTGCCAATTAGTACTTATCGTGTATCTAGGAAAATTAAATTTAATCTTGAATGTTACGAAACCATTTTCCGTTAAGTTCTTGACAGACGATTTGAAGACTGGAATGTCAGCCCAGGTATCAATATCCATTTTGTTCCAAATCACGCTGTTATTACCATCACGATCGTATGCAATAGATGCCGAAGCGCAATTCGATGGTTGCAGCACATACAGATGACTATCGTAGACAGCTGCTAAGGCTGCTAATAATTTTACAGGTATCATGTTGACCCGCACACAAACAAAGACTGAATGAGTATATTACATAAATGGCACTACACTTTTTAATTACACTTATCCACTTCCCCCACCTCTTTAGCTGCGGCTTTTAACTCGTTTGACCTCTCGAAGACATTAACGCGAAGTTCCAAATTATGTAGTGCAGGATATCTATCCAAGCAGATCATCTGATACGGATTCTTGGTGTACAGAGTGGAGGCATCGTAATGAAAGAATCCCGAGTCATTTCGGAAAAAGTTTGCTAGTGTAGTGTTTAATGGATGAGATATCTTAGGGAATTTAAATACCAGTTCAGGATTTATAGTTGGCTCTTCATCAAAATTATAATAACGACTTTCGGCAGTTTCATCTACGTGATACACTCCGTCGTCAGGAACGTACAGGAATAACATGTTGCTCGTGCGAGAGCTCGAAGAAAACTGAGATTCTTCTAACACATGGTGGCGGATAGTTGGCCTTAAGCATATGAGACTGAACCGCTTCTGCGCAGTCTTGCTCAACGGATACTTTGTTTTTAGAGCTTAAGAAATTGTAGAACCCAGACAGGTTAACCTTGGCCTTGGAATCTGTATAGACAAGATAGCCTTGGTCCTCGAATTGGTTAAGTTTTCCAAGGTTAGGTTAGGTTATTTTTTATTTTTTTAAGTTATACTATCCTTGAGTCTTTGAAGATGGTACTTATACCATTTTCAGCCCACTATCGAACAGTGAATCTCCATCCGACACCAACGATCATGACTCCTTTCCCCACCAATGACCATACTTTGATTTATTCTGGTAATTTTGATATTTTTGCGTCTGTGAACTTATTTTACAATTTGAAGTGTTTTAGAAGACCAACAAAAATTAATGTGGCGCGCAGCAATGGCTGTAATAATCATCAGGCCCGAATATATGTTATATCAATTGTCGACGTGTCGCAACCTCCCAAATAATTCATTTGAAAAGTTATTCGATTTGCAAGAGGGTTCGTTAGTTGGCGAAGTTTACTTGGATGCGGCCCAGCAAAAGCTCTTCCTATTTATCTGTAAGTATTTCTAAGCATCCTTAATGCTCTACTAATTTTAATTTTTTTATGTTTTCTTTCTACACTCCTCAACCACCAGCGTGAATGTATGATATATAAATTTATACATAAATAACTTAATTGAAATATATTGTTTTATTTCAAGTTTCACCTTGAGGTGAATTTTAACTTTATCCAAGCGGAGTTAGCATGGACTACTACTTTGACCTTGAACTGATTTTATAAAATTTCCCTAATTTTTATGTTGCATCCCCACCATTAACCCTACCATTTTGCCTTGGGATCAAGGCTAAGGTTAACCTGTCTGGGTAATAAACATTCCACAATGTCTGGGAAGCCATTTTACGTGGAACTCTCGAGCGAAATGGGTGCTAGTGCTAACAGCGGTTCTTGTGGTGTTTGTGGCGGTGTTGTGTTGGGGTGTAGTGATTTTCCTCGAGGTGTTCGGTCCATGTGGTCGCGACTCTCTTTGAGGAAGTCCCAGCAGTCCAAAGCAAAACTCTGCGCCTGTTCGCAACCGAGCGCTTCCACCAGCTCTGAGGTTAGTAAAGCATTACCTATAGAATCGACCAATAAAATCAAAATTTTGCAAAATGTAATTGTTCAAAATGCAAAGCAGCTAAGACCTGAAAATAACCACCAAGGAGAACAACGATTGACTCAGGACGTAGTGTGTGAAAGCATTTTGAGGAATTACTTGTTAAACAAAATCAAAAGTGTTCCGCGACCTAAATTGAATTTTAATGCTTCAGTGCAAAATGTTGCGAATGAAAATCATGCTGAAATCTCTGACCATTTCGAGCAGATTTCTCCAAATAGTCTTGAAATAAATGAATGTATTTTGCAACCGAAATTTAATTTGGCAGAATGCGTTGACCAGATGCTGAACGGCGTCGGGACGAATAATTCAAATAGTTTATATGAGAACATTTCTGCAGCTAGCACCTCAAATTCTAAAATTAGTAGAGAAAGTAAAAATGTGGATGCACTAAAAAAGAGTATTGCCGAATTCTTACTATTTGAGAACAATCACCAGAAGAATAATTCTGTCATTAGCTGCAATATTGCGAAACCTGCAACAATTATTGAAATTTCTTCTCGTGATTGTTCGCAAGCAGTTAATAACTTTTTGGATGGAAGTTTTGATCAGGGGGATATATCTATAGCTAGCATCCAAAATTTAATTAGCAATGATTCAAAATTAGATTCAAATGTTATTTATGAAAAGCCCCCCTTGTCTCAAAATACCGCTAATTCACAAGTCGACTCGGATATTATCATGACCCCTTTGGACCAAATGTTAAATGGCACCGATTCAAAATTAAATTCAAATAATAACAAAAATTTAAGTTTTAGTTCTGATTCCGAAGTGCATTCAAATGCCACAGAAATGTCTCCTTTGGCTCAAAAGCTCGATTGGAGCACTATTGAAATGTCTCCTTTGTCACAAAATGTAAGTCCTTATTCAACTTTCAATTCCCATGTTATTAAAGCAATGTCGACACAAACCTTTTACCAACAATTTACACAAAACAGCATTTTGTCCCGAAATCGTTCTCGAAATCTGAAAAAAAGTTTGAACATTGATAACTCTTTTGAAGAAACATTTGATTACGGCGATTCTCAGGGTAGTGTTTTAGAACATGGGTTGAGTTTGGCTGCAGACATCAGTTTGGCTGCTGACACTCCACAAATTACCGCCGCAACCCATGAGAAAACATCCATGGATCTTTCTGATAGTGCAGCTGACCCAACTCCCGCAGGTACTTCAGCTTCTCCGCCAACGAGTGATGATTCAGCTGCACCATCACAACGTTCCACGCGAGAAAGTCAAAACGATGGTTTTGAAGATTGGTGTGCAGATGGAGTCCAATTACGCGCCAGCGAATTTCTGAAAACGGAGATTCTCAAAACCATCGAGATGCTTGACGCTAGCGAGCGCAAGCTGAACCGTTTCCAGAGAATTATTTCAAAGCACCAAGATAACCTTAGGAGGTATAACTACAATCATACTATCCGCCAACTTAATAAGACACGACGGTTGCGCTTGAATGAGCTGGCCAGAAAGTTGAGGTTATCGAAGGTGCTTCGGGTGCAGCAGGCGCTAATTAGGACTCTATCTTTTGCTTAATATGTATTTTTAACAATCCAATTCCATAGTAACATTGTTGAAACCTTCCCGAAAATCCTTTCCAGACTGGAGAGTTCAACGTCCGCGTTCGTTCCAGTTGGAGGTCTACACCGAGTCTAGTATTTTTTTTATTTAAATGCTCTCGGTCTAGGTTGCCAAGAACAAATAACAAAGTTCTGCTGCTAACATTTGTTTATATCCTTCTGGTGTTGGTAGGTGTGTTTAGTCTTTAACTACTAGCCAACTAGCATGTTCAGGTGCGACAAATGCAGCAAGTTCTTCACCAGATCGGATGCATTGTACCGCCACCGACGAGAGAGTTGCCCTCAGGAGTTGGGTCACCCATCTACGAGCGGTAAGTTGATTTGCTTCTGATTAATAACGTAAAAAGAATATTCGATTTTGCGGTTTTCAGGCAACGGTTTGGAGGCTTCGGCGGCAACCGATGGTGAAGGACCCTCCACAAGCAAAAGAGTTAAAACAAATCCTCCTAATGGTAAGTCGAACTGCTGCGTTTCAGATGTTTAGAGTAATGTGTTTTTCTTTGTTTCAGATTCTCGACCTTCTCCTATGCGCTACTGTGATGTGTGTGACGAAAACGTTGCCCGCTCCGGGTATGTAGGACATCTCAGGAGCAATCGCCACAACAGCCGATCTGGTGTAGCAGCCTTTGGAGAAGGAGTGGTGATCCGTCAGATCGCCTTCAAGCAGCGCATTGTTACCTACAGAGTAACTCCCGTTAACAATTATATAAAAGTCGCGGAATTTATGGACGAGATTAAACATAAAATTGTAAAACTAACGGGGAATTAAACTAATAACGCCCTCTATTATGTGCGGCGAGAAAAAGTTGCAAAGCAACAAACCGGCAAAGTTGCGATCGGAACCTGCTAAGCAGGTATCTGCGATCGCACCGGCCTCTAAGCACAAAACACAGAAACGCCCGTGTGGCAAGAAATAAGAAAAGATTTGGTTTCAATTATGGCTAGAATAGACCACTACATGTTTCGTTCTTGTTTGAACTCATCAGGTGGACATAATTCTAACCATATTTGAGACCAAAAGCAAACAGGCATATATACGCCAGAAAGTATAAAACTAACGGGGAATTAAACTAATAACGCCCTCTATTATGTGCGGCGAGAAAAAGTTGCAAAGCAACAAACCGGCAAAGTTGCGATCGGAACCTGCTAAGCAGGTATCTGCGATCGCACCGGCCTCTAAGCACAAAACACAGAAACGCCCGTGTGGCAAGAAATAAGAAAAGATTTGGTTTCAATTATGGCTAGAATAGACCACTACATGTTTCGTTCTTGTTTGAACTCATCAGGTGGACATAATTCTAACCATATTTGAGACCAAAAGCAAACAGGCATATATACGCCAGAAAGTATAAAACTAACGGGGAATTAAACTAATAACGCCCTCTATTATGTACGGCGAGAAAAAGTTGCAAAGCAACAAACCGGCAAAGTTGCGATCGGAACCTGCTAAGCAGGTATCTGCGATCGCACCGGCCTCTAAGCACAAAACACAGAAACGCCCGTGTGGCAAGAAATAAGAAAAGATTTGGTTTCAATTATGGCTAGAATAGACCACTACATGTTTCGTTCTTGTTTGAACTCATCAGGTGGACATAATTCTAACCATATTTGAGACCAAAAGCAAACAGGCATATATACGCCAGAAAGTATAAAACTAACGGGGAATTAAACTAATAACGCCCTCTATTATGTGCGGCGAGAAAAAGTTGCAAAGCAACAAACCGGCAAAGTTGCGATCGGAACCTGCTAAGCAGGTATCTGCGATCGCACCGGCCTCTAAGCACAAAACACAGAAACGCCCGTGTGGCAAGAAATAAGAAAAGATTTGGTTTCAATTATGGCTAGAATAGACCACTACATGTTTCGTTCTTGTTTGAACTCATCAGGTGGACATAATTCTAACCATATTTGAGACCAAAAGCAAACAGGCATATATACGCCAGAAAGTATAAAACTAACGGGGAATTAAACTAATAACGCCCTCTATTATGTGCGGCGAGAAAAAGTTGCAAAGCAACAAACCGGCAAAGTTGCGATCGGAACCTGCTAAGCAGTTCAAACAAGAACGAAACATGTAGTGGTCTATTCTAGCCATAATTGAAACCAAATCTTTTCTTATTTCTTGCCACACGGGCGTTTCTGTGTTTTGTGCTTAGAGGCCGGTGCGATCGCAGATACCTGCTTAGCAGGTTCCGATCGCAACTTTGCCGGTTTGTTGCTTTGCAACTTTTTCTCGCCGCACATAATAGAGGGCGTTATTAGTTTAATTCCCCGTTAGTTTTATACTTTCTGGCGTATATATGCCTGTTTGCTTTTGGTCTCAAATATGGTTAGAATTATGTCCACCTGATGAGTTCAAACAAGAACGAAACATGTAGTGGTCTATTCTAGCCATAATTGAAACCAAATCTTTTCTTATTTCTTGCCACACGGGCGTTTCTGTGTTTTGTGCTTAGAGGCCGGTGCGATCGCAGATACCTGCTTAGCAGGTTCCGATCGCAACTTTGCCGGTTTGTTGCTTTGCAACTTTTTCTCGCCGCACATAATAGAGGGCGTTATTAGTTTAATTCCCCGTTAGTTTTATACTTTCTGGCGTATATATGCCTGTTTGCTTTTGGTCTCAAATATGGTTAGAATTATGTCCACCTGATGAGTTCAAACAAGAACGAAACATGTAGTGGTCTATTCTAGCCATAATTGAAACCAAATCTTTTCTTATTTCTTGCCACACGGGCGTTTCTGTGTTTTGTGCTTAGAGGCCGGTGCGATCGCAGATACCTGCTTAGCAGGTTCCGATCGCAACTTTGCCGGTTTGTTGCTTTGCAACTTTTTCTCGCCGTACATAATAGAGGGCGTTATTAGTTTAATTCCCCGTTAGTTTTATACTTTCTGGCGTATATATGCCTGTTTGCTTATGGTCTCAAATATGGTTAGAATTATGTCCACCTGATGAGTTCAAACAAGAACGAAACATGTAGTGGTCTATTCTAGCCATAATTGAAACCAAATCTTTTCTTATAAAATTGTAACTTTAATAGAAAATAAAATGGCGACATTTAAAAGTGTTAAGATCAATTTGGAGCTATTTGGATTATTTGTTTTGGAAAGTCAAGAAATAGAAGATATAAAAACGTTTCAGACGGTTAATGAAATTGCAACAGTTGCGACCGACTTGAATGACTTATATGATCGTTTTACGGGGATGCTGGACGCGAAGGTGTCAGAATTTCAGGAGCGAGATTCGGGTACATACTTTTCTTGTCTTTTGTATCGATATTTATTGACCATATCTTTTTACAGGGTGGCGTTTGAAGCACCTAATGTATTTGGATGTAAATATTAACAAGTACAATCCGCTTCGAGCCTCGTCCTACATCCCGCTCCCAAAACAGATTCAGAACAAGAAAGCGGTTGTAAATGTGCAAAATGAGGATGAATGCTGTTTCGGCTGGGCGGTGACTTCCGCCATTTGTCAACCGACAGGACCGTCCAACCGAACCAGCTCCTATCCAGATTGCCGGCAGTTATTGCGCTTCGATGGCATCGAATTTCCGGTGAGATTAAGCGATGTTTCTAAATTTGAAAAATGTAATCCACAACTTTCTATTAACGTGTACGGTGTTGAAGAAGTTTTTCGAAATAATGTTACGAAATACGAAATTGTAGGACCCCTGCATTACACCCACAATAAAAAATTTATTCATATCAATTTACTGCTTATTACTGATACGGTGGGTAATAATCATTACTGTTGGATAAAAGATTTGTCTAGATTAGTTTCGCAACAAATAACGGCTAGAGATGGCGCAAACCACTTCTGTGACGGCTGTCTCCATTACTTTCGTACTGAACAACAGTTACACATGCACCTTCGTTTTGACTGTAATCACGTTTACACAAAATTGCCAACTACTGACTTGATAACGAACAAACTGGGAAAAGTTGCGCCTCAAAACATTCTTAAATTTGAAAATTATCAAAAACAATTAAAAGTTCCCTTCGTAATTTATGCTGATTTTGAAACCATTTTAAAACCACTTGCTACGTCGCATCCCAATCCTACAAAACCATTCACGGTAACCGTGTGTGAACACCAACCTTACTCTTTCGCGTACTTTATTAAATGTTCTTATGATGACACTTTATCCAAATTCGAAATTTATCGTGGTGAAAATACCGTTGATGTGTTCATGGAGCGTTTAGAAAGGGACGTTCAAAATTTATACTCCAACCATTTAAAACATGTGCCCATGAAAGTTTTGACCGCAAACGAAATTCAAAATTTTAATGATGCTCTTTCATGCCACATCTGTAGTTTACCGTTTGATGACGATGGGCAAGATAAAGTAAGAGATCACTGTTATCTCACAGGAAATTACCGCGGAGCCGCCCATTCCAATTGCAATCTAAATTTTATTCTTCCAAATTTTATTCCCATATTTTTTCATAATTTAAATTATGATTTCCACCTTTTTGTCAAACAAATTGCCTTAAAAAACGAACAAATTGATGTTATTCCACAAAACAAGGAAAAATATATATCTTTTAGCAAGCACCTTTTAGTTGATGAAATTCAAAATAATGCTGGCAAGAACGAGAAAATATATATCCATTTGCGATTTTTAGACAGTTTTCGGTTCATGAACAGTTCTTTGTCAAGTTTGGCTGAAAATTTAAATTCCGATCAGTGTTTTCAAATACAGAAAGAATTTGGCAACGGCGTTAAATTTAATCTTATGAGGCAAAAAGGTGTGTTTCCATACTCCTACGTCGATTCGTTTTCCAAACTACAACAGCGCGATCTGCCGACAATAGAACAATTTTATGATACTTTGAACGAGCAGGAAATCTCGGTCGAAAATTATAATCGCGCTGTTGATGTGTGGAAAACGTTTAAATGCAAAACTTTGGGCGACTACTCTGACATCTATCTAAAATCGGACGTACTACTTTTGGCTGACGTATTTGAAAATTTTAGAACTCTTTGCCTACAGCATTACCTACTAGATCCGGCCCATTATTACACGGCTCCGGGTCTAAGTTGGGATGCTATGTTGAAATACACTGCTGTGGAATTAGAGTTGCTAACCGATTTGGATATGCTACATTTTTTTCGAAAGGGAATACGCGGAGGAGTCAGTACTTGTGTGGGGAGGAAAGCTATTGCTAACAACAAATTTGTTGAAAATTATGATTCGAAAAAACCCACTTCTTTTATCATGTATTTAGATGCAACTAATCTGTATGGCTATGCCATGCGACAGTATTTGCCGCAGCGCGATGTTATTTGGCTAACCGCGGAGGAAATTGAAAACTTTGACGTTTCCAACATTTCGGACGAATCGGATACGGGCTACGTTTTGGAAGTTGACTTGCACTACCCACAAAATTTGCACGAATACCACAATGAATTCCCATATTGTCCCGAGTTGCTAGTTCCGCCTGAAGGAAAATTTAAAGATGCAAAATTAATTCCAAATTTATTTGATAAAAGCAAGTATGTTATTCATTACAGAAATTTAAAACAATGTTTAGATGCCGGCTTAATCTTGACGCGAATTCATAGAATACTGAAATTTACCCAGTCTCCGTGGTTAAGATCTTATATTGATTTGAACACCAAATTTCGAAACGATAGTAAAAACGACTTTGAAAAAAACTTTTTCAAGGGTATTAATAACAGCGTTTTTGGAAAAACAGTGGAAAACGTGGACAAAAGGGTAAACATTAAATTGCTTAGCCATTGGGAAAAAATTGGTAAAAGAGTTGGGGCTGAAAATTTAATTGCAAAACCAAATTTCAAAAATTTATATATTTTGTGAAAATTTAATAGCCGTTGAGATGAACAGAACTTCTGTTTTCTACAACAAACCGAGTTACGTTGGTTTCTCTGTTCTGGATATATCGAAAACTGTCATGTATGATTTTTTCTATAATTTTTTGAAACAAAAGTATGGTAATAACGTTGTTCTTCTATATTCGGATACTGACTCCTTTATATTGCTAATTTACACTGAAAATTTTTATGATGACATGAAAGAGCATTTAGATAAATTCGATACTTCTAATTATAAAACTCGGGAACACGGAATGCCGCGAACCATGTCTGTTGTTGGCAAGATGAAAGACGAATATGCTGGTATCCCTGTTTTAAATTATTACGGAACGGGTGCAAAATCATACTGTGTAAATGCGCGCGATAAAACAGATAGAAAGGCTAAGGGTGTGAAGAAATGCGCTATCGAAAAATCTCTTACGACGGAAACGTATAGCGCAGTAGCTACAAACATGCAGTCTAGAGTGTTTTGTATGATGACCGTTTTTCGCTCTAGTTTGCACACTATGTACACCAAACTGGTGAATAAAGTTGCGCTGTCTTCTTACGATGACAAACGTTTCATTATTCCCGGTTCTACCAATACTTTAGCATGGGGACACAAGGATATTCCTAGCGTTGGCAGACTTAACGATTTGGTGGATTTATTAGAGGCAGCCGTTTCAGAATCAATTTAAATTAATTTACAGTTGTCGCGAGTGAGCAGTACTGGTTGTTAGTTTACTGCAGGAGTCCTACCATAATCGTTTACAGAAACTTTCTTGTACGTTATTACTCATATTTGCTTGCGCTTTGTAGTTTTTTAAGTAGATTGTATTAGCATTATTTATATGTGTATATATATTATAATAAAGTAAAACAACTAAAAAATGTGAGAAAAATGTTTATATTTTACGTGACTTCGTTGAAGTCTATTTAATATCAATTATTTGTAAATGACAATCTAAAGAACAAACACGTTTGTATAGCAACATAATTAAACTAAATACATATAAAAAATTATTTTATTTCATCATAATTACAGTTCAGAAAATTATACAAGATCTGTTTTACATATCCATGAATTATGCCTCTTATCTAAACCTAACCATTTAACGAACAGTTGATTTCCTTTTCTCCGAACCACTTTTTCCACTAGGAATATATCTGGGTGTTTAGTTTTCTGCAATTCGTACTCGTAAAATCCTCCTTTTATTTGTTGCTTAGTTTCATCTTCCAATATGTAGGTTGTTGGGTTAGTAAGACGAACTTTTGCAATTTTAAATATTTCGTTGCTCCAGCTGGGGGTATATCCTTTGGCAAATGCTGCTCTATATTTGCTCACCCGAACATGATCGCCCAAGTGAAATTTTTGTTTCTTAGGATCTACCGTTTTGGTATGACTGTATACAGATTGTAAAATTTGAGGCGCGTTTTTGTTACTAACATCTTTTGGCTTAAACCCAGTTGTGCTGTGTTTCTTTGAATTATACGCTTTTACGATTTTTGGTAAAAGATCTAACCATTTGTAGGTTCCCTGAAAGCTGAACTGCTTCCACATCATATTTTTTAGAGTTCTATTACATCGCTCAACTATGCTACTTTTTAGATTTGAATAACTACTGTAATGGTTTATGCCGAATTTCTTCATCAAATTTTGAAATTCTGCATTATAAAACTCTTTTCCCATATCTGTTTGCAAATTTTTAGGCTTTTGTGTTGCAGCATTAAGCGCTTTCTTCATAGCTTCGGTAACTGCTTGACCCGTCTTTCGCTTGACGGGGTATGCCCAAACGTATTTGGAAAATGCGTTGATCACAACTAAAATGTATCGGTACCCCTGGTTAAGTTTTGCGTAGGGTATCATTTCTACCAAGTCAGCTTGGAATAAATCGTTTATTCCCTTGACAATCACGCGTCGCCGCTTAAAATTTTTTCTAGCTGGTTTGTGCAATTCTTCGACAACTTCATGTTTAACGTTCATGTTAGACTGGAACCTTTTCCTGCTGCAGTGAACATTTAAGAACTAACTGCATCGACATGAGAACATCCTTTCCACCATCGGGAAGCTTAAGTCGGAAAGCATCTCCACGTTTCAATGTTTGACCGATCAGATTAGTTACATGAACATTGTTGAGATACACTTCCACGTTTTCTATAGATTTATTTGTTTGTAAAACAACAGCCGACGTTAACGGAAATATGTATTCTGTTTGCCCCTTTCCGAGTTTGAAGAATCCCGCTTTGTCAGTTTTCGATCCAACGATGTGTAGAGGGACTTCGTAATACAATTCCGATATATTTTTGACTTTAAACAAAACATGGGATAGGCTCTATAACGAGAATCGTGAAAGTGTCTTCCAAACTTATCGATCGGCATTTCGTAGCTATGTGATGAGAAGTCAAGCTTGGGTCTCTATTTAACAATCGGTTTGTTTATTTAATAATTTTATCTGTTTCTAAAGCGTCAATGATACTAAGAATTTCGTTATTATGACCGGTATGACCTGCCAACTGTGAGGCTATTAAAATCTGTAATCTGTTTACTAACGTGTTCGGATTTTTCCAGGGAACAAATTCAATCTGCTTGTTATTTAAATTTAGGAGTCCTTTACCTCGTCGCTTGGGTTCAACTAAACGGCGAACAACGTTTTTGTACTTTTGTCCTGCATTACCACTTATTCGATCGTTGGGATTGTAATTTTGTCGGTTGGCTGCAGACCGATTAACGATATCTTTATAATTGTCTTCGTCAGCTTTACTGTAACCTATGGGTTTCTTTTTAAACATTAACTCATACATTCCAGGCGTTCCTTTGTAAACCATCCTATTTGCACCATCCATTATGACCATGTCTTCCCCATCAAAGTCTAATTCTTTATTGCCTATAGAAAATTTATTGCTCTCAAGATCCCATCGTACTCCGTAGTGCATATCAAATTCGTCCTGTGTGTCATGTATCATGTTTTCGATATATTGCCTAGCTAATCCGTCGTACTGCTCTAAGAACTGGTCCAAAACTTGAGACTGCATCATTTGCTTCATGCACTTCATCTTCTGCGGTTTGTTCTGATTCTACATGATCCTGTAATTCTGTTTCTGGTGCAATTTCTCCAATGTCCTCTAACTTTAGAAAATTTGGTTGGGGAATAATAGGCTTGGGTGGAGAGGTCGCATGCTCAACTTTACTTTTGATATCAGGAGTATCTACTCTTTCAGTTTTTAGAGTTGATATTAGATCCTGAAGGGGTTGGGAAATTGGTTTTAATTGTTCCGCCAACTGTAACTGCGATTGAGCAATGTCTGACCTTAAACTTTGATATTTCCTTTTTACGGCTTTTCTCGTTTTAAGCAGTTCGGCAACTAAACGTTTATCCATCTTTCGTTTACAGTTGTTCGCCAACCACTAACAGTTTGAAGTAAGTTTTAATTATTTATGTGGAAATAGCAATCAAAGCCTTTCCGGTATCTTCCGGAATGTATAGCGCTATCTTTATCTATAACTAAAAACCCGTAGTCCTCCTGCCAACAAATAGAGCACAATTCCTTTAACTGATCGAACGACATGTCCACAATGACGTGGTCGTCGTAAATGTGTTTGAGATTTGTTTTATCTTGTTGAAATACTATTATCAGATTAGCATTGTCTCTAATGAGTTGTTTGGGAATCGATGAATACGTTTGACATAGGTAAAAGCAGTCGACATTTCTATGACGTCCGAAACAATAGTAATTTTCAATTATATTTTGATTTTCTCCGACCACATCGTCAAAAACAATTACAGAATTGGGTTTTGCGTTCATAGGTTGTGGGACTGCAGCCCCATCTTCGTATTCCTCGTAACCAATTTCTTTTATCGGAGTTAATAAGTTCTTAAGATATGCATACTTAGGCTGATCTAGCGTCTTACAATATAAATAAACATTTTCAAATCGTAGGCCGTTAGGGTGTTCTATCAAAGTAACCATCACGCTTGTTTTACCGCTGGCAGAGCTGCCCACGAAAAGCCCTCTTTTACAATTCTTCCCTAGTAAAACACTATGCCTTTGAAATGGTTTTACCAATGACTTAGCATCGTGATTTACGATCGGTAGGGTTACATTTTGTTTTTCAATTGTAATCCTTTTCATTTCGACACCGTTCTCTCCAGTACACTCGCTAAACACTAAGCTAAACCTAACCAGTGATCAAGTTATATATAAGAACAAGTTTTAAAGAAATGTTTGTAGTTCAAACTTTGCAATCGATCGCAATAGTTTAATATGAGAGTTTACGCGCACAAACCAGGTATTCGTCGACGAACCGTGGGAAGAAAAGGTTGTGGTGTTTTAAATACGCTTATAAATAATTTGCCAGTGGAACTACATGTGCCTGGATATAAGTTTTGTGGTCCAGGTACTCGCTTAAAGAAAAGACTTGCTAGGGGAGATCAGGGAATTAATCCGCTAGACGAAGCGTGCAAAGAGCACGATATCGCATATTCTCAACATCAAGATCTTCAGAAACGACACGAAGCTGACAAGATACTTTCCGAAAAGGCGTGGCAACGTTTTCGTTCAAAAGACGCTAAATTTGGAGAAAAAGCCGCAGCACTAACCATAACAGGTATTATGAAAGGAAAAACCAAACTAGGAATGGGTGCTCTACGTAAAAAGAGAAGTTCAAAAAAAGTGAGACAAAAACGTTCTGGTGGAGTTATTAGCTTTACCGGTGCGGTCACGCGTGCGCGAAACCGTATTAAAGGTAATAAAGGATACGATGTAATGAAAGCTGCAAAGCTAGCTTTAGCAACCATTAAAAAAAGTAAAATTGCTCAGCCAAAAACTAGAATAATCAAAATCCCTAAAACTGGTGGTATTTTACCACTCATACCAATATTTGCCGCTTTAAGCGCCCTAGGATCCTTAGGAGGTGGAGCTGCAGCAATCGCCAAAGCAGTGGGAGATGCTAAATCTGCTGCAAAGGACCTTAAAGAAAAGGAGCGACATAATAAAGCGATGGAGTCGGTTGCTCTTGGAAAAGGTCTACATTTGGGACCCTACAAAAGAGGATTTGGATTATATTTAAGACCCTACCAACCAAAAAACTAACTGTAAAGCTACCGCGACGAGCGTTAACAAACGTTGATTTAGCGAAGTATGCTAAAATATTAAAAATTCCGTATTTTAGAGGAGTATTCATGCGCAATGCTTTGCCATCTAGAATTCATGAAAACGAATGCGGTATCGTAAATCTCGACGATAAAATAGGTCCTGGCACCCATTGGACTGCCTACGTGAAGCGTAGTGAAAACGTAACATACTTCGACAGCATAGGGCATTTGAAACCTCCTCTTGAATTAATAAAATACTTTCGCAGCGACGGTAGCAAGAATAACATCGCGTACAACTTTGATAGATATCAGAACCTAAATTCCTACAATTGTGGTCATCTGTGTTTGCAGTTTTTATATAGCTACGTAAACTGACATGTACCTGCAGTGCGCTTTGAGTTCTTGAATAAAGTACTTCAGAATGTCCACCATTTTTACTCTTACCGGTAACTCGTCAGTATTAAGTGCAGATTTCAATCCACCACTTTTTTTGGAAGAAGACAGCGAATATGTAATGGGTTTACTTAGTTTTGAGTCGTACAATTCTATTCCCAATATATCACCACCGAAGAACGTCTTCAAACTTACTGGGCGAGAAGATATTGTGAAACCCCAAGGAGCTTATGAAATTAACGACATCAACGACTACATACAAACTAGCCTGAATCCAGCTAACCGAGAATACGTTTTAATAAAAGGTAGTAACAGCACGCTGAAAACGATGATTAAGTCGTCGCACGAAATAGACTTCACTGCGGATAACTCGATAGGAGATTTACTAGGATTTCTACCTCAAAAATATAAACCCAATGTGTGGCATTCGTCTGAAAATATAACTAAGATAATGAAAATAAATTCCATATTAATACATTGCAATATATCGTTGGGATCTTATAAGAATGGGGAAGCAGGTCATATAATTCATCAATTTTTTCCTACTGTACCGTCTGGATACAAAATAGTTGCGTCTCCAAATCCAGTCATTTATCTTCCAATCAGCACTAAAATAATTACCAACATAACAATTAAAATACTCGACCAAGAGGATGTTCCTGTCAGTTTCAGTTCAGAAACGGTGACGGTTAGTTTGCATTTGAAGAAGCTATAATGGGTTTCAGATTCAACACCACATACAGCAATTTTAGCTCAGACACATCATCTACAGCTCCAAAAGGATATAACATGAGACATACCAAACGTTCCGCAGTCAGTAAGAGGTCGTCAGCCGATCAGTTGACAAAGAAGAATAAAGCATTTCTTAAATCGTTAGGTTTTCAAGTGTTACAATGAGTATTTTAAATATTAGTGAAAAAATTCTTGTTGACAATTCAATTGTTAGCAATCAAATACATACCCATCAACCCTATACGAATCGCTTTGAAAATAATGACGAAATCCGGATTCCGATTCAAGAAGATATGTCAACACTACCCGGTTTAAGTTACCTGTATATACAAGGAAAATTGTTAAAAACAGCTGGAGGGGCTACAAACGCTACATTTGTTAACAATGGAGTTGCCCACCTATTTAGCGAAATTCGCTATGAAATGAATGGCGTTGTGGTTGATTCGGTAACGAAACCTGGTATAACATCTACTATGAAAGGTTATGTTTCCTACAGTTCTAACGATATTAAAAAGCTTCAAAACGCTGGATGGCTTCCCAACGCAACAAGCAACATAGTTGATGGATCTGGTAATTTTAACGTTTGCATACCCCTCAGCATGCTGTTGGGCTTTGCGGAGGATTACGGAAAAGTGGTACTAAATATTACGCAAGAATTGGTGTTAATTCGAAGTAATACAGATAACGATGCGATATATAGCCCAAATATAGATGAAGCTGTCAAAGTTACAATTGAAAAACTTTATTGGAAAGTTCCCCATATTACAGCAGGTCTTGCTCAAGAATTAGCTCTAACAAAATACATAGATAAAAATATCGACACCCAAGTACCGTTTAGAAGTTGGCAACTTTATATAATCTCAGGACTAAATCAAGTTACGCAACATTCTCATGCAATTGCCACCAGTACAAAATTACAGACTCCGCGACAAGTTATACTGGGTTTCCAGACAAATCGTTCTGGAAAAATTGACAAAAAGATGAGCGAATTTGATAATTGTAATATTACAAATCTTCGAGTTTACTTAAACACCGATAGATATCCATACGATAATTTGAATATCGATTTCGCAAATAATCATTATGCAACTCTATACGAAATGTATTCACACTTCCAATCAACATACTATAACAAACATAACGAACCTCTATTATCCCTAGAAGATTTTAAAAAGATTGCTCCTCTGATTGTTGTGGATTGTTCGAATCAAAAGGATTACTTACAAGCTAATGCTGTTGTGTTTAGACTCGAATTTGAAACGGCAGTCAACATGGCGGCCGATACAATAGCGTATTGCCTGGTTTTGCACGATCGCGTGTTTACATACAACGCGCTAACAAAAGCAGTTAAACAGCTGTAAGATTAAAACCAAATGGTTAGTTTAATCAGTGCCTTAGGAGCAACAACATGTTTGTTATAATAGATCTCCAAGGTTTCATGATTTCCGAAAAAAATTTTTCACCAAAAGAATTAGCTGCATACGATGGAAACACCATTTCACATTACATTTTTAGAGCTCCGTTTCAGTTTTCTGCGTTACCCCAAAATTTACAACAAAAAGCTAACTGGTTGATGAAAAATCATCACTGTATTAATTGGGATGAAGGATTCACGCCTGTTTTCTTATTTCCAAAAATTTTGATGCGACTTGTTCAAGATGCTGACGTAGTCTACGTAAAGGGACATGAAAAAGCTACATTTTTAAGAAGTTTCATCGATAAACATATAATTGAAATTGAAGAACGACCAGCACTGAGTGCATCAAAACCATCTTGCATGCATCATGTGCAACCACTATGTTATTGTGCATTGTCTAATGTTTATATTTTATACGAACACTATGTAATGCAATAATTTTCAAATAAATTTTTTATGTACTTACTAGTTTTATTTAATAAAATACAGGTTTCGTTAAAACGATAGATATATTTGTTAATAATACATTGTAATGCAAAAACATTTCTAACATACAACAAGTCATGAACATTATTAATAGTAATACATTTTAATTTCTTTATAAAATTATGCAAAGCGTTCTAAGTAGATCTTATTTCTATGGTTCGAACTTAAAACTTTCACAAGCGTTTTATGCGTATCTTCAATTCTGCTTTGAAATCTGCATCGATCTACAGCTACAAATTCCCAAAACTTTATTCTACTTTTCCGATATGCGAAACTCCATACTATCATATTGTGGATTTTATTTTTTGACATATCAAACTTCACTTGGCGAACCATTTTATGGCATTTATGCATGCACTATAAGGGGGCTTTGCAAAGTTAACGTCAACATCAGCCCGTGGAAGCTATTTTTGATATTATATATAGCTGCAATCTCATCGTCTACCTTCAGGTCAACTCCAACCAAATCAGTGTACTTAATTTCTTTGTCGTTAATATAAAGTTTAACTTCCTTCACCGAGATTCTTACATTTGTAATGGTTCCCCTTATTGGACACTTATACACGCGTCTGTCGCCTTTAGCTTCATCTCCAAGAAAAACAAAATTGCCGTTCTCATCGGTCCTAAGAGCCAGTAATGATAAATTAGATTCGCTTCTTAATTCCGCCTCACCCATTTCTGCAAGAAAAATTTGAGGGTCATGATGACTATGCAAGTGTCTTCCAAATTTATCGATCGGCATCTCAACACCTTATAGAACTTTCACGTAATGATTGCCTGCTCTTCAACTGATCGTTATATATCAGGTTTTAATCTTTACCCACAAATATTTCAACTTCAGCAGTAAACTCCTCTAAATCAATATCGATTAGACTTTCCAGAAGGAGCTTTCCACATATACGGTCTTCCAAATTTATCGATCGGCATCTCAACACCTTATAGAACTTTCACGTAATGATTGCCTGCTCTTCAACTGATCGTTATATATCAGGTTTTAATCTTTACCCACAAATATTTCAACTTCAGCAGTAAACTCCTCTAAATCAATATCGATTAGACTTTCCAGAAGGAGCTTTCCACATATACGGTTCTCCAAAAATTTCCAACATAACTTGATACCCTTCTGATATTTTTTTTCTAACTCCCCAAGCTCGCTGATAGTTCCGAATCGTTCAAACCCATACACGCTTTCGTGTCCAGCATCGAATGCCAAGTCTTGTAGCAAATTCTGAAGACGTATAACTGCTGTGTGTAAATCTGTAGCCACAGGACGCGATGCTGCAGAGTATACCATCCACATTCTGACACCTTTTGTTAATTAATCTTATTTGCAAAGTTTTCAAATTCAACGTCACATGTAATTATTTGTTCACCAAATTTTAACATCTCCAACATACACACAACATTTTCAGACTTTATATTTAAATTCATCAATACGCTTTGAATGTTGCTTTTTATGTCGCCAGACATACAGGCCACCCCTTTGATAACGCTTGTGTAAAACTTTTCAAACTCCAAGCCTTTTAACAGACCCAATCGACAATCAATTAATGCTAGGAGTTCCCATAATTCCACAAGAGACTCCAATCCCAAGTAAATTTCAGATGCTCCCTGGTCCTGTATGATTATCACTTTTGTTTTTGCAACAGTTTGGAAGGAAATGGTTTTTGAAGGACTTATGCTCACGGGTTGAACTTCAAAATCTCTTGAAAAGAAATAGTTTGTTATCACCCCTTGATTCGCCAAGAACACTTTCCATTCTTCTTCGTTGAAACTTATCCAATCATTTTTACAACCATACAGTTGCACTACAGGCCAATGCGGTGTATAACTTGACAGCCCAACCGCTACAAACTTGCTTCGCGATTTATTTAGAGGATAACTTCTGCAATGTATCAATATTGGATACGGTGCAGTTTGTTTAGCATTTACACAACTAACAACTTCCCCCGATTTCATTCGCACTTGGTTTTTCACCTTTTCGATACTTTGTAATAAATTATCCATCACTTTTACGAACTCGATCTTCTTTCGCGAACTAAACAAACTCAACTAAATATCGAAACAAGCATGCTCTTTATATTGCAATCAGTCAAGGTTGCACTTTGTAGTGGTGGTGGAAAGTAGCACCCATAACCTTGAGTTTCATGGCCATATTTCACGAAGGTTGCGTATTTTACTTTATATTTCGTGTAGAAGCTTTACAGCATCAGTTATCGTCTGAGTCTAAGTCTGAAAATCATGTCACTTCAAAACTTTTCCGACGAAGATGTCTTCTTCCAACCCTCGACGACCAGCCACTACCAACGGTTCCAGCAGTTTGTGGAAAAGTTAGGAAGCCCGTTCGAGGGTAAAAAAGTGTATGCGGTTGCCACGATCTCTTACACTCTAGAGCTGCGAGGGGAACAGCTTGACGAGTTAGCAAGATTGACAACGTTCCCGGCACCCTTGACGATACCCTTGGACGAGTGGTTCCGAAACAACGTGGTTCGACAGGTGCTGCGCTTTACCTCACGATTTATGGACGGGGAACTGCAGTATATTAATTATTATTGTAAATAAATATTTATACTTCTTAATTTTAATTATTTATTTTAAATGTTTAAATCCTCACAACCTTGAACCTATTTAGCCTTGAGTTGACTCCACCCATTCCCCACTCTTGTACCTGGGATTATATAACCTTGTTTGCAAATCCAAACTTCAGTTGCTTAGTGACAAGTCTGTGAAGATGTGGTCTAACCCGAATTACCAGTCTTATGTTAAACGACTAAAAACATTCGACAATTGGCCTGGTGAGCTAACCCCAGAATCGCTTGCTGCTGCCGGTTTCTACCACATCCCCACTGTTGTTGACGATACGCAATGCTTCTGTTGTGGAATTAAAATATATCTATGGGAACCCGCTGACGACCCCCTGTCTGAACACCTTCGATGGTCAAAGCATTGCTCATTTGCGAATCTTATAAAATCCTTGAAAACTACAAAGGGGCTACTTGAAGAGACGAAGAAGGCTTTCGATGGTTTGGAAAGACTAGTTAAGTTTGATGGTGTCGATGTTGCTGGAAATGGTGTAGAATCCGAAGACATTTATGATCGACTATCGGCAAAAAAGCTACTACTACAATTTTTCCATTCTTTGTAGAACTCGCGTGCAGTTAAAATACACATCGCACATATTTATTTCCCCATTCGCAAGTTTGACATACTCGTATCAACATGGTGCGTGAAACGTTGACTCTTGAGTACGTATTAGATGAAACAGCAAGCCAAGCCAAATGTTTCAAGTATGTCAGTGAGAAACTCAAGCCGCTAGTTATTAGTAATATCGATGAGATGCAATATTTCTCACATCAGCATTATATAAAAATTAGTGGTAGTGCAACATTTATTCGGAATAGTGTAGAAAAGGTTATTATTCCCGTTACCGAAGTAAATTATCATACAAATTTGCGTGAGTGGTACGAACACAACATATATAACATTTGTGTTCCGACGGATCACTTGACTAGTTTATATCTGGAGGTTACTGGAGATTTTAAAACTACAAACTTTCATGGTGTCAACAACTGCAAGAAGATCCGCTTGATTTAAGTTAATACTATATATTGTATATGTGCAAATATTATGTAATGTAAAAACTATAAAATTTATTCTTTTAATTTTGTGTACAAGAGTACAGCTTTTCTTTATATATTGGTCAATTAATTACAATATGTATATTTAATTAATAAATATATT